>JASUUG010000372.1:2620000-3045017 GCA_030449905.1 Luvunga scandens | reverse complement strand
GATGTTTGACTAATATAAGTGTGTTGTTCGTGTTTGCTTTATAGCATTTTGTCTTAATTGTACTTGTTTTAATTCCTCTTTGGTGACCATCGATTTAGTGGATACTAACTAAGAAAGAGCCTAAAAAGGTCTAACTTAGTGGGAACCGATTAAGATAATACTTGATTTTAAATTAGGTTTCCCAAGTTGGGTAAATCTTAATTTGCAAAAGGTCATGCTCATAAAATTAGTGAAAAACTAAACATGAGATTCACTTTGTAAGGTAAATGGAAATTAGAATGATAATGCTATATTTAATCGAGTATAACAATTGGTCACTGTTAGGATGCATTAGATATAAGATATCCAAAAGGCAACAGCTGAGGATGCATACGTGATTCTGTACAATACTGTAGTAGATACTGTAGCAATGGTTAAGTACTAGAAAGTGTGTATTTATAATGGAGAAAATCATTATTTTACACTCTAAGTCTCACAACATCCTTACTTTTATGTTTTTAAGTCCCTTATAATTTAATTATGTATGTTTTATTTTAATTAAGTATTTTATGTATTTTAGGGATATCATGGTCATTTCACAATGAACGAGGGATCATATGGAAAAACGAGACCCAGCAATTTTGAACTCGGAGACGGGTTAAGCATAGGAGGAGCGTAAAAAGATAAGTAAATCATTACGTATAATCTCTTTTATTTCACACACTCTGATGCGCTCAAGCCAACATTCATGATCTTTGTTCACCTATCTGTCTGTTGTGTATCGCGATGAAGTGGCACTATATGATGATGGCGTTATTTGATTGGAAGCGAATGATGTGGAATTGACGACTTATGTAGCGTGGGTGATGATGTAAGCGTTGAATGATGGCGATGTCACGATCTATTAGACCAAAATAATAACCAGACGTGGCGAGAATGTTAGCCGAAAAAAGCGTGGTAATACGATACATGCATATACTACGAATAACAGCCTGATGATGTTTTTCAATCAAATATAAGAAGCTTGTCGCGTGGTGAAATCTGGCGTCAGTGTTTTAATCAGATAAGCGTAATTTCTTTTCGGTGTATCTCACTCTAAGGAGGCTCCACAATTTTGGCACCCAGATCCCATTTTGAGCTCAATTTTTGTAATTCCATCTCACATCTTATTTTTTCGTATTTTAATAAAATTTTCATTTACCCTGGTTCGATTATGAGTAGCTAATTTCCTTTAAGCTGACTTGGGTTAAGGTGAAGTCTCAATCTTTCAGTGGGCTTAATTTGGTAAATTTACTTTTTCTTCCCTTTAATTTATGTGGTTGTTTTGACTTTTCGTAGATAAAAATAGTAATAATTTTTGTCTAGATATCGGCAGAGTATAACCTCCTCCATGAAACGGTTATTCTTATTTGTACGTGAGTAGCACTTAACTTTCCTGCTCTATTAGAGTGTGGTTCATGAGGTGGAAAATCCCCTTTAATGATTTAATTGGTGTAATAATGAATGTTGAGCCAATGGTGCATGTTAGTCACGGATCCAGAAGATCAAGCACTTCGTTTAATAATTTATTCCCATTCTTTAATTTAAATTCTGGATAGCTTTCATCGTTTTCATTATAAATCAATCACCCGGCTTAGAAATTAATTCTACAAGCAATTAAAATTTACCTCCTCGTGGGATCGACACTGCGTCGTTGATTGATACATACATAGATTCGTGCGTTTGTGAGTTGATAAAATTTGCCTGTGATATAGTTTTGTAATTTCATAACAATTCAATGCCATTGAGAGAGTTTATTCACTTGACTACTTTATTCTCATTGATTTTGACACTATATTTGATTTCTTTCACTTACTGCATTTTAATTATTTTCATTTTAGTTATTTAATTCATTAGGCTTATAAATTGCTTTGTTACATTAGAATAACAACTGCGTTATTAAGGTTATTATGGCAAGTCTCGTAATATCAATCCATGGAGACGATCTGAATACTTATCATTATGTTACTTATTGTGTACACTTGTGCATTGACATTCATATCATCGTGAGAGTAATCAACCAACAATACTAAAAGGGGTGATTCGATTACCCTTGGAGATACCTAAGGTACCCGGAGCTACCACTCATCTGGTTGAAGAAAGCATCAAAGTCTTCAATAAGCGGATCTTACTTATCCATCACGGATATAAAAATGAGGAAAAGTCAACTTAATGATCATTAAAAGCACCGAAGGCAAAATTGTAAAGCGACATGCAAACTAGAAATAAACATAAGAGATAGAGCAAGGCACTCCTGAGAAGACAAGTGATGGTGAGGTACCCCGATAATAGCATAGGAATATCATTAATCACCAGGGAAAACGAAAGAATCTCAAATTAGGCGATCTTTGCCAATGGTGCAAACTCATCTCGTCGATCTCTCTAAAGACCGGAAGCTTTCTCTGAAGTCTCTTACTTTCTTCCTTCCTCATGGACTAGACATGCTCCTTTAGGCAAGAAATATCTCCATGTCCCGAGGGAACCACTAAATAAGTTGAAGGATTTATATGTGTGTGTGTGTACATATTAAAAGGGGAGGGGAGTGGGGGAAGAGAGAACAAAAACACATATTATCTGCATTAAATGAGATCCGGACTTGTACATTGCCATCATCAGTTTGGTACCCCTACCAATCACCATTGGCCATGAATTAGCCATCTGGTAACCCTTTTTAATATGGCTTTGTATTCACCGGATTCTAGTGAACCCTTAGGTGGCGAAAATATACGATAGATAGACCAACGTATTTTTTTCGATTGGTAGAGCTCTTTTAGTTCCTATAAGAAATATCCCACCTAAACACCTCCCATTAATACTTATAGACCCATGAATAACCTCTAACTAGGAAGAGATAACTATCTTGGCGATTTTCATGTCATTAAACATCTTCCTAAAGAATGGCTAGAAGGGTAAATGAAGCCCAGTTGAAAAGATCGAGGTGTAAGGCTATCTTTATCGGTTTGAGATACTCGAGATGCTCGCCTTTACAAGGTAACTCAAGCTAGACACGTAAAGGTATATTGTCTTAACTTTGATCCTCTTTAGGTAGTCGGGGTAGCCCCTCCTGCCTTTTTAGTGAGTGAGGCTTACGGGAAGCAGACAGGAGAGGGGGGCCTAGGAACATTTATGAGAGGAGGCGATTTAACTCTAGATTTTGTAGCTTGAGTTTTCTTATAGGTTGGTTTGGTCGGATGTTTGCCTTTAAGATTTGATTTACTGGAGGAATCAATTTGGGATAAACTTGGACTACCACTACCTGGGAGGACCCACCATCATCATCATTAATAGATCATAAAAATTTAACTCGAAAGATGGGGATTGACCACACTACCACCTTTTTTCCCGATACTCTTATTTTCCATCTTGTCTTCTTAAAAACACAACACACAAATAGAAACTTCCACATCAAAACTCACAAACCTCATAACTCCAGGCCATACCCTTAAAAAACATACACCAAAATCCACCAATCTACAAAACATAAAAATTAAACTTAGAAAAGAAAAATGAATCTAACAGAGGTGGATACCTTGAGTTCACCGATTGCCAAATATCAAATGTGAGCCGACAAGTTTGAAATCGCCAAGAATAAACGTAGAAGTCAAGACTATATTCCAAAATAAAACTCCAAACCCGCAAGCTATAATTATATATATGTGTGTATGTGTAAAATGTATACACACACGTATATGATAGTGTGTATAAAATACACACACACACACGCATGCATGCACGAACGCACACATATATATATATTAGTAAAAAAAGAAAAGAAAAACTAGACGAGAAGAGGTGATTGTGTGTGTGTGTGTGTGTGTATATATATTTATTTATTTATTTATATTAGTAAAAAAAAAGAAAAAGATAAACAAGAAGAAAAGGCACTACCGCTGGATCCACACTAAGTGCGACCATACAACCACTAAGACTACTTGCCTAGTACCATGGTAATGCTGTCAAAGCTCACGCCAAGCGTCGTCGCCTAATCTGTGAACTAAACGCCGACGCAACACCACAGGATGCCCTAGCTCAAAACCAAAGAAGAGGAGGAAAGATGGAGCCCAAATTGAGAAAAAAAAGAAAAAAAGAGACAGACAGATGGAGGCCAAACGAAGAAAGAGAAAGAAGAAAAAAGGAAAAACAAAGAGACAAAGAAGGATGAAGGCCAAATTGAGGAAAAGGAAAAAGAAAAAGAAAAACAAAAAAGAGAAAGAAATGAGGAAAACTGAATCGAGAAAAAGAGATGGAGGCCAAGCTGAGAAAGAAAGATGGAGGCAAAGCTGAGAAAAAGAAAGAAGAAAAGAAAAAGGAAAAGGGGAGAGAAAGAGGCTGTTAGCTTTAAAGAAGATTTTTGGGTTTTTAGAAAATAAGATAATAAAAGGGAGAGAGAGAGATAAGAAGATTTGTGAAATGTGGAAGAGGGGAAGCATTAATTGAACCTAACAAAAGTGCTGCATATGAAAAGGGAGATAAGAGGTATTTGCAGAGAGTAGTTGGTCTTTAAAATTCAAAATGTGTGTTAGGTGGTTACCACTTTTCCAGAGAAGAAGAAGAGACGTGAGAGTAGTTGTGCCCATTCCCTTTGTCAGTTTAAGTTCCAAAAAAGACACATGCAAAAATATATATATAGAAAAAGATGTTGCGGACCTAGGACTATATAAGATTAACCCCAAAAGGAGGTTAAGCAAGGTGCTTTCTTTCTCTCTCTCTCTCTCTGAGTCATCCACTAAGATAAACTAGATATCGCCATGTGTCGCTTTAACTTCTTATGTAAGTTTCTTTTGCCTCAAACAGTTTTCACCATAAAGAAACTAGGGGATGTTGTTTGGGAAGAAATAGAAGGTCCAATGACAGGATGCTACATGTCAATATTACAATGCCGGCTTGTGACAGGTACTCTAGGTGTGCTGAATTGTACTTGAGATGCCCAAAGTGTTCCAAAGGGTACTTGGGGTACCCATAGTACCTAAAGTATTTTGAAAGGTACCTGAGGTACACCCCATTAGGGTGGAAATATCAAAAAATATCTACAACAGTGTCAAGAGATGAAAGGGACATAAAATCTTAAAAAGATATACTGATTTTCTTTCAAAAAATAAGGAATTAGTAAGGAAATTATGTGCTGCAAAAAGAGGGACAATGGCCTATTACGCTAGCAAATAAGCCAAAACGTTGTTACTAGGATAGTGAGGACCATCTGCATTCTCCTGCCACGCCCACAAATCTTCAACCGTTTTAGCAAAGGTACGCAGGACCACCCTACTATGATAGACACACATATACCTTTCAAACTTACTCTCCAAGAATATTTTTGAAACGTTCAAGCAGCTTCATGTGTGAAGGATAAGAATATTCCTAACATAGCAGCAAAGAATACCAATAAAATGATGTCAGGTGACACAGCAGTCGGGGTACTCCATATATAAGATACTCAGGTTTTTTATTATTTTTCATTAAGATAACCAACACTCACACACACGAAAGAGCTTGAGGTTTCTTCCACCTCCAACCATTATTACAAAGAGCTTGCAAGCTCTCTAACCTGAGATAACCCAACTCTAACTTGAGTGTTGAAGTGTGGTCACCGGTTACCTTCGGCTCTACCTCTGACCCCTTGTTATTTTGTAGGTCTAAGGTAGTTAGGTGAAGCTTTCTAAAGTTGGACCTCAGCCTCGCATCCTACCCCATCCTCTCATTCACCTAGTGCTCTTTGAAAACCCCAAAGCAACTCGTATATCCCAAACAAGCAAAGCACCCCTTCTTTTTAAACAAAAAATAAATTTATTGTTCTTATTTTGGTCTTGTGGCCTTCATTCCCATGGCCAAAGTCTACTAAAACAACAATTTTACTAACAAATGAGAGTATATGTAAACAAAACTGTTGAGAATTTAATGCTATGCAAAAATCATATAGAGATTTACTTTATGGAGCGTGACAAATACCACATGAAAATGGACGGATTTAGCATTTGTCAACTTTTGTAACTTCCTATTATTCAAGTCATTTTGCTACACTTTGTATAGGATGAATGTTTCTTTTCACCATGGACTTAATGTTTATCTTTATGACTTGGCTGCTCAAATGGCTCTTATATAGGTAGATTTTTTTAGCAATCACTGGTAATCTGACTCAAATTGATCCTAAGAGCAATTAATAAATGATCAATTGTCAATCCTTTAATCAAGAATCAACACACAAAGCACATAAAAGAATAAGAAGAAACAAAACAAACACACAACAAGACTTAAGAATGAATCACGGCTAAGAACTTTGATAGAGACCAATGTCGAAAGCATAGAGGGTAGAATAAATTAGGACTTCTAGATTTTAAGTCAATTTAATATCTAATATTTATTAGGATTTATCTTGTATTAGTAAACTTAGTTGATTATATTTATAATTTTAGTTTAATTAGGATTTTAGATTATTTATGCTATTTGAGAAAGATTAGGATTTAAAGCAACTAGTATAAATAGACACTTGTTTCTTTACACAAACTTTTCATTAATAATATTTTAAATTATTCTTTTTTGGAGTTATCTTTGTATTAACAAGACATTTTCTCTCTTTCAGAGCTATCATTTCTTGAGTTTCAAGAATGCATGATAGAAAGACATCAAGTATAACTTCCACACTGCATCAATTGGTATTAAAGCCTTTCTATGTGCTAAGCATAGCTTTCCTGACCACTAACCACCCTCCATATAGAAATCTTTTATCCTTCATCCATTAACTCTACTGATTCCGCCAATTAAAAAAAAAATCATCAAAACTCTAGCCACCTTCATAGCTTCCACAGATGGCCACTATTCTTCTTCTTTCCTGATGATCCTCACCTTTATTTGAACACCCATATGCCACCGATCATATCCTAGGCATCAATGCCACTAATCTGTCACCATAAGTAGCACAACACCACCCAAACAGCCACTCCACTTTAATTTTCTAATCAAATTGTCATGATTTGAGTCAAACTATTGTTGCCATCATATTCACCAACCTTAAGCCTTGCGGATCTACCCATCCTTCTTTATTTTTTCAATCACCGTCGTAGGTAGCTCTGTTCTTTCTTATTTATATTTTTATCCCAATATTATCTTTGAATTACCTTTTGCCTTTAATTCTTCTGTTCTTATTAGAAAAGCCTAAAAAGAAAAGAAGAAAAAAATTAGAAAAAGTGGTACAATAAGATATAAAAATGATAATGATGATATTTTCTATTATAATGAATTTACTAATCCTGAAGATATTTTCGATTGGATCTTAAAAATTGAAGATACTCTTGAAAATAATCTAGAGAATAAACATATCAAGTATGTCTCCTTTAAATTAATAGGACATGCATCCATGGAGGACAAACTTACAACCAACACCAATTTTTCATGGAAGAGAAAGATTCAAACTTAGCATAGCATGAAAAGGAAGATAAAAGCTTATTTTGTTCCTTTTGAATATTTTCAAATGATCTATCATAAATTTGATAAGTGTCAACAAGTTACAAATTTCATTTGGTTCTATGAATCTTAACTTTGAAATTACCATTGACGTGTGAATATTTATAAAGATGGTAAAGATATAATATTAAGGTTTGTAAAAGGATTACATACTGATATTAAGAAACGAGTTTTATTTCAAATTCTTTCTATTCATGAATATTAGGATGTCATTAAAATTCCTTTAGAATTTGACTTGCAAATTGAGAGAGCGAAAGCAAGCATTAAAGGGATTTGAATGAATACAAGAGCATATGAGATTCAAAGAAGAAAAGATCAAGACTCTGAAAGGCTCCTTTCGCCAAAACTACAACATGTTTCAAAGAAGAAAAGATCAAGACTTTGAAAGGCTCATTTCACCAAAACTACAGCATGAGAGTTTGTCATTAAAGTAAGATCTTATCAAGTACTTCCTCTCGCCAAATGATTCTAATATCAAAAAGTGACGTTCTTATTCCAATAAACATCATAACTCACCAATGAAAGAAAATACAATGCTTGAAGATTCTAAAGTTTCTGAAGACATATTGATTGTTCAAGATTCAACCATTGCACTTAGTAAAAAGAAAGAGTTTACCCAAGATTTTAAAGTTGAAGATATAAGCACAAAAGAGCAATGTTTATTAGCTTCATCATTGGAAGGAATGAATGTCACGAAGCTATTCTTAAAGAGATTTCAAATGAGCTTGAAGGTTTAAATGAAGAGGTACAATCCATTCCTAATTTGAGTTCTATATCCAATGATATTGTTAAAATTGTGCAAGAAGCTCAAGTTGAAGAGACATCAATTATTCTCGAAGATGATATAGTTGATATTATTTTCCCAACTCAAGTTGAAGATTTAAAAATCGTTCTTGAAGACAGTTTCCCCACGGAAATTGATATGGTTATGCCTTTGACGATAAGAAAGTTATACTTGAAGAACACTTAGCTTAAAAGAAGAAATTGAATGAAAAGCACAGTGAGCAAAATACAGAGAAAGTTAGAAGAAAGCTTTTAATGGTTAATTCTTGCAAGTTTTTACCTTTAAACAAGCTATATTCAAAAGCAAGAAAAAATTGAAGTTTCGGTTCTTTCGAGTTTCAAGAAAAATTGATGCAAAATGTTACATGTTTGCATCGCAAGATCAATTACTCCTTCACTGCAAATTTCACCCTCAAGGTTATCTTTTGTTTTCAGCAAAAATCATGGACAAGTTTTTTTGAAAGGAGGAGATTGATGTAAGAAGCATAGAGGAAAGAATAAATTAGGTATTCTAGATTTTGAGTTCATTTAGTATTTAGTATTTTAATAAGATTTATCTTGGTTTAATAAGCTTATTTGAGTCATGTTTGTAATTTTGGTCTAACTAGAATTTTACATTATTTCTCTTATTTTAGAAGGATTAAGATTTAAAAACAACTAGCATAAATAGGCTTGTATGCATTTTTTTTACACAAGTTTTTCATCAGTAATATTTTAGATTATTCTTTTTTGGGTTTATTTTTGTTGTTAAATTGATATTTTCTCTCTTTAAGAGCTATTCCTTCTTGAGTTTTAAGAATGTAAGTAAAATGACATCTAATATAACTTCCACACTGTGTCATAGACCAGAGAAAGTCCTGAATAAATAACAAGCCTCGGCTATTTATTGTTGAAAGGCAAGAACCTAGATCATAAAATCACATTACAAGCCTTTAGAAAGAGCCATTATTTGCTTCCTAACTTATGAAAATGATGTAGTTACAAGGCCCCACAAACTGCTCTATTAAACCGCTTTTATATAAGTCTTGGTCAAATGAATTTAATTCAGCTATCTAGCTAACACTATGTGGAGTCCACGTCAGTCAGCTAGATAAAAGATTTTCCTGCCAACTTTAAGATGAGCCACGCTCATCAGAATTTGAATTATGGTCTATCATTTTCTCTCGAAGTTTCTGCATTAGTTTTCATGTCTTAAATACATCTTTTGGACTTTCAAAATTTTGCCCACTTGATAAATTAAAAAAGGTGGACTTTGGCAGCACAAGTTTTTTTTAGTGAAGGCAAAGAGGTTCTTGTTAAGGCAATAGCTGAGGCAGTACTTGCATATGCCATGAGCGTTTTCAAAATGCCTCTGGCTTTATGCAATGACATTCAAAGAGTAATTGCAAGGTTTTGGTGGGGTTCAAAGGAAGACAAAACAAGAATTTACAGGGCAAAATGGGAGAAAATCAGTCATGCAAAAATCATTGGGGTGTTACGCTTCAAAAATCTTTCAAGCTTCAACCAAGTGCTGGTTGGGAAGCAAGGATGAAGATTAGTAACCTGAATCACTATTGGCCAAAGTCTTAAAAGCTAGATATTGTGGGCAAACTGATTTTATGAAGGCTAAAATTAGCTCTAAACCATCTTCTATATGAAGGAGAGTGTCTTATGGGATAGATAAATTCTTCAAAAGGGTACAAGATGGAGAGTGGGAAAAGAAGACAAGGTTTAAGTCATGGCAAGCGATTGGATTCCGAGGCCAATAACTTTTAGGCTAATCATTGCACTATCTTTGCCAGGGGATACCAAAGTTTCAGAATTAATCAACGTAAATCACCAGTGGAATGACAGCTTGATTGACCAACACTTTGCAAAGGAAGATACAAAGATAAAGAATTCCATTACCGAGTCACCCAAAATGATGAGCTGTTATGGCATTATGATAAGAAAAGGCAATTCACAGTGAAAAACGGATACCAGTTAGCTCTTAGTCTCAAGTTCGCGGATTTACCAAAAAGTTCAACAGGTGGTCTTCATGGCCGGAAAACTATATGGAATCTCAACCTCCCAAATAAGATCAAAATATTCTTTTGGAGAGTTACCAAGAACTGCTGTCAACCTTAGAAAATCTATTGAGAAGAAAAATTCTGCAAGAGCCATTATCGTAAATCTACAAAATGGGAGCTGAATTTTTTTTTTCATGTACTTATAGCGTGCAAGGTGGTTAGAAGGCTCTAAAAATACAATTATGTAGATGCTGAAACACAGGGAATTGTTAGAGAAGATATATTGAGTGTCATGCAGAGTTTGCAAAGAAAAATGCCCTAGAATGAGCTAGAATTTACGGTAACTATCTAGTGGGTGGAATGGCATGCAAGGAACAAGTTTTTTTTTTTTATTTCTAAGGGAAGAAATTAAACCCCTTAATATTAATGCTAAGCTTAAAGTAGTTATGGAGGCTTTTCAAAGAATGCATGGGAAGGGACAGATGAGTACAGCAAGCAGCAAAGTTAGCAAGCAAGAACAATTGTGTCCACAACCTATAGGCTATTATAAAGTAATTGTAAATGCTGCTATCCAGAGCAACAACTTACAGGATTAAGGGCTGTATGAGAGATCCAAAAGGCCAAGTAATAGCTGCTACAGTTAAAAGCATAAGGTTTCAAGATAATTTATCTACAGCAGAAGCTGAGGCTGTCAAATGGGGGATGGAGATGGCAATAGAAGCAAGATTAACAACTGTGATTATTGAAACAAACAGCATTGAAGTGGTTAATCTAGCCAACCACAGAACTAATAGCGCAAAGGAGATCAATAAGACAATTCAAGCAGTAAGGCAAACTTCCAATCAGTAATAGGGCAACATGTTTCAAGACCTCATAAGAAATTTGCTCACTCTCTTGCTAAAAGAGCTTTGAGAAGCTCTAAATCTGTCATATGGCTGGATAATTTTCAAACTAATGTACTGTCTTTTCGTCTTAATTATTAAATAAAAGAATCATTTTCTTATTAAAAAAAACAGGCAAACTTTAGAAGCAACACGATAAGAAAAAGTGTCTATGTGTTTATTATCACAAAGTCTTATGATAACTCATTTATCGAGCACTCATTGGTGTGTTTCAACTATATAAATAAGGGAAAAAGGATTGTTAGCCCCTTAGCATTGGGGAAAAGAATACAAAACTCTTTGATATTTTAAAAAGGACATATAATCCCTAATCCTGTTAATTTTTAATTTATTTTAACAGTGAAAAGGATAATATTGTATATTTATAAAACAAAAAATATACTTATATTAATAAGAAATGACTTATAAAATTTTCAAAATCATCTTGTTCCTTAATCTTGCGGTGCTTTGGCTCTGAAAATTAATAAGATATGGGAGGTTATGTGTCTTTTTTCTTTTAAATTCAGGGATTTTATGTCCCTTTCTTGGCACTAACAGTCGTTTTTCCTAAGAATAATTTCCTTGACCAAGTTCAAAGGCCTAAATTTAACATTCAAAATTAAAAAAAAAAAAAAAAAAAAAGCCTAAATTTAAAAGAATGCTGTGTTGAGTTTGCTAGACTACGGAGATGCTCAAAGGTTCACGAGGGTACCTGGGCCCTGCCACGTCTGGCCTTGAAAGTATTTAAAAAGTATAAACATTTATTCCTTGAAGAATGAACAGTGAATATGAAAGTCACCTTTCGCCTTTTTTGTTTGTTTGTTTTTTCCCGCCACTTTCTTAGATGACCAAGACTTGCTTTTGGAATACATAAAAATACAATGACACAATAATAAAGCCGGGGATAAATTAGGTGGCTTTTTTCAACACACTCAAAGTTGCAATTTTTATTTTATACATTTCGCTTTTATTTTCAGAATTCATTTTGATTTAGAAAGCATAGGATGTAATATATTAGAAATTATAATATTTGAATAAATTTAGTATTTAATAATTTATTAAGATTTATCTTATTTTAGTAAGTTTATTTTACTCATATTTTTTTTTATAAAACTACCAAGAGGTGAGGGTTAGGCAGAACCTCTACTAGTAATATAAATAAAAAAATAAAGCAAATACACAAGGAGGGGGATATAGACCAAAAACCTCTTAGAGTAAATGTAAAATCACATGAATAAACAAAAACAAATAGAGATAGCAAAAAGAAAAGGAAAACCATCAATGCTAGCATTTGATGTGAGGAATAGTTTGCGCATCTAAATGGAGAATACCAAATAAGCCTACAAGAAGATCTTAAGGAGAGAAGAAATGTTGATTAAGTCGATGAGAGCATGGCTAATTGGCCAAAAAATCAAAAGCAGCAGTAGTCTCATGAAACACATGCCGAACTAGAATAAGTGAAAAAGATGTGAAATAACACACCTGACGCAGTGAATAAGCACAATCCCAGCGAACAGGACCCCAGGAATGAATCCAACAAACAACCATAGCCAAGTCTGATTCCACCTCAAGAACAGAATAACCAAGTTAAGTAGCAAGCTCCAACCCCTCGCACACAGCCATGAGATCTGCATAAAGAATCGGCTAGCTACCAAGAAAATATCCAAAAGCAGACAAAACTACATCTTAATGTTCTTAAAGGATACCCCTTAAAGCAGCCATCCCTTCATAACCCCAGGAGGAGGCCTCATCTAAGAAACTAATTGAATCGGCCTCCTAGAGGGAGCTATAACTCACAAACCCTCCACAATCTAAGATCCTAAGACTCTTTTCAACTGAGAAGACTTAGATTTAAAAGCGGAACTAATAAAGCCTGAGATTTGATATGACTTGAAAGATAATTGCATCAATAGAGAAAGACTGCAAATCAAACTGGAAAGCATTACAAGACTTCCAAACTTGCATAAAAGAAAGCAAGGTAGAAGGACCCAAAGATGATTCTGAAAGAGGCAAAACCACCACACCAATGAAGAAGTAAAACATGGAGAATGAAAAAAACAATATCTCTTATACCCAAGATTTGCTAAAAATGAACCTAAACCAAGTGAACCACTGACAATCAATAAATAAGTGTCAAGAGGTATCAGCAGCCCGGCCACAAAAACACCGAGAAACCATGCAAAAACCCCTGGAACACAAGGGATCATCAGTAGTCAAAAAAAGAAACCTGAGATAGAATATGATGCAAATGAAAAATGCCATTAAAAGTAAGATCCAAATAGAGCAAATTCGACTGTCTACTAAAAATAGGAACCAATAAAATCTACTCCATAATGGAATAAGGCAAAACATCCTCCAACTTACCCCTCTCCCAAATTGTACCCTACCGGTAAAAGAAATCGGCATCAATAAAGCCTCTGCAGGATTATAAACAATCAAAAGACAAGAGCCTAGTTGAAAATCATACCAAAAGCTAACTCTCCACGTCCAACGAACCAAAGCACATGAGGCCTAGCAACATACTGAATGAAGCAAAGATGTCTCTAAAGAGGAAAGGCAGGATAGCAAAACTGGATCAGACTCTAATTTACAGAGCTACAATACTTAGACTTCATGGAAAAAGCCTATAATGAATACTACTCCTGAAAATGCCACTAAAGTTTGAGCGAAAAAGCTTCAACCTTATCATCAAAAGACCCAAATACCTAGGATAATAAATTGTCGATGATTTACACTAGTGAATCTGGTGCCTCGGCTCAGAATAACCTCATAAAAAAGAAGTAAATAATCACTCTAAACGCTGAACAACAGCCGCAAGTAGACGAAGAACATGAAATAGATGCAATGGCATAAAGGATAACACATGGTGAACAAGTATAAGCTTTCCACCAAGAGATAACAATTGGTTGCCTTAACCAGAGATTCTATCCCTGATCTTTCAGACTATATCATCAAAATAAGATATCTTAAGACACACTTTAAAGACCAGACACCAAAGATAAGTGAATGAAAATTGATGCTGCTAAAAACCAGTAATAGAATGGACAATAGCCTAGTAAGAAGCTGAAGCCGAACTCCCAAAATAAAAATTGCTCTTAGATTGACTAATCAATGGCCTGAGGCCTACTCATGACGATGTAAAAAATCTATGAGACACTGAAGGCTCGACCAGCTTCCATTTGAAAAAATAATAATATCAGCAAGATAATATCGAATAAAGGGATACCAGGAATATAAATAGTTTAAATCTCATGACAAAAACTCAGCAACAATAATAAGCAAACAAGGGGAAAGAGGATCACCTTGTTAAAGACCCCTTAGGATTGGAAAAATCCATGACTGACCCCGTTCACTAACACTAAAAACCAAAGGCCGTAGATAGCACACCAAATCAGAGAGATCCACCTTAGAAAACCTAAAACATCGTAATATCTTAATGACAAAAGGACAAGATATATGATCATAAGCCTTGGCTATATCAAGCTTCAACACCATATTATTCTCTTGAGTGCAACGGTTGAGATCATGAGTGAACTCTTGAACCAAAAGCATATTATCATGGATCACCCAGCCAGGAACAATACCAATTTGAGTAAGAGAAATAATACAAAGCAATATAATGGCCAATCTCAAAACAAGCAACTTGGTCAAAACCTTGCTGCTCACATTACGAAGACTAATTAGACAAAAAACTATCTAAGAAGCTGGGGAAGGCTTCTTGGGAAGAAGAACTAATAACGTACTTTAAAAACCCTTAGGCATAGTCGAACATCTAAAATAATTAAGGACAACATCCAGTAATATCACAGCAGATAATATCCTAACACGACTGGTAAAATTTGATGCCAAACCTATCTAGACCAGGAGCAATATCATGATCAATAAAGAAAACCACCTACCGAACCTCGTGCATATCTAGCTCTCTACACAAACCTGCATTATCCTTCACAGTCAGCAAAGAGGGAATAAAATCAAAATCCAATTGCTGAAACTATCAGCGCTACCCGCCAACAATCACTCAAAATAGTCAACTGTAGAAGTAGTAACGGCTAATGGCTCATAAATCCACTCAGAATAAACACCTTAAATTTGATGGATATGAAATAGTTAATGCTTTTTATGAATCATCATATGAAAAGCCCAAGTAATAGCATCCCCCTCGAATTTAAGTGATATTTATAATTCTAGCCTAATTATGATTTTGATTATTTCTCTTAGTTGAGAAGGATTCGGATCAATTTAGCTACTAGTATAAATAGACTTTTTATCTTAATTTATTGAAACACCTTTGAGTTTTTATCTTTGTTGTTCTCTTTTTCAGAGTTATTCTTTCTTGAATTTTAAGAACATACACTAGAACGATATTTAGTACCGCTTTTAGACTAGGTCAAGTGGTATCAAGGATTTTCTTTGTGACAAATAGAGTTTTCCTAACCAACAACCACCTTTTATACATAAATTCTTCTTACATAATCCATTAACTCTACTAACTCTTGCAATTCCTGCAACTTTAAAAAAAAAAAAAGCTAGAAAACTGCTAACCCGAAGCCACCTTCACAGCCACTGCAGGTGACTACCACTGCTGCTGTTCTTTTTATCTTTTTGTCGATCCTGTACTATTCGAACACTCACACGTTGCCGATCAAACCCCAACCATTAAGCTCTCTGATTCATCACTATAACTAGCCCAAACACCACCAAAACAACCACTAAACCACCATGCCAAATGCTGATCGATTCACTATTCTCCATCGTAATTAACCAACCTTCGCCATAGCCAAATTATTCTCCATCATTAGCCTTTTCTTTCTAGCCAATTCCCGCTGCCAATTGCTGTCTCGTTCATGAGAAATGAAACTGACCAACCATTACTTCGATTTAATTTTTTGATCAATTCATAATGATGTAAGTAAAACTATCACTGTAACCACACTCACCACCGTCAGGTCTTTTAGATCCAACCTTCCTTGCTTATTTTTCCAACCACCATCACCGATAACACCATCTTTTACTTATTTATAATTTTTCCTAATACTTTCTTTTAATTACTTTATTACCCTTTAATTTTTATGTTCTTATAACCAGAGAAACCAAAATTAAAAAAAAAAAAGAAATGAGGTATAAAGAAGATGATCGTGATCTTTTCCATTATGATAATTCTACTAATTTTGAGGATATTTTTTATTGATCATCAAAATTGAAGATACTCTTGAAGATATTTCAAAAGATAAAAATGTCAAGTATGTGTCCTCTAAATTAATGGAACATGCGTCACAATGGTGGAAAAACTTACAAGCAACACCATTTCGACATGGAAGAGACAACATTCGAACTTAGGATAGCATTAAAAGGAATATGAAAGCTTATTTTATTCCTCTTGAATATTTTCGGATGATCTATAATAAATTTGATAAGTATCAACTTCAAAATTATCGTTTTCGTATGAATATTTCAAAAGATAATGAAAATGTAATTTCAAGATTTGTGAAAGGATTATATCCTAATATAAAAGAAAAAGTTTTGATACAAATTTTTGTTACTCATGATATTGAGATGTTGTTAAAATTGTTATAGAAGTTGAATTGCAAATCAAGAGAGAGAGAAAGGAAGAGTTGAAGAGATTTGAACAAGTGCAAGAGCATCGCAAAAGCCAAAGCAGAAAAGATCAAGAGTTCTATAGATTCATTTTGTCAAAATTACAACATTAGAGTTTGTTATCAAAGCAAGATCCTATCATGGACTTCTCCTCATGAAAGAATTCTACTGTTGAAAAATAACTTTCTTATGCCAATAAAGATTATAACTCACCAATGGAAGAAGATATTGTGCTTGACTCCACAGTTACTGAAGATGTTTGATTTTTCATGATTCAACCAATGCACTCCTCAATGACAAAGAGTTTATCCAAAATTTTGAAGTTGAAGATGTTAGCATGGAAAATCAATCTTTACTAGCTTCATCATTGGAAGAAAAGAATGTCGTAAATACATATTTTAAAGAGATTTCAAATAAGTATAATGTTTCCAATAAAGAGGTACAATCTATTCTTGATTTGAGTTTTATGTTTAACGATGTGGTTAACATTGTGCAAGAAGCTTAAGGTAAAGAGACACTAATTGTTCTTAAAGATGATAAAGTTGATATGGTTTTGCCAATTATTCGTGAAGCTAAGCGAATTGATCTCAAAATCTTGAGATAATTAATATGGTCATGCCTATCTATATTAATAATGACAAAGTTGTACTTGAAGGACAGTTATCTTAAAAGGAGAAATTAAACTAAAAGTACATTGTGCAAAGCAAGAAAAATAAGAAAAATTAAAAGAGAACTTATCTTAAAAGAGAATTTTTAATGTTTTGTTCATATAAGTTTACATCTTTTAGAAGAACCACAACCAAAAGCAAGAAAAAAATTAAACCTTTGGTACTTTCAAGTTTCAAGAAAGGTTTTTACAAAGTGCTACACTTTCGCATTGCAAGGTCAATTACTCCTTTGCTACAAGTTTCATCCTCCAAAATGTCTTTTGCTTGCAGCAAAACTCGAGGACGACCTTTTTCCAAAGAAGAGGAGATTGATGTAGGGAATATAGGTTAGAATATATTATAAATTATAGTATTTGAGTCAATTTAGTATTTAGCATTTTATTAGGATTTATCTTATTTTAGTAAGCTTATTTGACTCATATTTATAATTTTTGTCTAAATATGATTTTAGATTTTTTTCTCTTATTTGAAAAGGATTAGGATTAAGTTAGCTACTAGTATAAATAAAGTTCTTATGTTAGTTTATTGAAGCACGTTTAAACTTTTCATTAACCATATTTTAGATTATTTCTTTTGGGTTCATTTTTATCGTTGATTCAATGTTTTCTCTCTTTGAGAATTATTCTTTCTTTAGTTTCAAGAACATATATTAAAATAATATCTAGTATTGCTTCCGCATTGTGTCAAATTTTCACATCCTAGATGTTTAAAAAAGAAAAAAATAAAATTCAAAGAAAGCTTTGAATGTTAATATAATTTGCATTGTTGTATTGTACACTCTTTGCTTTTCTTTAAGACCCTAATTAATATTTGTTAAAACAAATGTACACACTCCGATTAGCGTTTGAAAAACTTTTTATTACATTTTGGGGTTTATTGTTAGCCTAAAGGGCTATACAAATTGTAATTTTTATGATAACAAACATGTGTTATTATATTTCACAAAAACTCTGTTAAGGGCAAAATTTATTCCAGTGAATCAAGTCAAATCAACTCAAAACATTCAACGGATAATGGCACAACCAAGAACTTCATTGCTACAAATCTTTTAAAGCCAATATGATTTAATATATGCATGATTTAGCATTTGGAATAGCTCAAGATTTTGTTTAATAAATAATTATTTTTCATAAACCAAAGGTTTTATAATCATAAGCTAATTATTTTATGAAATTGGTTATTTTTCAAGATATGGATTAAAATAAAAAATTTTTGCAATCTTTGATTTCAAAAAAATTATTTTAAATTATGGAGTTGGACCTATTTGCAAATATATAATATGTTTTAGGTCATAATGCAATTTTCAAAAGTCTTAGACTATATTTTAATTTATAAAATTTTTTAGGCCAAACTAAAAATATAAAAAATATGCCTAAAAGACAGAAAGGCAGCAACTAGTCCCCTGAGAATTAGCAGCTAACCACTTGAGTCAAGCGGCTAACCGCCAAACCAAGCAGCAATGCTGCTATTCTTTGAAGGTTAATAACAGCTAGTTTACTTATCCAATCTATATAAATGCATATCAAAATCATATCTAACAAGTTTTTCAAGCAAAAATTAGTTCATACATCTCTTGATCTTCTATTTTGCAAATCTTCATACATTGAGTTATTGTTGAGCTATCATTTATACATCCACTCTTAAAGAGAGTTTTTGTTGTAATCTTTAAATTCATTAGCAAATTTGTGTGAGTATAAGTGTGGGAAACACTTGGGGAAAGGTGTGTGTGAGTGAATCACCACTTGTAAAGGTTTATTGACACCTTGGAAGTCAATTGTAAGAAATTGAAGCCTTAGAGGCTCTTATAGTGAAATACTCAAGCTTGGATTGCTTAGAGGCGTGGACGTAGGCCGGTTTTATCAAACCACATAAAATCTCATGTGTTTGATCTCTTTTCCCTTATCCTTTTAATTTTGAGCATTGTTAAATCAATTGTATTTGTTTTTATTAAGGCATTAGTTTAAGTTATTGTGTGGTTTTGTTTGCTTATATTTTAAAACCCCAATTCACCCCCCTCTTGGATTGCTTAGCAAAAATTTCATTTGGTATTAGAGCAAGGTTCTCTTGTTAAGACTTAACCGTTTAGAGTCAAATATTCATGGCAACCTAAAATGATTCCAACTTAAGAGAAAGTCAGTTCACAACTAGGCCACCGTTCTTTGATGGAAATGACTGCCCATATTGGAAAACTAGGATGACAATTTATTTGCAAGCATTAGATTATGAAATATGAAAGGTTGTTTGTGATGGTCTATTTATGCCTACCACTAAAAATGAAAAAGGGGAAGATATTTTGAAACCTTCACTTAAATGGAATGGGCCAGAAAAAAGAAAAGCTTCTTTAAACTCCAAAACTATAAATACTCTATTTTATGCCTTAGATAAGAAAAAGAGCTTCATAGAGTTTCAAGTTGTTCTAATGCTTATGAGATTTAGAAGAAACTTGAAGTAGTTTATGAAAAAACAAATCAAGTTAAAGAATCTAAAATTAGTAGATACAATAGGCTTTACGAATTGTTCCAAATGGAACAAAATAAGAGTGTTTATTCCATGTATACTAGATTTATAGATATTGTAAACACTCTATGAGCACTTAGTAAAACCTTTTCAAATAGTGAGAAGGTAAAGAAAATCATTAGGTCATTACCAAAGGAATGAAGACCTAAGAGAACAACCATTGAGAAAGCCAAAGATTTAAATACTTTGTCTATTGATGATTTAATTGGCTCACTTATTTCTTATCAAGAGGATTTGGCAGCCGAAAGAGGAGACGAAGATAAGAAAAAGAAAAGCATTGTCTTGAAAGCATCAAAACCTGAAAGTGATAAAAAAAGCGAATTTAAAGATAAAAAGATGGCTATGATAGCTAGAAAATTTAGGAAGTTTTTCCAGAAATCTGGTGAGCGAAGAAAGTTCAGAAACTTCAAGAACCAAAAGGAGAAGAAGGAAGCAATCATATGCTATGAATGTAAAAAGCTGGCCATATAAAATCAGAATGCCTTCGTCTCAACAAACTCAAGAATAAAGCCATGGTGGTAACTTGGGATGATAGTGATGAAAAACAATCGCAAGAAGTGTCAAACTTGGCACTTATGGCAATAAGCGAAGATGAACTTGATGTGGTAAATGATCTTCCAACTTATAATGATTTGTTTGATGCTTTTAAAGAGTTGCATAGTGATATGATGAAAATTGGTAAGAAAAATGCATGTTTTAAGAAGCAAATGCTAGAACTCTCAAATGAAAAAGATGTCTTGCAAAAATGCAATGATTTACTAAATGAAAAGATTAAAGGACTAGAATTAGATAATGAAATATTGTATGATAGGATTGCATCCTTAAAAGGTAAACAAAGTACTTCATATGAGTTTGAAAAATTACATGTTGATGATTTGATCGAAGAAAATGAAGAGCTTAAAAAGAAGAGCAATGAGTTCAATGAGATTGTGTTAAAATTCACACATGGTCAAAAAAACTTACTCAACTCTAAAAAATGTGTGTTTGATAAAGAAGGAATTGGGTATAAGCCTAACTTGAAGTAAAAATATTACAAAAATTATTTTGTTAAGGCTACCTGCACTATGATCATAAAATTATTTGTCATTATTGCAATGGAAATGGTCACATGAATTATAAATGCCCTATTGAAAGAAATGCATATTATGGAATCAAATGTGTTTAGTTTCCAAAAGGAACCGTTACTGACACTCAAGGACCCAAAAATTTTTGGGTAACTAAAACTTAAGATCTTTTCTCCATGAATTAAAGAAAAAGGGAGAAAGAAATAAATGGTATTTGGACAGTGGAAGTTCAAGACACATGATCGGTGATTATTCATAGTTCTCAAGTTTTACCAAGATTGAAAATGGTGGAGATGTATCCTTTGGAGATAATTCAAATAGAAAAGTCATTAGTATTGGTAATGTCAGTAAAGAATGTTATACTTTTATTGAAAATGTGTGCTTAATTTAAAATCTATAACACAACTTGCTTAGCATTAGTCAATTATGTGATAAAGGATATAGAGTTATTTTTTATAAAACAAAATGTATTATTAAAAATGCATGTGAAGGTAAAGTCTTCTTTGTTGGAAAAAAATGTGCTAATGTTTGTACGATTGATATAGATTATGCATCTATTCATCATAAATGCTTTTTTGCATTACATGATGATAGTTGGTTATAGTATAAAAGACTAGGACATAGTGTCTAAAGATGATTCCACATTGACTTAAAAATGAAGCAAATGATCTGTACTCGCCTCCCTAGTCAGATTGTAGTGCTTTGATAATGATATTACACTAGTTTTCAACTTGTAATTTGAACAATTTGAAGACATCTAGGGCTTCTAATTTTAATTTTAAAGGATAGATCCAAGTATACCTACTAAAATCATCAACAAAGCTTATATAATATGTAAAATCATCTCTAGAAAGAACAGGTGAAGGACCTTACAAGTTTGTATAAATGAGTTCAAGGACCTTAGTGGTTTTGGTTTCTGTAACTAGAAAATCAAGCCTATGAGTTTTACCCATCTAACATGCTTCATAGATATATTCAAGTACTTGTTTTACTAACGCACTTGAGAGATTAATGTTGTAAACATTTTTGAGTAAATGCATTAATATTTGTTGATAGATTCATTACAAGAAGAAATATTATTCTGAGTCTCAGCGGGAACATAAGAATGTACTAATGCATAAAAAGAAACAGAATTGAGAACATTATTCTAACCAGCCGTTTGAACATGAGAATTGAAATAATATGCAAACAGCATTGATAATGGTTTAATCGAAGTGGATTGACATAAGAAAGAAGAAGTAAATGATTGTGATGGTTTCAAGAATAGCTTGTACAATTCTTTCTCAGTAAGTCCTTGTAAAAGCACTTGCCCCTTCAATAAATTCTTCACATAATAAACATTACCAACAAATTCAACGGAAAGGTTATTGTCACTTTGTCAGTTTAGAAATGCTTATCAAATTCTTTGTAATGGAAAGAACTAATGAAATACTAGTTATACGACCTAAGAGGTGGGTGAATTGGATTTTTAAAATTTAAGCAAATAAAACCACACACAACAATTTAAACTAATGTCTTAATACAATAAACAATAATAAGTTTAACAATAAACAAAATTAAAGAGATAAGGGAAGAGAAAGCAAACATGATATTTTTACTTGGTTCAAAAAATTCTGCCTACATTCACGCCTTCAAGCAAACTAAACTTAAGGATTTCACTATCCAAGCCTCCCAAGGTTTTGACAGTTTTACAATTGACTTTCAAGGTGTCAATGAACCTTTACAACTAGAGATTATCATAAATCTCTTAATCCAAGTGCTTCTCACACTTATAATCACTCAACTTTTGATAGTAAAATGAAGATTACAAATAATTTACTCTCACAAGTATATGTTTACAAATGGTAGCTCAACAATGAATCAATGTATGAAGATTTACAAAATAGAAGCCCAAGATATGTTGTATGAACTGATTTTTGTTTGAAAAACTTATTAAATTTAATTTTGATTTGAGTTTATATAGTTTGAACTAGCAAACTAGCTATTATTGAACTTCAGAAACTTGTCAAATCATCGCTAGAATCAAATGATTAGCCGCTACGCTTATGTGGCAAGTTATCATTGCAGTTTTAAATAGAAAATTTGTCCAAGTGGTTAGCCGCAACCCTCAGCCAACTAGTTACTAACTTTCTGTCTTCCCAGGCAGTTAGTTGCCATATTTTGGCCGGCTAGATGATATAGTTTCAATATTTATATTTTATCCCCAAAACTTTTAGAAATTATATTATAAGCTAAAATATTTTAAACTTGTTCAAATATGTCCATTTTCAGAATTTAAAACAATACTTATTGATATCAAATATTTTAAAACTCTTTCATTTTAGTCTATATTTTGAAAAACAACCAATTTTATAAAATTACTTATCTTATAATTATAAAGCATTTAGGTTATGAAAAAATAATGATTCATTAAACAAAATCTTAGGCTTTTCAAATGTTAAAGCATGCATATATTAAATCATACAGGCTTTACAAGAATTATAGCAGTGAAGAACACTTTGAACTAATACTTGTTCTTGGTCGCACTATTGTCCGTTAAATATCTTGAGCTTGATTTCACTTGAATCACTTGAATAAATTTTACCTTTCAAAAACTAGTGAAATTATAAAATATAATAACACATGTTTGTTATCATCAAAATTATAGTTTGTATAACCCTTTAGGCTAACAAATAACAGTATATTTTTAAGCAGTATATATGTGTGATTATAAGTAACACTTGATCCTTTATAACTAAAACAAGCATCACCAATATGAGTTATGAGCAAACCTTGTCCACTGTCAATGATCAGTTGATTTGATCCTTTAAATTTCTCTCTGATCCATATTGTTAGTCAAATAATGTGTGGCACTACTGTCAAGATACCATCCTTCAGTAGCAGATCCTTCATAATTTGCCACATAAGCTTCAGGTGCAATGGTTGCTTCTGATGGATAGTTCATAAAGTTATAGCTTGAATAAGAAGCAGCATAATGATCTTCAACAGTTGGTATATAATTAGAATATGGCTTATAACTTGACATGTAAGCAGCCCTAGGTCTCATCATCTTACTTTTACTAAAATATTTGAATGAAGGTAAATTAGTATTATTATGTCTATGCCAACAAGCATCAATTATATGTCCTAGCTTATGGCATACTTGTCAAATGGGAATTGACTCATCAAATTCATTAGATTGTATAGGAGGCACTGTAGTAAGATAAGAAGGATTATTTTTCACAAATGATGGCCTGTAAAATTGCATAGTTTGTCCTCCAAAATTACCAAAATAACTACCTCTAACTAGAAAACCTCTAGGATATGAGTTAAAGAACATGCCTTTAGGTCCTTTATTTCCAAATTGATTACTATATAAACCTCTTTTGAAATTACCTCTAACATGAGAGTAATTGACATTCATATTACTGTAATTTGCATTCAACATAATCTTATCACTTTGATTTTGCTCAAGCCGTGCTTTATGTGTCAATAACAAAGCATAAGCATCATCATAGCTCATTTTATTAGCAATTATAATTAAGGACAAATCTATAAAGCCAGGGCCTAAACCCTTTAGAATTCGCATTAACATATCTTTTTTAGTTATTGTATCACCAACACAAGCAAGCTTATTATCAAGCATTTTCATCTTAGCACAATACTCTTCAACAACATTAACTATTTCCTTAAGATATTCATTTCATGATGAAGTTGCATTATTTTAGCCTTAAATTCGACTCCAAATTTTTTTGCAATAGATTGCCAAACATCAAAGGAAGTATCATAGTTCATAACAAAGTTTAAAATACCTTCACTGATTGTAGAGAGTAAACAACCAAGGAAAGTTTGATCTTGTGCTCGCCAATTCACAAATGTGGGATTTTCATTCTTTTCAACATATTTATCAAACTTCTAAATCGGAAAGATATTGATATGGAATGATATGAGGTTCTAACATAAAACTTTCAAGATGATTTCCTTTGATAGTTGTTAAGACTTGTTTTCGCCATAGAAGAAAATTGGATTGATTAAGTTTCACAGTTCGAGCAAAGGTAAATGATGTTTGTGAAGATTAATTTGGATTGAGAACTGATTGATTTGAAACTATAGTACTTGAACTAGCCATTTTAGCTTTGATACCATGAAAGAAAATGAAGAAAGTTTGTTTGGCTTTAGGAAATCTTAGAGAAAATGTTTTTGATGAAATTCTAGAACTTTCATTAATGAATCAATCATTATAACTGTGTACTTATACATGCTTAACAACTTGTAACTAACTACTGAGATAATTACAATTCATTATATTTATACGCTATATGTTAACAACAATCTAACCAACTGATGTTGATTTGTAAGCTGAGTTGGCATTCTTCTTAACAACTTATGATGACTTGGCATTATTGCTCTATATAAGCTTGAGCTTTTTTTTCTTCTTCTCTGCATGTTCTAAGTAATGAGTTACTATAACATTAATAGGGCTTGAGAAATCAATCTTTAGGGCATCATAGGTTGAGGAACGTGTTTTGAACAATGTCTAGCTATGAGTATTGAAAGAACCAGAAGGCAGTGTAGAAGGTGGCCTTTGAGCTTCTCATGACGGACAAGATCTTCTCAAGAAGGACATTAAATCTAGAGAAAAGAGAAAAAACCAATAGTAGGCAACACCGTGATTTCTGTCGATGACACTTCGACGGCAATGAGGTGGTGATAAATGGAGAAGGCCTCACCTGTAAGCCATGAAACTCAAAGAAGATAAAAATGGTTGAGAAATTTGAAGAGTGAGAGAGAGCATGTAAATTTTACCATATAGAAGATGTAAATAAATAATGCTTAAGTTCTAAATTTTATGTAAGGGTGATTCTTTGGAGTTCGAGCTAGTCGCTACACACAACTTAGCAAATGGAAGTTAAATTCAAAACTGACTATCAGAATGATAAGTTCAAAATTTAATAACCATATCACCTAGAAATTCTATACAAATTGCTATCATCTTACCTACCTTGAACAAATAATCAAACAAAATTTTTCAAACAATATACCAATGAAACCACCAAACCAAACCCCAATAGTTTCTGCTTGACAGATTAATTGTTACTTGAAAGACTAAGTTTAATTGACTAAGTGATACTTGAATTACATCTTTAAGCTACCTTTCTTCCCAAGTTTGTAGACAAAACCCTAGCGGTTGGTGCTTGACAAGTTGGTTATTATTAAAACAAAAGAGCACAATTTTCTCTTTTATTTTTCCTTATTGGATCAAGACATTTGTTGTAATTTTTCAGCAAGCCACCCATCATTGAATTGTTCTAGCTTCAATTAATTACAGAGGTTTCAAGTAACTATTGCCATACTCCTCTTAAAAGAGTTTTAAAGTAAAGCTTGTCATATTCATATGAAAATCAATTGGTGTTTAGACAATAAATATTAAATAATTTAACTTCATTCATCTGTAATCCTATAAGACCATCAATCTCCCCTTAATCTTGTGCTCGCATTTTGACGTAACTACTATCTATGGTGCTACCACACCGTTAACTATTGATGCGGTGTCATACAACTTGACATAACTAGCATCCATGATGCCAGTACACCACCAACTATGATATGATGTCATCTCACATATCAAACATGTAATCAAACTTTGATACCACTTGTGGATTGAGGTGTTTGCTACAACTTCCTAACAAGTCACCTATTATTGAATTGCTTTATCTTCAACATGACTTTAATACCACTTGTTGGATCGAGGTGCTTGTTGCAACTTCCCAACAAGTCACCTATTATTGAATTGCTCTAATTTCAACACGCTCCGTAGAATTTTGTAGTAAAAGCTGCCATATTGTTTTTAAAACTAATTATTGGTCAGAGAATAGACATTAAATCATTTAAATTCATCCTTTCGTAGTCTTAAGACGGTCGTTGACCTCGTAAGGCTAGCACTCCTCACAAGCCCTCTCTCGTTTTCGTCTTACAATTCAAGATACATAACATCATGAGCTTAGAATGAATAGACTGCAATACAAGAAATTGTTTGTGATATATTAGAGGAAATTAAATGCTACATTAGTGTCATGCAAAATCAAAGGTCGAATTGAAATAAATTTAAGCATTTAGCTGCCCCTAAGGGTGTAGCTGAGTTAGTTGATAGTGCAATCTATCGCTCTTCACTTGTGTGAACTCAAGTTTGAGCCTTGGGGGTGGGAAGGGATAAAAATTGATTTGGGCTTGCCCACCCCCTTTCCTTTAAAAAAAAAAATCAAGCATTTAGCAAAATAATTAAACAATACTTATTGGATTGTTTGATTTTTGAATTACCGAAATTTAGTGCATGTATGGTATTGGTAAAATAACTATTTGGGAAGCTATTTTTAAACAATTATCTATCGAATTTAAGGTTAAATTTGAAGGTTTACACCAAATGTTAGGACGAATTAGAATAATGAAACTGGATTAGTTCATCAACGCAACCGAGGGCAGGCAATTTTTCTAATGCCATATCTGTATGTACTTTGGGCCCCCAAAGCAAGGCTGGCACGGCCATGTGGGCCCGACGGGCATCTTTAGCAAAGCATATTTTTACAATGGGCTTTATTTTTATTTTTATTTTACTCTTAAAATATTTTATTACATATTAATAGATATAGAGCATTGATAGTCGTAGCCTTAAGTTAACATATCTTTTATTAATTGGCTTGGAGAAAGCTCCTTCTCAAGCTGTTGGTCTAAGAGTTTCATTTAATGATAACAATAACTGGCGCATCACATGTTGTACGTAATTTATGATTTATTTGTGATGCTGTACGTAATTTATGATTTATTGTACCTACTTTGTGGTTTAATATTGGTGACAGAATTTTACGGTTTTACCCAATGCTTTGGATTCGGGGAAAATTGTTGGAGCCACTAACATTATTATACGCTTTAGATTTTTTTAAAAACATTATGTACAAATTCAACTAAAGCCGAATATAAATATAAATAAATATACAATTAAAGTTCAAAACTCAATACAATTAAAATTCACTAAAGCTCAACACAAGAAATCAAAAAAAAGAAATTTTTATATCTATGAAGAAGAATTAAACCTACACCTTATAATTAATATTAAAAAAGAGGTAACATCCAACTCAATCGGAAAATTCTTAGCTTATCCATTGGAATATGTGGATGCTTAGAAATTATTAAAACGACAAACTTTATTTCAAAACACCATTTCAAAAATTATGGTGGTTTTCAATTTAGTCAAGGGCTGTTTTGGGAGCTAGCTTTGGATTATTCATTCAATGATGTAAGCAGTGACATCATATGAAGTATACGTGACAATACTCTATAACTTTGGGCTGGGCCTGTAATACAGAGCTGCATGTCATGCAGCGCCCTTTAATTTTTTTTTAATATTATGAATATAACCGGTTACCGATAACGTCCTTTTAATGGTTTAAAATGGCAAATATTAAAAGGAAACTATCATATAGCTCCCTCGTTTTAGGTAAATATTAAGATAATCAATTCAAAACTAGTAAACTATCAAAGCCCCCTTAACATTTTACAAAAAAAAATACTTCTGTTTTCTTTTGATTCATGAAAAATATAGTTAATATATTTAACTTATACACTAATGAAATAAATATAATTAAATAAAATTAATTAGACTAATGTATTTAAAAAAATAGTTATATTATTTTCTTAATATTACATTTTAAATTTAATGATATTTTACTTTAAAAAATGTAACTTATGTACTAATGAGAAAATATTTAAATATAAAAAATGAAAATAAATTATATATTAATTAAGCTATTTATAATTTATTAATTACACTATTTTTAATATTATGTAATAAATGTAATGATATTTTGCTTACAAAACTATCAAAACAATTTTATCAACTTTTAATTATATTAGAATCCAAGTATCTAAACATATAATGAAATCAATTTATTTTCAAATATTTAGAAGAAATCAATCTTAAGATCTCATGATACACATTCACGGCGTAAATTTCTACCATCAAAATGACAGCAATGTTTATCCAACTACCAAAAAATTATCATTCCAAACATCGTAATTACCCCTCAAATGTTGTTGTTATTATTAGCGGCTACTATTAGTATGTTTTATGTATACCCTCTAAATTTTTTTTTCATATATTAGAAAAATATAAAGCATCTAATATTTGATATTTTTAAATAAAACTCATAAACGATCGCTTATGCAAATTAATTCATACAAGCTTATGTGAGAGTAATTACTTTATTTAATCTTTTTTGCTATAATAATTTTTTTTGTTAAACATTAATCAAATTTATTATGGCACATAACATGGATAATTACAATTCAAATGCAACTAATATTGAATACTGTTATATTATATTATACTTATGGTTATATAATTTAAGCATGACAATTACATTTCTAAATTAAATCAAATTATTTGAGTAATACTGCACTCCTTAGATGGCTATATAATATGTCTACTAAATGATGTGCGAGTATCCCAAAATATGTTCAATCTTACATTTATATCTACATTTTTTTAAATTAAGTTAATTTATATGAGAACTAAAAATAATTATTAAATTATATAAAAATATAAAAAATATAAATCCATGTTCATATTAAGTAGTATGTTTTACTAAATTTACTTTTAAAACTTTCTATGCCACTAGAGAGAAGTATAGTCTTTTTAATTCATTTTTATTTATACGTCTTAAGCTTTTTATAATTTCATGCGACATGAAATATGTTTTCATTGTACTTCTCACTAAATTTAATTTATATAATTTTATTCTAGTGGTAAAAGAAATCGAATTTGAATATAATTTTTTCAAGTTAGCTTAATAACAACTAAATTTACTCCCATGGATTTAGACATCAACTATTTTATTTTTAACTCAAATGATTTACATCTACATTAACCGGTACCCACAATTTAATTATTAATATATTTACAAAGTAATATATCTCATCTATATTAAATTATTAATATAGTTGTAAAAAATTAATTTTATATTAGCACAAAAGTTATATATATATATATATGTGTGTGTGTAAAATTTACACATAAAAAAATTTCATCTTGGCATGTAAAGCTACCGCCTCAGTGAAAATATTATTTACCAAATTGCAAAATTAAATTTTTAGATTTTGAGTGGTCACAACAAATATATCTGGTGGAAGTTTTGTCATTCATTATCACTCTTTCTTTATTAATTTGAAAACTTTCATATTTTTTCTAATTTCTACTGAAAATATAAATACTCTCACATTGGACATTTTTTTAGGAAACCCTAGCCGCTCTCTTCAAACTGTCAAACGCACTCGCTCACATCAAACCCTCACAAGCCAGCAAGCAAGCAGTCATCGCCATCTGCATTCCTATGCTCATTACGGTTCTATGGATCAGCCACTAGTCGTCATCGTATCTCACTTTCTCTGTACGCAAATCCTGGACCTGCGAGCTGAATCAAGTGGTGGAGTTCAATCGAAGGCCATCGTTGACCTTTTGAAAGAGCCATCATCTCTTGCGCTGCCAAAGCATGGAGAAGGTTGAGGATCGAATTCATTAATACCGATCGGGTTATAAATTATAATAAAAAAAGAAAAAAAGGCAAAAATAGTTCAAAGCCAAACGCCCCAACCCGATTCCCAAATTCCCAATTTTCTAAAGCCACAAACCCGAGAAATTCATAGCCAAGCAGGTGCAGTTTTTATTTCTTTATTTATAGGTGTAAAAATAAGAATTTTATTATTTGAAATTGTTTTACTTCACTAACCAGAATTAAAAACATGGAGATGGATTGCAGCAAAATGAAGAGCTACGAAAAGTCCAGAAAGAAACCAAAGCCAGGTAGGCAAACCTTTATTTATTTGTTTTCTTCTATATATGTAAATGCAAAATAAGTTATCAATTCTCTAGAATGTGAATGTAGCGGAGTTTGATAATTTATTTTATTTTTAAAAAATTAGATGAACTATGTTTATAGAGATTTTGGCACCAAGTAATATAATACAGTACATGCATGCCAATGTAAATTTGAGCCCTGAGCTTATTTTTCCTGGCTTTGGTATGAGGCCAAGTGAGCGATGTTCTTTATAATCTACTTAATTCTTTTTGGTCGAGCCAAGTGTTCATAGCTGATGATGGAATAGAATCAGCCTGAATTTTTTACATCTTAACATTTGGAATTAGAATGAACTTTTGAAAACTTGCTATTTCATAATTCTGAATATCGTTTCTATTTTGGCCAATGCGAAGCTGTGTCAGTTTGGTATTTGGTTTTGAATCCTTTTATAAAAGATATTTGTTAAATGTATGTTTTTGCCCCAAAAGATTTATTTACTGAATCTTGTTATATACTTTCCACAGAATTCTTTGCGAGGGAAAGGAATGCCAGAGACTATAAACCCAAATGAAAACACCACGACCTTCAAAATAGGTGAAGGCATCCAAGATGTATCCAAAATCGAGCCAGAAATAGAGTTTTCAGGTTTGAAGCTGTTTCCTTTGGTATTGTTTTCTTTATTGTTGGAATTTATAGTTGAATATTTTGAATTTGGTGTTTTGGTAACCCGAATATTTCATCATTTGCCTTTTTTTGGTTCATTTTTTACTATACTTGCTCCAACGCGAATCATTGACTGACCTAAATTAGAAATCCAAACCGTTTTGCAACCCAAACCGTATTGCAACCTGAAAAACTCTGAATCCAAACCAAACTGAGCTGAATTTGAAACCAAATCGAACTGCAATCACTTTTCATTCTTGAACCGAAACAGGTTGCAATCTGAACTGAAAACTGAAAAAACCGAAACAAAAAACTGAAATGCCCGCCCCTATTCAAGACTATTGCAGTGTCCTACAATGTGAGGTTGATTTTGAGCTCTCCTTGAAGGTATGATATGCCATCCGCTGTATTTTTTTCCCCCCAATTCTGTTAAGATTTTGGTTTATGCTTATTGTCCTGTAGTAAGCTCATCAATGTGTAGTTACTGTTACAATTGATAAAAGGGCTATTAATATAAAGAGTTGGTTAGACCATGGGAAAGAAATATAAACCATACCCTTTTAATTTGTTAAATTAGATATTGAATCTTGTTATTTTAATTTGTTATCTTTGTGGTATTACAATATCTTAGGAATTGTGAAGTAATCTACTCCTATTTTATATATATATTTTTAATTAATTCTATATGTCTAAAGGTTCAATTATATTTCAATGATGGGAACTTCTACTAGTGTTTCGGCATGTGTAAAGAAGGTTCAATTTAATTGAGTATTTTTGCCCATGTAATTGATTAGCATTTTTCTTTTAGTTATTGGAAACATTTTAATGATCTAAAACTTGCATAGTTTTTAATATTTCAGTTAAAATTATGGTCATTTGATTGTTGGATTTAATTTTATTTGCTTTGTTGTTTATTGGATTTTGTTGCTTGTCTTAATTCCTTGGATTATCGTTGTAACATGTGATATGATTGGGTTCCTATTTTAAAATAAAGAAACATTTACCTGTGATTTGATTTTTTTGTTGCTTCCCCATAGTCTATGTGCTTAAATTTCAATTTTTCTTTTCATATAATAATCTACATGCCATATTGTTTGATCTTATATTACCTGTTACTAGTCAAAAATGAATTTGTGGGTAAATGGAATTTAGAAAAATAAGATAGGCTTGGCTTAAATGAGATAGATGTATTATGCTAAATAATCTCACAGGATAAGCTAATTTATTTTTTCAGTGGTTCAAGATAAATGTTTATATTATGTGTGATCGATTTTCTTAATTATTAATTAATCATTGATTGAATCAGGTAAACTAAGGTGTAAAGGGCAGTAATTTATCTCTTCTTTTGGATCCAGGTACTTTGAATCCTTTTTTTTTTAATTGAAGGCATTGCTTATATTGTATAATTCAGTTTCTTGGTGAGCTGATTCACTTTCTTAGGGATCTAGGTACTTTGTTTTTCCTTAAAGAATAAAAAGGTACTTAGTTTGAAGAAGCACTTTGTCAATTCGTTTTCAAAAGAAGATTTTTTTTCAGTTAATTAAAATTGAATTTTAGTAATATGTCTTACAGTTTCAATTATTAAAGTGACTCTGAAGGATTGTTGGTTTCGTGCATTGAAAATACTACAAAAGGGGATTGGACCATAGTTTGAGGGCTAGGTTTTGACCTTGACATTGGTCCGCCTCCTTCTCTCCCCCCCCCCCCCCGGGGGGCTGGTATTTCGGGTATTTGAAAGGAGTCATTTTGTATGAGATGAATTGCTAGGATGAGTCATTTGTATGTTTTTCATATTAGATGTTGTATCGTGGTATATATGCTTCATGTAAGAATATATCAGTATTGAAATTTTTTATCTTGTTAATTCTGGATGTATTTATGTCTTTCTCTTTATTGCAAAGATCACTTTGTCATTAAATGAAAGAGGAAATAAAAGTTACATCAAACAATTATGCAAGTCGAGAGTAATTTTTATATTTTGAATATTGTTGTTAATAAATTCCTTAAAAAATGTGTTAAATTACAATATGTTTTTATGTTTATTTTAGATGAAAGTCTGAATTTTTCTGTTGAAAACAAAATATATTTAATGCTGCCTAAGAATTTGGATCATGCAATTGAAATTCTGAATATTGTTGTTTATTTTGTGGTTGCATTGTGTTTTCTAATGCCATTTGTCTCTCTTTTTTATGTGTAGACCCTTAAAATCTAAAATGAGCAGTAGCTGAAGTCTAGTTTGTGCAAGCTGTAAATTGATTTAATTTTTTAAAGTTATTTGGTCACAAGCTTGTAAAAAATTCTAATTGTTTTGTTACATTTGTTTAATGAATGGAAGTTTTAGTTTAGTTAGATTTTTAGTGCATCGTCTAATTGTTTTGTTACATTTGTTTAAATGAATGGAAGTTTTAGTTTAGTTAGATTTTAATGCATTGCATAAATTAATATAAATTAATAGGGCATTTATTATTTTATTTGCAAAGTAATGGCAACAAATCCGGAGAACTAGCCTTTTTTTTTTAAGAAATGAATTAGCATGCCAAATTCGTACAATGAAGGCTGTTCTTAGAGTGTTATATTCTCTTAGTAGCAAATTAGTTGTAAAAAAAGCTTTTAAAAATGATTTGAGTCAAGTCACGAAAAATTGAAGAACTGATTTTGGAAATTGAAAATTATATACATTACTGGTTTTTAATAGACATGCATACTTGAAAAAGTATGATACTCATTTAATCATTATAAAAATTTGATTATAATTATTATTTAAATGATAAATGAGCATAAATATGTATAAAGATCAAAAGTCAAGTATAAATGATCAAATTTATGATCAAAATTAAATTTCCTAATGTTGTTTATAATTTTTATTTACGAACAGATTCTAATAGTTGGTAGCAGATTATTTTAAAAATATTAAATAGGCTAAAATCATATCCATGAATATTATTTACTTGTAAACAATGCCAACAAATCAATGAGCAAAGACCATTTAAAAGATTAACTAATTAAATATGCTGAAAGCATATCAGAAATTTTTTATTTTCCTAATGTTATATTGGCCATAATAAACTTTTCAAAACTATTTAGCAAAGTCTTGAAAAATTCAAGAACTTATTTTATAAATTGAAAATTATACACATGCTTTAGAAAAAAGAGTGGTACTCATTTTAAACAAAAAAAAAATTGTTCTTAACAAATCTCATGAGGCTTGATAGTAATAATAATAATTGTAGTAACTGAAAAAATAAATACTAATAGTAGTAATAATACAAGTATAATATTATAATATTTTTAATTAATAATATAAATTATTGGTTGAAGTCATTAAGAAAACTATTATGCAAAGAAAATAGATTGGTAAAAATTTATACAAATTAAAAAAAATCAATTCTTAATTTATTTTAATTTAAGGTAAATAAATACAATTATTTTAGATCAAAAGCTAAGTATAAATAAATTTAAATAAAAAAAATTTTCATCAAGTCAATTGATCCCAAGGAAAAGAAAAAAAAGATAAAATATTTTTATAACATATGCTACCATAAATTTTCAAATTTTTTTTTTGGAAAAATAAAATTTTTGAGAAGCATAGCAATTGCATGCACTTACATATTATTTTCATATATTGTTGAAGTTTTGAAAAATTAAAGAAATTATTTTAAAAAGTAAAGAGGAAGATGAAAATAATTGCATTAATTTATTTCAAGGATTACTAAAATATAATCAATTAAAATAATAAAATGAGAATAATATGTATAAAGAATAAAAGCTCAAGTATACGTGCAATTAAGTTTAAAAGATCTCATGAACAAACAAATTAAAAAAAAAAAAAGACTTAGATTATGGACCCAAAATGTAGAAAATGATAAAGGGTTACAATAAAAAAATTTCAGTATTATGTGGTAAATTGATATTTGTTAAAATAGTAAGGGGTCAAACATAATTCACCTTATTGATATTATTATTATTTTGAAAGGGTGGTGATATTTCCACCCCATAAATTATGTAAATCCACCCCACTTCTAGAAAATAATTATAAAATTTTCACATTACTTTTAAAAATTTTAAATAAAGAAGAATTTTATGGAATTAATCAATTAAATCTTTCTTAAATTCTTAATTTATTTTTTGTGACTTTTTTTTTTATGTTTGACTACTAAGATTGCTTTCAAATTTAAATTTAAATTGACTATTTTATCCTTAAAATGTAAAAGTACAAAAAATTTACTTCAACTTCAACATTTTTTATTTTATACAAAATTCATTGCTTCTAAATGGTCAATTCTACTTTACTAGCATGATTATTAACCTTTAACAAACATTATATTTTTATGAGTCAATACTCATGTAAATTATTAGGCTATTAATTTATATCATTTACACGTAAAATATTGAAAATTATTAGAATTCATTTAAAAAGTTAGATAATAAGCCACAAAATTAATACTTAAAGTATTAGATACAAGAACACATTATGCTTTAGGTTAAGTAATTTTATGCCATAATAATTACATAATTAAATAAAACTCATATTAAAATAATCTTCATAGTAAAAAAACTAAGTAAAACAATATAAGAATGATTTAATTGATTAATTATACACATATTGATGTTGATTTGTATTTATCAAAAATAATGTGCATTTATTATAAAATATTTTTTAGACGGGGGTGGATTTACACAAATAATGGGGTGGAAATATCCCCACCCATTTTGAAAATGTCAGGAAAAGTAGAGTACAGGTGTTCAACAGAGAAATTGGAATTTCTTAACAAGAAATAGATAAAGTTGATGGCAAAGTTGGTAAATACAAATAAAACTTGAACTTCATATGAAAGTTGAAATTCATTTGAAAGAGTTGGAATATTCAACCCATAAATTATTAAGAAAATAGTTAAGTAGTTCAGCCTGTAATTAGAAATAATGGACTACGAATTGGATAAAGATTAACGCAAAGAACGCACTTGATAATTAAATTTGAATTATCCATAATGTTGGAATTCAATAATAATTGTTGAAATATGCAACCAAAATTTTTAGCAATCATTACAACAGAAATTCAACCAAAAATTTGGGATATATCAACAATAAATAGATAGCATAAATGGTAAAGTCGGTTAATGGAAGGACAACTTGGAATTTCCACACAAAAGTTGTAATTCATATCAAAGATTTAGAACATACAACCAATAAATTGTTGGGAATAGAGTTAAGTAGCTAAACCCATTAGTAGAAATGTCTTACCATAAAGTGAAAAAATATTAACCGTAAAAAGATATATAGTAATTTAACTTGAAATATTTGCCCATAATTTTAGAATTCAATAAAAATATTAGAAACGGGAAACCAAAAAAATAGATGAAACAAAAATGGAAGAATTTACCCAAAACTTAGAATAATTGACCAATATTTTGATAAGTAAGAGTGGGAAGTCGGATTCTATAAATTGAATTTGATATGTTCACCTAAAATAATGGAATTTCTTAAAAAAAAAGGTAGGAATATAAAATCAAAATCTTGTAGGAAGTTGAGTAGAAGAGCTCAACGAAAAAGTTGAAACTATGTACAAGCATTTGGATAAATTACTATGGGGACAATGGATCCTTAAAACTAACTTGAAACATCCAACAAAAAATTTGGACTTTAGTGAAAATCGTGTGAATTGGAATGTTGACAACTTCAATAAAATGAGACTCGAAACAATTACCTAGAATTTTGGTATGCACATAAAACAATTGGAATATTATACAAAAAAAAATTGCTGGATATAAGAGTTGAAGAATTTAACTTAAAAGTTGAGATAAATTACTAATAATTTGATAAATTAAAATGGGAAGTGGAAATCTAGAAAATAAACTTGAAACCATCACCTCAGTTTTGGAATTCAATAAAAAGTACGGGTATATAGAAACAAAAAATGGTGGCAAGAAAAGTAGGAAAGTCAATTTAAAAGTTGAAATTACTAAATGATAATTTGATAAATTTTAACGGAAAATAAGAATTTAAAATTTAACTTGAAACTTCTGCAAAAGATATTGGAATTCATTTTAAAAAAACTGGAATATAAAATCAAAAAATAATAGAAAAAGAGTTAATCAAGTTAACCCAAAAATTATAAAAGACTTATGACGAATTTGATAAATTTCAATGGCAAGTACGAATATAAAAAATAAACTTGAACCTTTTACTAAAAATGTTAGAATTCAATAAAAAGAATTGAAATACAAAACTAGAAAGTAGTGCCAAGAAAAAACTAACCCAAAATTGTGAATGACTCATGAAGAATTTGATTAATTTCAGCTACAAGTAGAGATTGAAAAGTAAACTTGAAACCTTCACTTAAAATATACAGGAGTAAAGAATTTAACCTAAAAGTAAAAATAACTTACCAATAACTTGATAAAAAATATCCACTCAAAATATTAGAATTCAATAAAAAGAGTAGAAATATAAAATCAAAAATGATAGAAACAAGAGTTGAATAGCATAACATAAAAGTTTGAAGAACTTATCAAGAATCTAATAAAGTTTAATAATAAGTAGAGATCTAGGAAATGAAATTGAAATATCTAAGCAAAATGTTAAAATTCAATGAATGAAGTTGGAATATAGAACCAAAAAAATAGTGGAAATAAGAGTTAAAGAAATTAACCCAAAAGTTGAAATAACTTACCAAGAATGTGATAAATAAAAACGCGAAATATGGATTTCAGAACTAAATTTGATACATTTACCCAAATTATTAAAATTTAATGGAAAAATGAGGAACATCAAACTAAAAAAGTGTTCGAAAAATAAGTTGGAACAACTTAGCAATAATTAGATAAAGTCTAACAGAATCTAGAGATAAAAAAATAAAGTTGAAATATCCACCTAAAAATTTAGAATATAATAAAAATGGTAGAAATATAGAACCAATAACTGGTGGGAAAATGAGTTGAAACAACATACCAAGAATGTGATAAATTAAAACGTGAAATATGGATTTTAGAACTAAATTTGATACATTGATCCAAATTATTGGAATTTAATGGAAAAATGAGGAACATCAAACTAAAAAAGTGTTCGAAAAATAAGTTGGAACACCTTAGCAATAATTAGATAAAGTATAACAGAATCTAGAGATAAAAAAATAAACTTGAAATATCCACATAAAAATTTAGAATATAATGAAAATGGTAGAAATATAGTATCAACAACTAGTGGGAAAATGAGTTGAAACAACATACTAAGAATGTGATAAATTAAAACGCGAAATATGGATTTCAGAACTAAATTTGATACATTTACCTAAATTATTGGAATTTAATGGAAAAATGAGGAACATCAAACTAAAAAAGTGTTCGAAAAATCAGTTGGAACAACTTAGCAATAATTAGATAAAGTCTAACAGAATCTAGAGATAAAAAAATAAACTTGAAATATCCACCTAAAAATTTAGAATATAATGAAAATGGTAGAAATATAGTACCAACAACTGGTGGGAAAATAAGTTGAAACAACATACTAAGAATGTGATAAATTAAAACACGAAATATGAATTTCAGAACTAAATTTGATACATTTACCCAAATTATTAGAATTTAATGGAAAAAGGAGGAACATCAAACTAAAAAAGTGTTCGCAAAATAAGTTGGAACAACTTAGCAATAATTAGATAAAGTATAACAGAATCTAGAGATAAAAAAATAAACTTGAAATATCCACCTAAAAATTTAGAATATAATAAAAATGGTAGAAATATAGAACCAACAACTGATGGGAAAATGAGTTGAAACAACATACCAAGAATTTGATAAATTCTAAGGCAAAACAGGGATCTAGAAATTCAACTTGAAATATATAAGTAAAATACTGAAATTGAATGAAAAGAGTAGAAATATAGATCCAAAAAGTAGTAGGAATAAGAGTTGAAAAAGTTGACCCAAAAGTTGAAATGACTTACTAAGAATTTAATAAATTCAAACCAACAGTAGGGATCTAAAAAATAAACTTGATATATTTAGCTAAAACGTTGGAATTTAATAAAAAGAATAGGAATATAGAATCAAAAAGTGGTGAAAAAATTAATTGGAACAATTTACTAGAAACTAGATAAAGTTTAACATATTATAGATAATTAAAAATAAACTTGAAGTATCCACCTAATAAGTTGGAATTTAATGAAAAGAGTTGAAATATAGAACCAAAAACTAATGGGAAAATTAGATGAAACAACTTACTAAAATTTAGATAGATCGTAACGAAGAATAGGAATTTGAAAAATAAACTTGAAACATACGCTATAAATATTGGAATGTAACAAAATAAATAGGGATATAACTATTTTGTGATATATTTATATATTTTTTATAATTTCTTATCTATTTATAAATTTAAAATTATTTCAATCTTTTTCCTCATTTAATTACAATTTTATCTTTTATTTCTATTTTTTTATAATTTTTTTCACATTAAAAACAAATACAAATGTAATTTTCATTATATTAACCGGTTAAAAACCGGTTATATGGGTTGGTGCATGCAGCTGTATGGAATACAGCGATGCATGGCAGGTTGACTCATAACTTTGTTGAGTTTGTGAATATCAAATCAATCACTATGTCCTCAATTATGACCAAATCTTGGTCCATAACGGAATCCAGTCAGAAAATGCTTAACAATTGTTAATTAAGTACATAACATAACTAAAATTCACTTAATAGTACATTATTTGACACACGAAACCTGTTTGAAGCCACCTACAATCCAAAGCAATGCAATGCTTAAGAACAATATTTGTAGAACTGCTGATCATCGGTCATCCCACGACTCCCTCGAAGGTCTTGAATGGTCCCGAGGGCAAACCCGAAGTCACAAGGTATCAATCTATCTTTGCGGGATTTGATTAATCTTATCATAATCATCGTCGCTTAATTTCGATCAAAGATCCCCGTGTTACTCGCTTCATTCTCTCCAGGTTGAGGCTCTTAACAACAACGGTGGCTCCTTGCTCTACTATCCATCGTAGGCCTGAGCCACGATCTTGCCATGGGCCTTTGCAATCTCCTTCAATGCTTCATTCTCCAAGACTTGATTATCGCCATATATTTTTCCTACGACTCCCAAAGGAGAGTAGGCGGTGACAATTATGCCCTTGGCCCTACAAAATTCTCCGAGCTTCTTCCTCTGTTGCCGGCGGATGCATCTCCACTTGATTGATTGACGGAGGGATGGTAGCGAAGGTGAGTATGGTCTCAATCTTCTTGCGGGAGAAGTTCTTGAGACCAATGGACTTGGTGAGGCCAAGCATCCGAGATTCTTCCATGGCTTCCCACACACCCTTGTAGTCCATAGGTAAAAGGTCCTCTTTAAGTACGGGAATCCAACCTCCCGGCTTAGAGCTAATGGGCCATGAATGAGATAGAGGTCTAAATATTCCATCCAAGAGCGCTAAGCGACCTCTTTAGAGGCTGGGATAACGTGGTCACGATGGGCGTTACGGCACCGAGCTTTGAAGTAACGAAGAGTTGTTCACGAGAACCGACAAGACCAAGTCCGAGTGCTTGACTATTGCTTCTCCTGAGCCTTCTCTCTGTTCCATACATTGCAGCCGTATCAAAATGTCTCGAACCCGAACTTGATCGCTTCCCGGGACCGCCTTCAATGCGTCTAGGTCGATTTGTCCACCGCACGACCCGGCCGATCACCGGCATATTCGGTGGCGGAGGAGGAGCTCGATTTGATTTGGGGATATTGAACACCGTTGACTGTGTAGGGTTTTCCATTCTGTTCAAACCTTTATTACAAAAGCACTCTTCAAAATTAATCAATTATTTCAATTTTTGGCACCAAATTGCAGCTGTAATGAACACATATTAAGGATATATATAATATCTTGTTTGTAGCTACTCTGTGGTAGCTAGTTAAAGTTGCTTGACTGCCACATGCCACAACCTTATCAAATACGAATAATTCTGATCAGATAGGAATGCGTCCAAAATTTAATAACCATATCATCTAGAAATTCAATACGAGTTGTAATCATCTTACCGACCTTGAAAAAATAATTAAGACAAATTGTCAACCTTTTACCAACTAAACTACCAAACCAAATCCCGATTGGCTATTACTTGAAAGAAAGACTTTAGGTTTAATTGACTAACTGATACTTGAATTACGATCTTAATGCCTTTTTCCTTCCCAAGTTTGTGAAAAAATAGTAGTTATTGCTCGACAAGTCGGTTATTACAACCAAAAAGCACAATTTTTCTTTTTTCTTTCTCCTCACAAGCCCTCTCTTGTTTTCCTCCTAAAATACAAGATGCATAGCCAACCCCATGCACGAGCTTACAATGAAAAGATTACAATACGGTAAATGGTTGGTGACATATTAAAAAAGTAAATGAGTTAATTCACTCAATTACATTACTCTTAGTTATTACATTTTTGTGTTAGACGTGTTAATTTAGTTTATTACATTTTATTTTTCTGTCATTTAAATCATTTAGTTGATAAAAGAGTTTAATTTGATTTAATTGAATTTGCACCATAAGAATCGCTATAACAACTCTGATAACATCAATCCCTGTGGAGACGATACTCAAATACCTATCACTTTATTACTTATTGTGTACACTTGTGCACTAACACCTATATTTTAAGAGATTGAACCCAATTTGCAACAATGAGACATGATGAAACACATTCAAAAATTATGAATTCAAACATATAACACATTTATCATGCATATGCATTACACAATTACTAAACAAGAAAAATATTCAAAGAATGAAAATTCATGTATATAACCTATTTATCATGCTTATACAACACATAATCATCAAGAATAAAAATTCAATCAATTTTGATAGTCTCAATATCATAAATAGAGATATTAATATGAAAATCTCATCATCCCAAGTTCATGTCGAATTTCTGAAACTTGTTCTTGACAAAGAGGTTTTATAAAAATATTAGCAAGTTGTTTTTCCATAGAAACAAATTCTAATGCAATGTCTCCCTTTTGAACATGATCTCTTACAAAATAATGTCTAATCTCTATATGCTTAGTCCAAGAATGTTGAATGGGATTCTTTGATAAGTTTATAGCACTAGAGTTATCACACATGATAGGAATTCAATCAAGGTTAATGCCATAGTGTTGTAAATTGTGTTCAATCTCTTAAAATATAGGTGTAAGTGCGTAAGTGTACACAAAAAATAATATAGTGATAAGTATTCGAATATCATCTCCACAGAGATTGATGTTATTAGAATTGTTACAGAAATTAATATGGTGCAAAATCAATTTAATTAACTTAACATCTTTTATTAACCAAATTAAACTAAGTAATCTAAATGACAAAAAATAAAATGCAATAAAATAAATCAGCACATCTTACACAAGTATATAACCACTAGGAATAATATGGTTGAGTGAATCAACTCACCTAATGACACTGACTATTTTTCTGTTACAGTATTGTTGCTATAGCAATTACTACAGCACTGGGCAGAACTCTATTGCATCCTCAACTATTGCCCGTTGGAATTCTTATATCTATATGTAACCTAACAATGACCAGTTGTTATGCCATCACAAGATATAGCATTATATGCTCTAAGTTCCTAATTCCCTACAAGGTGAATCCCTATGTCTAGTTCATCACTAGTTTTAGATTAGGCACGACTCTATTCAAATTGAGTTAACCCAACTTGGGAAACCAATCTAAAACCAAGTATTTTTATGATATAATCTATTAAAACAGGCCCTTTTGTGGCTTTCTCTTAGCTTGTATCACTAAATGGGGAGTCAGCCGAAATAGTGAATTAAATTAAGTACTATCAAAACAAAATGCTATAGCAATCATGTAGCAAAACAATAATTCAATAGATTTACCATCAAACTTATTTATCACTTAACCATAAATAAATTTAGTTCATGATTTGTAACAAAACAAAAACAGAAACCATTTCACCCATCAAATTTATCATCATAAATTAAAGAAAACAAGTAGAAATAAGATAGGAGCAAGTGGCCCTTCTAGTTTCTTGATTTCTTCTTCCTCCCTCCAACAAACTCTTGTCCAGCCCTTGAGTTTTCCTCTTTCTTTTCTATTTTTTTTTTCTTCTTATTTCTTGTGGTTGACGGCTCTCTTTATCTTTGTGTAGGTGCTTCTTTTTATACTTGAAAACTAGGGCAAACATAAGTCTAAAATGCATATTTTTTCAGATTTGGAAACTGTAGATCGCATCCTTTTTCTAAAATTCTCACAAAATTCTCTTTTGTTGCTCCAAGATTGTTACAGTAACAGTTGCTACAACATCTACACTGCTTCAGACTCATTTCCACTTTTCTGTAGCTAATTTCTTTCCTCATTTTTGCAAACTCATTGCACAACATTCCTTCCTCAAAAATTTCACTTCCAGTTGCCTACAAATAAGCATATGATTTAAGTACACAATTTATTCTGAAACAACCTAATTTATTGAGAATAAACTAAAAATAGATAAGTATGCAAAATATAACTAAAGTGCAATTAAAATATGTCATTTACTCTCTGAGTAATCTTGATTTAAGTCCAAAAGTGTTGTAGATAACTCTCATTTCATAAAGTTATGATATAGTCTCAAAGGGTTTGTTTCATCCAAAGAGCTTGTGTACAACAACTATCTATGGCAATATATTCAGTTTCAGTGGTTGACAGTAAAACCGAGTTTTGCTTCTTACTAAATCAAGAAACGAGTGAATGACCTAAAAAGTGACAAGTTCCATTAGTATTTTTCCTATCAACCTTCTAACCGGTAAAGTCGGCATTCGAATAACAAGTTCAATCTATATGAGTTCCTCTAGGATACCAAAGGCCAAGATCTATGATTTTATTTAAATAACGAAAAATACTTTTCACAGCAAGTAAATAAGATTCCTTGGGACTTGATTGAAATCTTGCACACAAACATACACTAAACATGATATTGGGTCTACTAGCAGTTAAGTAAATAAAGATCCGATTATTCTCGATATTTTTTGACATCAACTTCTTTACTTTTTTTATCTGTGTTAAGCTTAATTGTTGAGCTCATCGGAGTACCTTTAACCTTTCCATCTTCAAGTCCAAATCTTTTGAGTAAATCTCTCAAATATGTTGCTTGATTGATGAAAATTCTTTCTTCATTCTATTTTATTTGTAATCCACGAAAGTACTTCAATTCTCCCATTATGTTCATCTCAAATTCTTTGCTCATTGTTGGTTGGATTCTAAATATGTGTATGTCCGTGCGCAAGTGTACGCAACAAGTAATAAAGTGATAAGTATTCGAGTATCATCTCCACAGGGATTGGTGCTATTAGAGTTGCTATAGCAATTCTTATGATGTAAATTCAATTAAATCAAATCAAATTCTTTTAACAACTAAATTAAACTAAACAATTTTAAATGACAGGAAAATAAAATGCAATAAAATAAACTAACTCGTTTCACACAAGAATGAAATCACTAAGAATGATGTAATTGAGCGATTTAACTCACTTAATGGTATTGACTGTTTCTTTTCTTTTACAATACTGTTGCTGCAGCAACTACTACAGCACTGGGCAGAACTCTAATATATCCTTAGCTATTGCCTGTTGAACCTCTTATATCTCTATGCAAAATAACAATGACCAGTTATTTTACCACATAAGATATAGCATTCTAAGATCCAGGTTCATAATACCCTACAAAGTGATTCCATATATTTAGTTCCTCACTAGTTTTAAATTAAGCATGACCTTATTCAAATTGAATTAACCCAACTTGGAAAACCTAATTTAAAACCAAGTATTGTTTTGATGTGATTCACTAAAACAAGCCCTTTTGTGGCTCTCTCTTAGCTAGTATCACTAAATGGATGGTCAGCAAAAATAGTGAATTAAATTAAACACTATCAAAACAAAATGCTATAACAATCATGCAACAACACAATAAATTCAGTCAATAACCATCAAGCTTATTTATCACTCAATCACAAATAAAATCAGTTCATAATTTGTATCAAAACAGAAATAAAAATCATTTCAACCATCATATACATCATTATGAATAAAAGAAACAAGAAATAATAAGATAGGAGTGAGTGGCCCTTCTGATTTCTCTATTTTTTTTCCTTACACCTGAATCTTCTTTTGCAGCCTTGGAATTTTCTATTTCTTTGTTGTTTTCTTTTTCTTTTTTAAGTTTTTCTTGTGAATGATGGCTCTCACTTTTTTCCTTTTTGTGCACTTTCTTTTATAATTGAAAACTAAGGCAACTGAACATCTAGGGCATGCATTTTCCATATTTGGAAACTGTAGATCGCATAATGTTTTTGAGATTCAAGGGAGATTTTTTTCTACTCTTGATTGCTCTAGGATTGCTACAGCAATGGTTGCTATAGCAGCGGCTACAGCAATGGCTACAACATCTGCACTATTTCAGACTCGTTTCCACTTTTCTGCAGTATAGTTCTTTCCTCATTTTTGCAAGCCCATTGCACAACATTCCTTTCTTGAGATTGCACTTCCGGTTGCCTACAATTAAGTACATAATCTAAGCACAAAATTCATTCTAAAACAACTTAATTTATAAAGAATAGACTAAAGAGAAATAAATATACCAAATGTAAGTGAAATACAACATGTCATTTACTCTTTAAACAACCTTGATTTAAGTCCAAAAGTGCTATACATAACTCTCATTTCATAGAGCTATCACTCATACAAGATGAAAATTCCTCACACAAAGACTCATTAGTAAAACTAAAATAATATGATGAACATAAATTTGAACAATAAGTATATCTTGATGCTTATACTTAATAAATAGTGTAATATTAGCTCTTCCGATTGAAAAATCATTTTCCGAAAGAAATTTACTAAGCCTATCATACCAAGCTCTAGGTGCTTGTTTTAATCCATATAATGCTTTTGACAACTTATAAACATGATTTGAAAATTTTTCATTTTCAAAACCAGAGGATTGTTTCATATAAACGTCTTCCATGATGTAACCATTTACAAATGCACTTTTGACATCCATTTGATACAAAATAAAATTCTTATGACATGCAAATGCTAAGACCATCCTAATGGATTCTAATATAGCAACAGGTGCAAAAGTTTCATCAAAACAATTCATTCTTTTTGGTTGTATCCTTCAGCTACTAATCCAGCTTTATTCCTTACAATCACATCAGATTCATCCATCTATTCCTAAATACCAATTTAGTGACGGATTGATGTTCTGATTTTAGAACTAATTTCCATAAATTTTTTCTCTCAAATTGATTTAACTCTTCTTGCATTGCCATAATCCAAGATTTATTGTTTTCCACTTCCGTAAAGAATTTTGGTTTAACTTGAGATATAAATGCAATATGTGCATGTGTGTTCTTAAGTGATGATCTAATGGTTACACCTTGTGAGGGTCACTTAAAATCAAGTCTTTAGGGTGAGAAGAAACGTACCTCCACTCCTTGGAGAGTGTTTGAAAATTACCTTCATTTTACTCCATATTAGTTTGTTCTTCTTGTTGCTTCTCTTGATTCTCATAAGGTGAAACATCTTGTTTGACGTTTGAAGGTTCTTCTTGTTGTACTTCTTCATCTACATCATTATTAACAACAACTTTCTCCATAGAGGAGGGGTTAGATTCTTCAAACGTAACATGCCTAGATTATTCAACAACTAAGGTTCTTTTATTGTACACTCTATAAGCTTCGCTAGTGTTTAAATATTCAAGAAAGATAACAACATCAGATTTTGGATCAAATTTATCAAGATTGTCTTTATTATTTAATATAAAGCATTTGCATCCAAAAACTTTGAAATAATCAATGTTGGGTTTTCTATCTTTCCAAAGCTTATACAAAGTTTTATTAAGATACGATCTAATCAAAACATGATTCAAGACAAAGCGTACAATATTGACGGCTTCGGTCTAAAGGTATTTTTGTAATGCATTCTCATTTAACATGGTTCTAGTCATCTCTTAAACAGACCTATTCTTTCTTTCAAGAACTCCATTTTGCTATGGAGTCCTAGGTGATGAAAATTGATGTTTGATACCAAAATCATTACAAAAATTCTCAAATGTATGATTTTCAAATTCTCCACCATGATCACTTCTAATACATGTAATAGAATAATCTTTTTCATTTTGAATCTTTTTACAGTAAACTTTAAATGCATAAAAAACATCATTCTTATTAGCTAAGAACAATACCCATGTATATCTAGAATAATCATTTACAATTACAAATGCATAATATTTACCACTTAGCCTAGCATATTTAGAAGGTCTAAACAAATCTAAGTGAAGAAGATGAAGTGGTTTTGAAGAAGAAATATGATTTTTGTTTTTTAATGAAGTTTTGATTTGTTTATCAAATTGACACGCTTCGCAAATTTTATCCTTTTCAAAACAGACCTTTAACTAAATCATTTTTGCCTTTATACCCACCATCAAAATGAATTAATGGAAAGAAAACATAGGCATATTGTTGAGTTAGGCCTTACCTTGTTAGCTCAAGCTAAACTCCTTTTGAAATTTTGGTGGGACGTTTTCCATATAGTTATTTATCATATCAACAGGTTGCCTTTTGTAATTTTATAGTTTTTTACACCAAATGAGAAGCTTTTTTATTATAAACTTGATTACAGTAAGCTCAGATGTTTTGGATGCACATGTTATCCTTACTTAAGAGATTATAATAAGCATAAGTTTGCTTATCATTCAAACAAATGCATTTTCATTGGTTATAGTCCTTCACATAAGGATATAAATGTTTGCACTCCTCAGGATGAATTTATACAATTAGATATGCTATCTTTGATTAGAGTTCATGTCCTTATTCTACAGATCCTATATTTACTGTGAAAGAGTCTGTTTCTTCTTCTGATTCATTTCTTACTCCTCAATAAGTTTATCATTTATCTACTTTGCCTATTACCTCTTTTCTAATAACAATAGCTCACACAATCCTAACTTTACAAATTCTTCAAGCAGTAACTCTCAACATTCAGAAAATCCTCACCAGAATGACAACTTACATTTCTTATCACAGCCAACTTCATCAAACATTCACCATTCTACTCAATCAACCTTATCTTCACATCATATTGAACCATCTATTCAATCATCATCACCTCAACCTATTTCTCACTTCCTAACATCTATAACCATACCATCACTATTCTGTCCTAAGACCAAACTCATTCCATAACAACAAGAAGGAAGTATGGTATCTTTAAACCTAAACTATACACTGCATCACTTATTCATAAAGAACTTAAGACTATCTCTGAAGCTTTACAAGATCCTAAATGATATAAGGCTATGAAAGAAAAATCTACAGCCTTGATGAAAAATGGTACATGTTCTTTAATGCCAAGAGCAGTTGATCATCATATAATTGACAATAGATGGGTGTGTATAGTGAAATACAAGACTAATGGTAGTATGGCTAAGCATAAAGCCAGGTTTGTTGCCAAAGGACTTCAGTAGATTACAAGAGTGAACTATTTTGAAACCTTTAGTCTAGTGGTCAAACCAGCAACTATCATAGTGGTATTGAGCTTGGTAGTGATGAATGGATGGCATATCAGGCAAGTTGATGTCAACAATGCTTTTTTTAATGGAGAATTAACAAAGAAAGTTTACATGTCTTAACTAGAAGGCTTCATTAATAGTGGCAGGCCTGATTTTGTATGTAAATTGCATAAATCTTCATATGGTCTTAAACAAGCTCCTAGAGTTTGGTATGACAAGTTGAAAGTTGTTTGCTTCAATGGGGTTTTATCACCACCACCTATGATACATCTCTATTCATAAAAAGAAATCAAGCTTTTTTAATCCTTATTCTGATCTATGTTAATGACATCTTGATTACAGGACGAAGCAGCATTGAATTGGAGAAATTTATCACTAAATTTCGCATAACATTTACTTTGAAAGATCTTGGCATATTGTCTTACTTTCTTGGTGTTGAAGTGCTATATGATATAGGTTGTCTATGCTTATAGCAGAAGAAGTATATCAGGGACTTGCTGACTAAAGTTGAAATGCTTGAATGTAAAGGTATTACCACTCCAATAAGCACTAGTTTAAAGTTGCAGAAAATTGTACAAGATGAGCTGGGCTATTTTCTTGAAGCTCCTACACATTACAGGAGTATTGTTGGGGGAATGCAATATCTAATCTAAACTACACTCGATATTGCATTTACTGTCAACAAATTAAGCCAATATGTCTCTGCACCTTCGTTACAGCACCTTGTGGCATACAAATGAGGGCTAAGATATTTGAAAGCAACTCAAGATTATGGCTTTAAGTGTTTCAACAAGGGAGAAATGAAACTCATAGGCTTTAATAATGTAGAGTATGGTTTTCATTTAGATGATATAAAGTCTGTTGGTGCCTATTGTATCTATCTAATAAATAATCTAATATCTTAATCATCCAAGAAACAATATGTTATTACTAGATCAAGTGTAGAAAGTGAATACAGGTCTCTAGCCTCAACAAATGCAAAAATAAATTCGCTGCAATTATTGTTCTCTAAATTGGGAGTATATTGTATAGAGAAGCCTATAATTTAGTGTGATAATGTAAGTGTTTCTGAATTAGCTAGAATTCAAGTCTATCATTCAAGGACAAAGCATATTGAGATTGATATGCATTTTATCAGAAATAAAGTGATTACAGGTGAACTTAATATTTGTTATATTCCAAGTGAAGAACAAATTACTGACACTATGACTAAACCACTCTCATTCATTCATTTCAATTATCTAAGAACCAAACTCAATGTACTTCCCTATCCCTTGAGTTTGAGTGGGCTGTTAGAGTAACTCATTACTCAGAACTTTTAGAAAAAGAAAAACAAGCTCAAGCTTATACAGAGTAATAATGCCAGGTCATCACAGGTTGTTCGATTTGTTAGATTGTTGTTAACACACAATGAATAAATATAACGAATTGTAATTAGCTCAGTAGTTAGTTACAAGTTGTTAAGCATGAATAAATACACAGCTGTAATGATTAATTCATTAATGAAAGTTCTGGAATTTCATCAGAAACATTTTCTCTGAGATTTCATCAGGCCAAACAAACTTTCTTCATTTTCTTTCACCTAAGCACCGCAAAGACAATAGTTCTTTTAATGTTTTAGCCTAACAAAAAATGGGCAAAAACAATATGAAACGAAGTAGAGTTGATAATGACCAAATTAATGAAGACAGAATGAAAAAGGGGTACACAGTGCTTTCTGAGTATTGGAAAATGTTGATAGTCCTCCCGCAGCACTGGTACGGGCGTAGAACAACAGCTCAGTACAACACAAATAGAGTCGTAAAAGACATGAGGCTCTCTAGTGTCGAACCGTTAACAGTGAGCATTTATTAACCAGTCCGAGTTCCTTTTTCGCCGCGAAAAGATGCACCCAAGTCATCGAAGAGAACGAATGTAAGTTCGTCTGGACTCAGACATCAACGTCTTTACGGTGTTGTAGACCAACTTCATCGCCAGTTTCAGCAAAAACCCAAGGGGTAGGAAATACACATAGACAGAAAAGAAGCCAACAATGACACAAGCAATAACCGCAAGTATTTTGGCACTACTATATAGCACTGCGTATGCTCCTAAAAGGAATGCTAGCACCATCGCAAACATGGCAGCAACGATAAGTACTAGGCCTAGATTCCATATTAAGAATTCGAAGCTCTTGTCTGGTAATAGAGACACAAAAAGGTGAGCAAAAACTGCACAGCTGGAGAAAACCATGGCTGCGCTGTTCGATATAACAAATCCTTGGAAAGCTCGACTTCCTATTAGAACTAACCCCCCAGTGCCGGCCCTTCTCATCAATGTAACCACCGAGCATGGTAATACCTGCGGTGAATGTAACAGTGGCTATAAGTCCAGCCACTACTAAATGTCCTTCCTTTCCTTTCTTGAAAAATTCATCAAAGGCCTTGTCTATTAATTTTTTCTTTTCTTTTCTATAATCACTCTTATTTCTCACTATATTACCTTCATTATCCATTCTTTCCCCACCTTCATCCTCTATCCGTCGTCGACCCCGGAAACCGTTTTGTCTAAGCAAGCACCATATGAAGGATAACTGCTACAATGTGTTGAAATATTTATAACGATGGTACAACTGGTTTCCTAAATAATTTACATAAACGATATCTACAGGTTCACATCAAAGGTCACGAGCAAGCAGAGGAAACGATTAGAAAATGATCGTCACACACTTAGGGGATCAGAATTTAAAATCTAGGGGGCCAAAAATGATAATGTAAACATTTAAGGGTACAAAGATTTAGAACAAATGAATCACTGTCAAAATGTAAAGTTATAGTGCCAATTCATAACAAATCAAATCTATGCAGAAAAATTATGAAAAATTTCATATAGGCAATTGAAAAAAAGTTTTACACTAAACATATAGCTGACTGCAACCAAATAATATTTCTTAAGTAGTATTTGAATTGGTATCATCCTAATTAACATGACATTCATCTATTAAATGATAAAAATGATATAATAAATAATTTTACTAATTTTAAAATTATAATGAGCGAGTGCTACCTAGTACTTATGAAGAAAAAATATTGAGATGTTACTTAAGAAATAAAACATTATTCATAAAAAAATTAATATGTAAAAATATTCATTTTAATAAAGTGAAGATTAAACTAAAAGATAAAAAAAATATATAAATTTCAATGCAGTATTTTTTTCAACGCATTCACATTTATAACATTTTTTTTATCTTTTAGCTTGAGAAAAATATATAGCCTCCTTCTTAGGTGTGAATGCGTTAATTTGTCAAGACGTAGTCCATAGGAAGTCTAGCCCATAGCTATATCCATGATGAGTAATCCAGTTAGGTAGTTTGCTTCTTGCACTGAAAGCAAAAAGTGCATGGTTGAAGTCCAAGAGGATATCTTCTAATTAGAGGGTTGAGTGAGAGTGTGCTTGGTATCTAAAAGTGTAAAACAAATATTTATTGAATGTATTTGACGAAAGTGAAAATTATATTGTTAATTAGTGAGACTTGTCACAACATAAAATGGTCTTTCAAACAGAGGCTCTCAAATACAAACGGATTTATTTAATAACAACCATGCATGTTTAAAATGCTGGAACACGGGAAGGCAGTGGGCTAGAATGAGCGAGGTGGAAACATTTGTAGTTAAGATTATTTGACTGAAGAGAAAGCATTTATTTTAATTTGGGTCTTTTTTGCATGCTTTCGACTTCACTACTATAATTGACGGCATGGCCATGTATTGATAGGCTGTCCAACTGACGAACACACCAGGATCACTCATTTTACTAACCTATTTTTCCACCACACGACTTACTTGACTTTCATTTATACCACACATTTTTAACTAGCCACCGACATGTATCACTAGACTTATTTTATTACCATATTTTTTACAGTTGCCCCTTGATTTTTACGATTCAAGTGTACTAACTTCAGATTTTAATTTAAAAATTTCTAGAAACTAATTCTTTTTATAGTACAAATTAACTTTAAACAATAATTCTTTATCTGCCTTAAAGTCTATTGGAAAAATAAATTTATCCATCTTCACCAACACGTCTTCAATCTTGCCTTCTAAATAAGCATAAGGTTTGTTAGCACATTGTAAGGTCACGGACGTTGGCCTCACTTCTTTAACTCCCAACCAATTTCTTGAGAACTAATAGAGGCATTAGATTGATACTAGCTCCTAAATCACAAAGTGTTTTGCCATTATATTTATTTCCTGTGGAACATGGGATTGTAAAACTTCTTGGATTCTATAGTATTTGAGGTATCTTATTCTGAAGCATATCGCTGTGCTCTTATTTTAGAGCAATTGTTTTAAATTCTCCAAGCCTTTTTTTCCTTGTTAAAATATCAGAAATTATCAACCGACCACCTTTTTTTTTTTACTTTTTCAAAAATACACAATTTTTTCTTTTTTTGGCTGAATTCCACATGAAGTTACATTTCTTTGCACTTTTCTACTTTTGTCTGTTGACCGTTAAGATTCCGTTATTTTTTTAATAAAATGATGATTTTACCCTCCAAATGTAAAATTATAATTTTATCCTACAGTATTAAATTGGGGGGCAAAATCATCATTTTGTTAAGAAAACTAATGAAATCTTAACGTTTAACAAACGAAAGTGGAAAAGTGTAAAAAAATGTAACTTCAGGTGGAATTCAGATAGTTTTTTAAAATGTGTATTTTTTAAAAAGTCCAAAAAAAGAGGTGGCCGGTAGATAATATCCCTAAAATATCCTTCAAGAACTTCATATAGTTTGGCATTTGTTCTAGAGCTTGCATAGAAAGAATGTTAATATGTAGTTATTTAACACTTCTAAGAATTTTTTGAATTGTTTATCTTGTTTTTGCTTCTGGAATCCCTGTAGAAAGAGTGGTGGATGCCTTAATTACTGTACTACAATGGGTTTTGTAGATTGCTTTTATTTTGCCCTGTTGGTTTGCAGTGGTTGGTGCTATAGCGTCTTCACCAACAAGTACTAAATCATCATTTTCTGCAAATGCTGTAGCTTGATTGTTCTCACTAATGTACTGGATAATAGAAGGTTGTGGCTTTTCTTCGACTTGAGTTTCTTCTTGGGTTGAGATATACTTTACTTTTCATTTCGATACATCTACTAAAATATGAACATTTTTTTTTAAAAATCTTTACTTTGATCACTTTGCAATGTTCCTTTCCTTCTCTATCATCGCTTTAAAAACTGCTTGCAGCCAAAACAAGAGAGAAAGAAGAAGCTTTACAACGGTTTGAGTTGGTGAAGGGGCTGGGTTCGTGTTCCTGCCCATCACTAATTTAAAATCTGCTTGAAGCAAAAGAGAAGCAGATTTGATTAAATCATTCACTAAATACCAATAAATTATTTAATCTGACAAGAAGAAGCTCTACAATGATGTGGTTAAGGAGAGCTCGACTGAAACTGTATTCGTGAACGGGTTTGGGATCGAAGATAACTATTGTGCAAATTTTATTGAACTCGCAAGTGCACGAATATATTATAGAATAGATCAATGGTGACGAGTGTCGATCCCACGAGGAGGTGGATTTTAATTGCTTGTAGAATTAATTTTCTAAGTGGATGATTGGATTTATAATGACAATGATGTAGGCAATGTATTAATTTAAATTAAAACTGTAGGAATAAACTATTAAAATGAAATGCTTGGATCTCCGAATCTGTCTCAACATGCAATATCGGCTTAACATTCATTATTAGTACCAATTAAATCATGAAGGGGGAACTTCCACTCATCATGAACCACACTCTAATAGATATGGTCTTTACGGGCTTCCGTCTTAAATAGTAATAACCTTGCCTAGGGAGGCGGTTATTCCAGCTGATATCCAGACAAGATTATTACTATCTGTCTACGAAAAGTCAAAACAACCACATAAATTAAAGGGGAAGGAAAAGTAAATTTATCAATTAAGCCTATGGAGCATGTTGAGACTTCACCTTCAACCCAAGCTTGAAAGAAAATTAGCCACTCATATTTGAACTAAGGGTAAAATGGAAATTTTATTAAAATACGTAGAAAATACAAGATGGAGATGGAATTACAGAAAATAGAGGTCAAAAATGGATTCAGGGGTGTCAAATTATGGGGGGGGAGCCCTCTTTTTATAGATACACTAAGTAAATCATGGCCATCGGATTAAAACAATTTGGACGCTCAGGATTGCGCCACGTGGCAAGTTCCTATTGGATGGAACACATCATCAAGGCTGTTATTCTGTGTATATGCATGTACCGTACACACTTTTTTCGGTCCACTAACATTCTGCCATGTCACCGGTCAACATTTTTGGTCCAATAAGATCGTGACACGTCATCAGTCAACGCCACATCATCAGTCAATGCCACATCATTCGTCCAATCTAATGCCGCCACATCATCGCATGCGATCACGCGTTTGCATACGATCTGAAGTGAACAGTCAGTGAATAGTGTCGTGTGCGATCTCGTATATATCAACCGTCACGAGTATATGTGAACAGATCCATTTTTCTTTTTATGCTCCTCCTAAGGTTTTCGACCGTCCGAGTTCAAAAGTCTTTGTCCGTTTTTTTCATCTGATCTCTCGTTTATTGGGAAATGACCATGATATCCCCTAAAATACATAAAATACTTAATTAAAATAAAACATACATAATTAAATTACAAGGGACTTAAAGACATAAAAAAAGGGATGTTAGTGAGATTTGGAGTGTAAAATAATGATTTTCTCCACTATAAATACACACTTTCTAGTACTCAACAATAACAGCTGGGCATTAGCGAGTCAAGGGTTGAATTTTTCATAAGTCTTTTTTAACCCTTTTCTAAGTTTTTTTTAAGTGGAGTTTTTATAATTTTTGAATACGTTGCATCTAGATTAGTTGTGGTATTTTGTTTAATTCAAATCTTTCTCGTTTTGTATATTTCACTCTACTTTGATAAATAGATTTCGATATTAATGATGTCTATAAAGTGCAAATATTGTATTCCTTGACTTTGAATGCTTAAAAAATTAAGCTACATCTTAATATTACTTGAAATTTTGCCATATATTGTCATAAACATGGCAGAAAATTAAAAAAATGATCAACACAGCTAATATCATCAACTGCTCAATCCAACTTCTTTATGTATTGAGCAATGATATGCACCCTCTCTCAACCCACTAATAAAAGCTAAAAGTTTTAATATTTTAATGGTTAGAGTTAAAATATCTGAATCTATGTCAAAGGGACTCCTAATATTTGTATAAGTGAGCTTTAGGTGGAGCCGTTGGGGTGAGTATCATTTATGGACTTTTGGATGTTTATCATAAATTTGATTGTTTGGTTTCCAAGAAAATTGAAAGTGCACATCGTTAACTATTGTGACCTTGATTTTGTATTATCATGTGCATTGATTTTGGTTGATTAACAAATGTGTGGTGGATCATGGATGGATCTATGGATGGGGATAATGAATAAATGAAAATATAAATCAGACACAAGCAGATAAATTAAGTGTAAGGGACTAAATTCTGAAACTTTTCTCTCAAATATAATTGAAGTGACAGAGAATTATGTGAAGTTGCAAAAACATTTTGGGTTTGATATGCTTCTGTTTCTGGTTAAATTTTCAACTGTATTTCAGCTGATTTGCTGCTTTTTGGGTTAAATTTTTTGGTAAATTTCTTCTGGTTTTTGGGCTTCATTTGCTACTGTTTTTGGGTGAAATTCTCTGTTGTTTCTTGGTAAATATGCTGCTATTTTTAGTTAAATTTTTTGCTGTATTTCAGTTGATTTGCTTCTTTTTTGGGTTAAATTTTTTGGTAAATGTTTTTGGTGTTTTGGGCTACATTTGCTTTTGTTTTTGGGTGAAATTCTGTACTGTTTCTGGGTAAATATGTTATTATTTTTAGTTAAATTTTTTGTTGTATTTCTGCTGATTTGCTACTGTTTTTGGGTTGAATTTTTTGGTAAATTTTTTTGATGTTTTGAGCTTCATTTGCTGCTGTTTTTCAGAGAAATTCTCTACTGTTTTTGGATAAATATGCTGCTATTTTTAGTTAAATTTTCTGTTGTATTTCAACTGATTTGCTGCTTTTTTGGGTTAAATTTTTTGGTAAATTTTTCTGTTGTTTTGGGCTTCATTTGCTGCTGTTTATAGGAGAAATTCTCTACTATTTTTTGGTAAATATGCTGGTGTTTTTAGTTACATTTTTTGTTGTATTTGACCTTAAATCTTTTGCTGTTTTTAGGTTAAATTTTTTGTTGTTTTTGGATAATTTTTTTTTGTCTTTTAGGCTTCATTTGCTGTTATTTTTTGGTTAATTTTTTTGCTGTTTCTGGGTAATTGTTTTTAGTGTTTTGGGCTTCATTTTTTGTTGGTTTTGGGTTAAATTTTCTGCTGTTTCTGGGTAAATTTGCTGCTGTTTTTTAATTAAATTTTTTAGTGTTTCTGGATAAATCTTCTACTATTTGTGGGTTAAATGTTTTGTTGTTTTTGGGTAGAGTGAAGTCTACTGTTTCTTGGGCATGTTAATTACTTGATCGTACCCTCTAGTTGTGTAGACAAAGGGTACACCCACTGCCAACTTTAATAAAGATGTTAACTATAGAAAATGTGGATATTGCAAACAATACGGACATATCGTACATAAATGCCCAAGTAAGAATGGACCAACAAGCAACTATAGAAAATTTATTTTGTATGTGCAAATAAGTCATTCTTTTGGTATAAATTTGTTTTGTAAAGTTAAAATCTTGAAATGACATTGAATAGACCACTCGAATTTAAGATTTTGTAGTCTTGTCGTGTTTGATTGACACTGCCACAATAGATAAGAGTACATTGATGACCTACTTCTAATTAATTATTTAGCTATTATTTATGTGGTTGGTGTGGGGTAGTTGGGTAGAAAACTAAAAATCGTTGTGCTGTATTTTAAGTTATTTTGTTGAAATTTTGTGCAGATTATTTCGTGAGGGAGCTGCCTGATCTAAATCAATCAGCAAGTGGTGTTAAGGGTGAATTCATTTTTCATGTTTGTGTTCCAAATAATGTTGAAGGTTCGGATATTAGTTTTTCAAGTTCTGTACAATTACACTAAAATAATCTGTATATGGCTGAAGGTGTGGATTTAGACAAGCTATTCGCATTTTATTATATACAATTTTGATCAAGTATTTTTCAGACTATGGTTATCGCCATGTGATGTACTCTTATATTTTATTACAACCTTTCATGAACCTATTAGTTTCTTCTATTTAATACTTGGGAATCACATGCAAATTTGATAGACGACGGAAAAATAAACACATCTGGAGGCAAAAGAAATTTATTTAGGAATCAAAATAAATTTGGGATAATTGCCATACCTGTTCATTTAACCTCGTGGGATGATTTTGAGGATCCGAGGGTATAGGCTTCATCCCCTGTGGACTTCCCTATTATTGGTCAACAGCGGAGCTCAATTAAAATCAAATTTTGCAATATTTCAACATTCTTCTCTTACACCGGTATAAAATAATTTTTTTTTCTACAAATAATTTTACTAATCCTTAGAAGTTACTTGATACAAAACAGAAATAATAGGGAACATTTGTTTTCCCTATTATTTGTCAACAGCGAAGCTCAATTAAAATCAAATTTTCAAATATTTCAACGTTTCTTTTCTCTTACACCAATTAAAAATAATTTTTTTTCTACAAATAATTTTACTAATTCTAAGAAGTTACCTGATACAAAAGAGGAATTTACCAAGTATACAAAATGTAGAACTAAAAATGGGATGATAAGGTGTAGAAATCGTGAACTAGAATGTTTAAAAATATATGGCACATAAAGAATATATTTGCTAGCATCATGATTATATACTCCAATAATGTCAAAGAAAAAATTCAAGTTCTCCTGTAACAGTGAAGACTTTCATCATAAATTGCTTTATTACCTTGTATCTTTCACACATTCAAGTATCTGGTTCAAATAAGGTTTCCTCCTTATTGTGTCACTCCATGCAGCACCTTTACAAAATCCTGTACTTCTAGCCTCCTTAGCCTGCAAAGTATAATTATATTGATATGAAGCTACTAAGAAATTAGCTTTGTATCATGTGAAACATAAAGCTCATCACACAAATTTGATAGGCATTTAAAGCAGTTTTCACCAACGTGGAAAACTATAATGAATTGATCTCAATTTGTTCATAAAGATGAATTGAACTCAATTTGTTCATAAAGCTCATCAATTTGTTCATTCAGACAAGATGTGTTGATCTTATAATATTGATTTTGATCATAACAAAACTTATATATTCTTGATTAAAATGCTGAGGCTATTAAAATGAATTTCTTAAAGCCATAGACATGTTTAAAAAAAGCTTAATGGTTGTTAACTTGAGTTGGAAAACCTTTTTCTAAACAAAAGTTGTCCAAAATATAGATTCTGGAAATTAACGGTGAACTGTTTATTACAAAACGGTAAACTGATAATTTACAGAAAGGAAACTGTCTTTGTAATCCTACACTGTTTATCAAGAAGATTCTGAAAATTAACGGTAAACCGTTTATCACAAACAGCTAACCGATAATTTACAGAGAAAGTAATTTTTCTAATCTAAACCAAATTTACTTTAACAAGATTCTGGAAATTAACGATGAACTGTTTACTGTCAAACGGCGAACTGATAATTTACAGAAAGGAGAAAGTTTTCTAACCTTAAGCCATTTAGTAAAAACGAAAATCTAAGTTTGTTTTGCAAGTTTCTAGAAATAAACGGCGATCCAATAACTTCAAACGGTAACCGTTTATTTAAAATCTAAGCGTAACGGCTATTTGGACAAGTCAAAACGGTTAACCAATAGCAGCAAAAGGCAATCTGATTATTCTCAGAAAGTCAACAACGGCCAGTTTTCAGCTCCAACTATAAAATAGCTCAATCAAATTCAAATGAAAAGAGATCCAACAATTATCTTTGAGCTTGCTACTGGAAAAAAAATCTCTTTTAAGCTTTAAACTTGTTTTATTTCATTGATTCACACTTTGGGATTTCAATTGTAATCATATCGATTGTGTGAGAGATTGGTTAATTATAATCTTTGTATTTGAGTGATTGTAAGTGTTGGGATACACTTGGGTTAAGAGATTGGGAATAATCTCTTGTTGTAAAGGTTCATTGACACCTTTGAAGTCAATTGTAAGTGTTGTTGAAGCCTTGGAAGCTTGCTTAGTGGAATGCTCAAGCCCGGTGAGCTTGGAGACGTGGACGTAGGCACGGTTGGCCAAACCATGTAAAAATCACGTGTTTGATCTCTCTTCCCTTATTCTTTTAATTTTGAGCATTGTTAAAATTATTGCTTTTGATTTTTATTAAGATATTAGTTTAAATTGTTGTGTGGTTTTATTTGTTTAATTTTTAAGAACCCAATTCACCCCCCTCTTGGATAGCCTAGTTAGTATTTCATTTGGTATTAGAGCAAGGTGCTCTTGTTAGGACTTAACCGTCTACAGTAAGAGATCTATGACAACCCAAAATGATTCTAGCTTTAGGGAAGGACAATCCACCACTAGGCCACCATTCTTTGATGGTAATGATTATCCTTATTGAAAAACTAGGATGAGAATTTATTTGCAAGCTTTAGATTATGAAATATAGGAGGTTGTGTGTGAAGGTCCATTCATGCCTATGACTAAAGATGAGGAAGGAGAAGATATTCTGAAACCTTCACGTGAATGGAATGAGCTAGAAAAGAGAAAAGCTCTCTAAATTCCAAAGCTATGAATGCCCTATTTTGTTCCTTAGATAAGAAAGAATTTCATAGAGTTTCAAGTTGTTCTAATGCTTATGAAATTTGGAAGAAACTTGAAATTGTTTATGAAGGTACAAATCAAGTCAAAGAATCTAAAATAAGTAGATATACTAGGCAATACAAATTGTTTCAAATGGAACAAAATGAGAGTGTCTACTCTATGTATACTAGATTTATGGACATTGTAAACACTCTAGGAGCACTTGGTAAGACCTTTTCAAACAACGAGAAGATAAAGAAAATCATTAGGTCATTACCAAAAGAGTAGAGACCTAAGAGAACTGCCATTGAGGAAGCCAAAGATTTAAATATTTTATCTATTGATGATTTAATTGGCTCACTTATTTTTTATGAAGAAGATTTGGCAGCCGAGAGAAGAGATGAAGATAAGAAGAAGAAAAGTATTACCTTGAAACCATTAAAATCTGAAAGTGATGAGGAAAGCGAACTTGAAGATGAAGAGATGGCCATGATAGCCAGAAAATTTAGAAAGTTTTTCAAGAAAACCGGTGAGTAAAGAAAGTTAAAAAATTTTAAGAATCAAAAGGAGAAGAAGGAAGCAATCATATGCTATGAATCCAAGAAGCTTGGCTATATAAAATCGGAATACCCTTTTCTCAACAAATTCAAGAAGAAAGCCATGATGACAACATGGGATAATAGTGATGAAGAATCGAGTGAGGATGAACAATCTCAAGAAATGTCAAACTTGGCACTCATGGCAATAAGAGAAGATGAGTTTGATGAGGTAAGTGATCTTCCATCTTATAATTAATTATATGATGCTTTTAATGAGTTGCATAGTGATATGATGAAAATTGGTAAGAAAAATGCATGTCTTAAGAAGAAAATGTTAGAACCTTCAAATGAAAGGATACTTTACAAAAATGCAATGATTTACTAAATGAAAAGATCAAAGGACTAGAAGTGGATAATGAAATATTGCATGGTAGGATTGCATCCTTAAAAGGTAAACAAAGTACTTCATATGAGCTTGAAAAATTACATGTTGATGAGTTAATCAAAGAAAATGAAGAACTTAAAAAGAAAAGCAATGAGCTCAATGAAATTGTGTTAAAATTCACACATGGTCAAAAGAACTTAGAAAAATTACTTAGTTCTAAAAAATGTGTGTTTGATAAAAGAGGAATTGGACATAAGCCTAACTTGAAACAAAAATATTATAAAAACTACTTTGTTAAGGCTACCTCCACTAACAATCATAAAATTATTTGTCATTATTGCAATGGAAATGGTCACATGAATTATAAATGTCCTATTAAGAAAAATGTATATTATGAAATTAAATGTGTTTTGGTTCCAAAAGGAACCGTTACTAACACTCAAGGACAAAAAAAGTTTTGAGTACCTAAAACTTGAGATCTTTTCTGTAGGAATCAAAGAATCAGGGAAAAAGAAATAAATGGTATTTGGACAGCGGATGTTCAAGATATATGACCGGTGATTATTCATGGTTCTCAATTTTTACCAAGATTGAAAATGGTGGGGATGTATCCTTTAGAGATAATTCAAAAGGAAAAATCATTAGTATTGGTAATATCAATAAAGTTTCTTCAACTCTAATTGAAAATGTATGCTTAGTCGAAAATTTAAAACACAACTTGCTTAGTATTAGTCAATTGTGTGATAAAGGATATAGAGTTATTTTTTATAAAACAAAATGTGTTATTGAAAATGCATGTGATGGTAAAATTTTCTTTATTGGAAAGAGGTGTGTTAATATTTATACTATTGATATAGATTGTACATTTACTCTTGATAAATGTTTTTCCGTATTACATGATGATAGTTGGTTATGGCATAGAATACTAGAACATGCAAGCATAGATTTAATTTCAAAGATTTCCAAAAACAATTTAGTTAAAAGTCTTCCAAAAATTGGTTTTGAAAAAGATAAAATTTGTGAAGTATGTCAATTTGGAAAACAAATCAAAACTTTTTTCAAAAACAAAAATCATATTTTTACTTCAAAATCGCTTCAACTTCTTCACATGGATTTGTTTGGACCTTCTAAATATGTTAGTTTAAATGGTAAATATTATGCATTTGTAATTGTATATGATTATTCTAGATATACGTGGGTGATGCCTTTGATGCCTTTAAAGTTTTCTGTAAAAAGGTTCAAAATGAAAAAAGATATTTCATTACTTGCATCAGAAGTGATCATGGTGGAGAATTTGAAAATCATGCATTTGAGAGTTTTTGTAATGATTTCGGTATTATACATCAATTTTCATCACCTAGGACCCCATAACAAAATGGAGTTGTTGAGAGAAAGAATAGGTCTATTCAAAAAATGGCTATGACCATGTTAAATGAGAATGCATTACTAAAATACTTTTGGGTCGAAGCCGTAAATACCACATATTATGTGTTAAATTGTATTTTGATTAGACCAATACTTAATAAAACACCCTATGAGCTTTGGAAAGATAGAAAACCCAACATTGGTTATTTCAAAGTTTTGGGATGCAAATGTTTTATATTGAATACTAAAGACAATCTTGGTAAATTTGATTCAAAATTGGATGTTGGTATTTTTCTTGGATATTCAACTGCTAGCAAAGCTTATAGAGTGCACAATAAAAGAACCTTGGTTGTTGAAGAATCTATGCACATTACGTTTGATGAATCTAACCCCTCCTCTATGGAGAAAGTTATAGTTAATGATGCAGATGAAGAAGTGCAACAAGAAGAACCTTCAAACGTCAAACAAGATGCTCCACCTTATGAGAATCAAGAGAAGCAACAAGAAGAACAAACTAATATGGAGCAAAATTAAGGTAATTCTCAAACACTTCCCAAAGAGTGGAGGTATGTCACTTCTTACCCTAAAGACTTAATTTTAAGAGAACCTTCACGAGGTGTAACCACTAGATCATCACTTAGGAATACATGTGCACATACCGCGTTCATATCACAAATTGAACCAAAATCCTTTGTGGATGCGGAAAACGATGAATCTTGGATTATGGCAATGCAAGAGGAGTTAAATCAATTTGAAAGAAACAATGTGTGGAAATTAGTTCCTAAACTAGAACATCAATCCATTATAGGCACCAAATGGGTATTTAGGAATAAGATGGATGAATCCGGTGTGGTTGTAAGAAGTAAAGCTAGATTAGTAGCTCAAGGTTACACCTTAGAAGAAGGAATTGATTTTGATGAAACTTTTGCACCCATAGCAAGATTAGAATCTATTAGGATGCTTTTAGCATTTGCATGTCATAAGAATTTTGTCTTGTATCAAATGGATGTCAAAAGTGCATTTCTAAATGGGTACATCATGGAAGAAATGTATGTGAAACAACTCACTGGTTTTGAAAATGAAAAGTTTCCAAATCATATTTATAAGTTGTCAAAAGCTGTGTATGGATTAAAACAAGCACCTATAGCTTGGTATGATAGGCTTAGTAAATTTCTTTTGGAAAATGGTTTTTCAATGGGTAAAGCGAACACTACACTTTTTATCAAGCATAAAAATCAAGGTATACTTGTTAAAATTTATGTTAATGATATCATTTTTTGTTTTACTAATGAGTTTTTGTGTAAGGATTTTCCATCTTGTATGAGCAAAGAATTTGAGATGAGTATGATAGGAGAATTGAAGTACTTCCTTGGATTACAAATAAGACAAAACGAAGAAGGAATCTTCATCAATCAAGCCAAATATTTGAGAGATTTACTCAAAAGATTCGGATTTAAAGATGGAAAGGTCAAAAGTACTTTAATGAGCTCAACAATCAAGCTTGACAAATATGAAAAAGGTAAAGATGTTGATGTTAAAACATATCGAGGTATGATCGGATCTTTACTTTATTTAACTGCTAGTTTAAACCTGATATTATGTTTAGTATATGTTTGTGTGCGAGATTTCAATCATGTCCTAAAGAATCTCATTTGCTTATTGTTAAGAGAATTTTCTGCTATTTGAAAGGAATCAAGATCTTAGCCTTTGGTATCCTAGAGGAACTCATATAGATTTAACTTGTTATTCGAATGCTGATTTTACTGATTATAAGATTGATAGAAAGAGTACTAGTGGAACTTGTTACTTTCTAGGTCACTTACTTGTCTCTTGGTTTAGTAAGAAATAAAAATCATTTGTACTTTCAACCACCGAGGCTGAATATATTGCAGCCGGTAGTTGTTGTGCACAAGCACTTTGGATGAAACAAACCCTAAGAGACTATAGTATCAATCTTGTTCATATACCTATCATGTGTGACAATACAAGTGCCATAAACCTGTCAAGGAATCCCATTCAACATTTTCGGACCAAGCATATAGAGATAAGACATCATTTCTTAAGAGATCATGTTCAAAAAGAAGATATTTTATTAAATTTTATTTCAACTCAAAAACAGCTTGCTGATATCTTTATTAAACCTCTTGGCGAAGAACAATTTTCCAAGATTAGGTATGAGTTTGGAATGATAAATGTTGCATAGTAGTGATTTATACAATATCTTTTTTTTCTATAATATAATATTTGTTTGCTTTAGATGTGTTTAAATTTTGTAATCATGCATTATATTGGCCTTTCAAGACATTTTTTTTTATCAATAAAATGATTTAGAAATGTATTGAGTGTTGGCTGTAGATTAAAACATATGTGCAAAATCATGGTCGAGAAAACGGATTATCGTTTAAGCTTAAACGGCTTACCGTTTAATTACTGAAACACTAGAAAAATTTTTGGACATTAGAGGCTAACCGTTTATTACTAACGGTTAACTGATTAAAAATAAAGAGGTTGCTTTGATAAACGGTGACAGACTTACTCTTTTTTAGCTCTCTGGAAGTTATTGGTGAACCGATTAAGGTAAATGGCTCACCATTTTCGTGCGATATAAGCTGTTTCAGTTATTCTTCCTCGTCTCCACTTACTCCCTCACCGTTTTCTTTCAAACCAGCGAACCCTGAGCTCTTTCTCTCTAAAATTTTTCGTTTTACTTGCCATTTCTTGCAAAATCAAAGTCATAGAAACATTTCCCATCATCTTTAGAACAATTTTAATCATCCAAAATATCAAATTGCAGCCCGAACCCAAAAATCCCAATTTGAAACCCTAACAGTAGCCGAACCATTTTCTCCATTTTTGGCTCTATTTTTTACGTTTTTCTACAAAATTGAGCCTTCAAATTCCTTTCTCTACCCTTCCTTGTTCTTTTTAGTGGTTCCATTTCATTCATTTTGATCATTTTGTCAAAATCCCAAAGTCTCAAGCTTCAACCATGGCGGAATCATCAAGAACCAGTCGAAAGAGAAAATCGGTCCCGAGTAGAAACTCGATACCACTTAGGGAGCCCTCCGAGTTCCAGAGGATTCATTTTCCAACAGCTCCACTGGCAAAACGATTCGAAACCTGATTCATGGGTCGTAAGATAATCGATTCTTACTTTGTGGACTTAGATAATTTTGCGGAGTTGGTTGTTTGTGGTAAAAGTGTCAAGGGGATGTTGCTGTCGTAGGTGTCTGCATTGGATTTAGATGAGAGGATATATCCTAACTTAGTCTGTGTTTTTTACTCAAACATGGAGTTGTCCGCTAAAAGAGTAGATAGAATAGTTACCTATGTTAGGGGTGTTCCTATTAATTTTGATGTTGATAATTTGAAGCACATTTTAAGAATCCTGCATTCTGGACATTATATTTATACTTTTAGGAAGGAATTATTTTTTTTCGATTTTGTCCATCACGAAGGGGTTAGAAACATCTGTAGGCGTAGGGATCTCACTAATGAGATTTGTGCTCTACCTTTTAGGTCGCAACTCTTACCGCTACAAGTTAAAATTCTTCATATCATTTTACAGCATATTGTCACCCCTAGGAAGGGCCATTCGGATGAGGTGACTCGGTTGGACGTTGGGATTCTTGATAGTCTTCTCTGTGGTTGCCCTATTAACCTAGGATATATTATTTTGCGACATATGTTGAGTACTCCTGCGGTTAACCATTGGTTTCTTCCATACGATAGCATTGTTTCTAAAGTTTTACGACACTTTCGAGTACCCCTTTCTCGACTCGGTATATGTTGAGACAAAGAAGATTAGGGAAGAGGCTATCTCGGTGATTGGTTTTTCTCGAAGGTATCGGGATTGGATCAAAATGCCCAATGTGAAAAATCAAGACACCCTCGTAGCTCTAAAGGATAACCAGTTTCTAAATGACATTTTCACTTCTAACCAACTACCGAATTTTAGGCTCGGCGATAGACCTCCGCCCCCTGGTCATGGATCTGTCTCACAGCCTCCAGCAGAGTTTGATTCTAAGGAGCATGAGATGGAGACCGATCGACCACCAACTTCGTATGCTCCATCTACTCATGATCATTTTCTTCAGCAGCTTGTTAGCGATGTTCGAGCACTTTCCGAGCAGCAGCAGCAGCTTCAGGATCATTTTGCTTCTTTTCAGATTCAGCAACAGTGGATACTAAATGGACAACAGCGTATCTTTTCTGCTCTCGGCATTCCCCCCTCCTCCTCTTCTTCTTCTCCTCCTCCGCAGTAGTTTCTTAGTTTTCAGCTACTTTGATTTCGCACAAACATTTTCATGTTTTTGAAATATTTATGTATGATGTTTATAGATGATTATGTTATATCTATGTGTGTTTTCTCATTTTGGTATTGATGTTATTACTTGATTGAAGTTGTTTTTATCTTACTTTTTGGCTTCTTTGGTGTAAATTATTGCTACTATTTTTTGGGGGATACTTAATATATAGAAGAAATTCTGCCGAAATTTTCATTTGTCAGAAATAGCTATACTTTTATTCTTCTCTTTTTTATGCTGAAGGGGGAGAATAGATTTCTAAGGGGGAGTTAACAAATTTTTTTAAGTTATATATTTTTCAAAAGAGCTTATGTTCAAGGGGAGTTAACAAAATTTTTTTACCTTTACATATAAAGTTTGTCATCATCTAAAAGGGGGAGATTGTTAATATTATAATATTGATTTTGATGATAACAAAACTTATATATTTTTTATTAAAATGTTAAAACTATTAAAATGAATTTCTTAAAGCTATAGACATGTTTAAAGAAAGTTTAATGGTTGTTAACTTGAGTTGGAGAACCTTTTTCTAAACAAAAGTTATCAAAAATATAAATTTTGGAAATTAACGGTGAACTGTTTATTGCAAAATGGTAAACCAATAATTATAAAAAAGAAATTGTCTTTGTAATCCTATACCGTTTATCTGAGAAGATTCTGGAAATTAACGGTAAATCGTTTATCACAAACGGCTAACCAATAATTTACAGAGAAGGTAGTTTTTCTAATCTCAACCAAACTTGCTTTGACAAGATTCTGGAAATTAACGATGAATTGTTTATTGTCAAACGGCGAACCGATAATTTACAAAAAGGAGAAAGTTTTCTAACCTTGAGTCATTTAGCAAAAACAGAAATCTAAGTTTGTTTTGCAGGTTTCTGGAAATAAACGGTGATCCGATAACTTCAAACGGTAAATTGTTTATTTAAAATCTAAGTATAATGGCTATTTGGACAAGTCAAAACGGTTAACCGATAGCGGCAAATAGCTAGTTTTCAACTCCAACTATAAAATCGCTTAATCAAATTCAAATGAAAAGAGATCCAACAATTATCTTTGAGCGTGCTAATGAAAAAACAATCTCTTTTGAGCTTCAAAGTTATTTTATTTCATTGATTCACACTTTGGGATTTCAATTGTAATCATATAGATTGTGTGAGAGATTGGTTAATTATAATCTTTGTATTTGAGTGATTGTAAGTGTTGAGATACACTTAGGTTAAGAGATTGGGAATAATCTCTTGTTGTAAAGATTCATTAACACCTTTGAAGTCAATTGTAAGTGTTGTTGAAGCCTTAGAGGCTTGCTTAGTGGAATGCTCAAGTCCGGTGAGGTTGGAGGCGTGAACGTAGGCAAAGTTGGCCGAACAACGTAAAAATCACGTGTTTGATCTCTCTTCCCTTATCCTTTTAATTTCGAGCATTGTTAAAATTATTGTTTTTTATTTTTATTAAGATATTAGTTTAAATTGTTGTGTGGTTTTATTTGTTTAATTTTTAAGAACTTAATTCACCCCCCCTCTTGGGTAGCCTAGTTAGTATTTCAAGATGTTGATATATAAACTTGAACTCTAATGTATATTAATATGATATTTATCATATTAGTGCAGATGTTTATTTATGACAGAAATAATGATGATAAAAAATGGTTACAAATTGAATCCATGAAAGCACCTGTAAATTATCACCAAAGAGTTTAACTGGATCTGTCGCTTTGCCATCTCGAATCCAAATAAATGCTTCAAATGCGGCCTACTAAAAATATAATACAGGACAAGAGACTATTCTGCACAGCACAAGGTGAACATCAGAAGTAGTCCCACCAAATTGATCTGACCCATCAAAAACCAAACTGACAACCTTTTCTAGAGCTGATTGCATGCTTCCCAAAACAGCTAAATCCAGCACTTCGAAAAATAATTGTTTAAAAAACAAAAATATAAAATATAAACATGAAGTTATAATTGAAAAACCAAATCTTCCATAGCTAGGAAATATAATAGGTAGGCACCTGTGAAGTGATAGAAGCCAACATATAAGCATGAAGTTACGAGCAAAACTCATAATTGAATCTAATATCCAAAATCTACTTATGGCACCAATTTCAAGAATCGAGTTTAAGTTTGAATGATGGAAGTGAAAGCTAGAGGTCGTGCTACCAAAGATACATAACTATGATACTGATAATTAGCAACAACTAGAACAGTTCCATGTGTACCTGATATTTTGTGCAACATTTAATCCAAAAAGAACAAAGCACTCCTTAAATTCTTCAAAATATGGTATAAATAATAAATTGGTAATAAAGGATATTAAGCAATCAACCCCTAGGTCAACAAAATGTTATACTCAACCCCATTCCTCTGTCTGATAATATATGGATGCTTGTCACCAACTCTTTTAAAGTTCAAACTTCTAATAACACATGGTATAATCAACACAAAATGTAGTTTCCAAATACAACAAGCTTTATATTTCACACGCGCATGCTCTTACTTACGGTGATAAGAACGATGATCACAGGAATGATTAGGGGCAGCATGAGAAGTCTCTAATGCCTCCTCATACATGAAAAAGAAAATCTTCTAGGGCTCGAAAACAAGAAAGCAATCACAATGATGGAATATATAAACATTATTTACATAATTCATAAATAAGATTAGAAGCCCCACCTCAATGTCGCATTTCAATTCTTTTGGGCAAGGCTTCACTATATAAAACCTCTGCAAACTACAACCGTCAGAACTTTTATAAAAGACAAGTAATATTTTGCAAATAGCACAATTGAAATGATACAACATAACAAACCTATCGAAATGGCTTCTAAGGAATCCTCCAAAATGCCTAATAATAGAAAAAATAGAATTCGTATTAAAAAAAAAAGTTGGCAAATCCCAAAAACTAAGTAAAACAAACGAAAACAGAAGGTAAGATTCAGCAAGACTAACTTGCTCAAGATATAAAAAGCTTCAAACCATCAACCAATTCAACTATCGAGCAAGTAAGCATTCTGCAAAAACAGCATCCATTTCTATATTTAAAAATTAAAAAAAAAAACAAGTGTATTCCCAAAAACAATTCAATAGCCTACTGTATATACTAACCAAATACAAATAAGTAGAAATACAGAAAAAGCACCTAATGTTGAAAAAATTATCAGGATCTCTTAATGCCTGTTCTTTCGAAAACTATTTCACCCACCCAGCCACAACAATATAAACAAATTTAATTAATTATTTTCTTTACAATGAAAAAAAATCAAGTTGAAATTGGAAAGAAAAGAAGAGAGTGGAGGTAGAAGAAGAAATCACCTTCTCTATAGAGAGAGAGTCAGGAACAATACGGGCATGGTCCCAGCGGGTCTTAGATTTGGGAGTCGTTTGAAGAGAACAGCGCCGCTGCTTTCACGAAGAGACCTTAAGCTCGGCCACCCCATCCTCTGTTCGGGTTTAAGGTCGAGTCCGAGTCTGGGCCCATATAGTTGGCAGCAACTAAGCAACCAATTCAGTTTGGTCTCGTATCACCACTACCACGACCACCACCACATTCAAAACATTCGTATCAACAACAGTCAACGAAGTTCAATTAAAATTACCTCATAAAATAATTTTACACTGGTATAAGAGAAAAGAAATATTGAAATACTGCAAAATTTGATTTTAACAGATTCGTTGTCAATCAATAATAGGGAAGAGTTAAAAATTTTGGAATTGAGTAAGGTTAATACCATAATAGGCGTGTTGAATGGCCTGAAATTTCTTCTTTGCTTCTTCCAAAAGCTTTGAATCTCCTGATGCTGAACAATGACCTAAATGTTATCTCTATATTCCTAACAACCTAGATTGCATTTAAGTACAGCCCGTGTGGCAGCAGATTCAGGTTCAGATTTGGCGGATCTCAGCCTTACATTTAGGAGAATTAAGAGGGAAACTCAGTTTTGGCCATTGAAGGTAGGCGTTTTGGAGAATTGAGAGAGAAACTTGGATTTGGGAATTGAAGGTAAGAGACAGTGCTTTTATGTTTTTTTATTTTCTTTTTCATTTCTTCTACGGTGACGTTGAAACTTAAGAAAAATGATTTTATTTACCGCCTTCTACTTTAAAATATCAAAAAAGGAAAAGAAGATGATAACGACGTCGTTTAATGTGTTTTCTATTATTAATTTTTTATTGTTGATAATGTCATAACTGTTATAACATTATTTTTTAAAATTAATTTAAAGAAAACATGATAGATTTATGATTTTATTAATTAATTAATACACACATACACACACACATATGCACAACACACCTCCCATATAGATACTTAAAACATATATATAAAGCCACACCGTCTCGTATAAAAAAATGTGTACAAACTAATATTGCATGAGAATTGAAGTTTATATGATAAATAAAAATAAAAATTAAGATGTAAACATATATACATGTAAGGAAGACCCAGCTCAACTTTTAGTTTGGTTGACTTGACTTGAATTTAAGGGTTTACGATTGGGCTCGAGCCTAAATATTAAAGCTCGATTGATAGTAGCAACAAGAGAAACACAAAAATTTTTGTTTACATACCTAAAGAAATTAAAAAAAAGAGACATCTTGAATGGGGTTTCTATAGATGAAAGAGTGAAATAGGGATATTTGTAGAATAAAAGAGGGTGTGAATAGAAGTTATTTGATGTTTCAAATTATTTAATAGGGTATATTTAGAAAAGAGGTTTTAAGAAGATAACCAAATGGTGCTAATAGTCTAACTCCTAATATATTTATATTTGATTTTAATAAGTTTCATATCATTTTTTTTATTCAATTTTAAAATTTTGATTTGACCTTCAACCCGATCAACCCAACCAGATGATTTAAGGTTTGAATTGAACTGAGTTAAACAAGTTTATTTAATTAGGTTTGGTGGAATTTTATCTCAGCCCATTCAATAATAGGTGGGGTTGGATTTTTATGAATCATATCTAGCCCAACTCATGCCCAGCTCCATATCATACTATCTATATATGTAAAATACAAAAAAAAAATTTCAAAGACTTTCCAAAGCATGCTAATGAACTCTTTAACCAATTTCACATTGGATTTAAATTAAGTCAACCCACTTAAACTAAAGAATCTAAATTCTGATTAAAAGTAAAATAAGAAGAACAATTCTAAATCACACATATAACTCATAGATTGAAGGCAAAAAGGTTAAATTAATGTTGAAGTGGTAAATTGGTCTTTGGAATTGTAATCAAAGCATGAACTTAGAAAAATAACATCAAACTTGATAATTAATATTAACTGTGAAATAAAAAAAAATTAAACCACAAAGAGGGCTAGTAAATTGGAGGAAAGAGGGATAAATTAATATTGAAATTGCAAATTGGAACAAAAAATTATAAACAAAACTAAAATTTAGAAAACTGAAATAAAACTTGTAAATTGACATTAAATGTGGAATAAAACAAAAAATTTATAAAAACACATAACAGTAGTAAATTAAATGAAAAAACTATAAATTAATGTCAAAGTTGTAAATTGAATGAAGAAATTGTAAATAAAATAAAAATATGAAAAAATGACATAAAACTTATAAATTGACATTAACTGCGAAATAAAACAAAAAAACTGGTAACCACATATAAGACTAGTAAATTGATTGAAAAAAATTCAAATTAATGTTAGAGTTATAAATTGGATGAAGAAATTGTAAATAAAACGAAAACTCAGAAAAATGACATAAAACTTGTAAACTGGCATTAAATGGGAAATGAAGCATAAAATTTGCAAACAACATACAATTCTAATAAATTGATTAAAAAAAGGGTAAGTTAATATTAGAGTTGTAAATTGGATTAAGAAATCGTAAAGAAAACAAAAACTTAGAAAAATGACATAAAACTTGTAAATTGATATTAAATGAGAAATAAAACAAAAAACTTATAAACAACACATAATAGTAGTAAATTGATTGAAAAAACTAACGATATGTGTGACCTAGGAACCATAACCATTTATATAGGTAACTTTTCTTGTTATCTTCAAGTATTCCTATTTTAGCCTCTCACAGAAATAGAAATTGTCCTTAAATCTCCAGACATTAAATGCCCTCATTTATTAGATACATTGAAGCTTATGTTACCGAAAACCTAAATAGATCATCTTTAATAGGATTTAACCTTATATGACAATCCATAATACATAATTATTCACATATAATTCCAATGTTAGATTAAGGATTCAACAATGTTGAATTAACGATCCAACAATGTTGAATTAAGGATCCAACATTTATAACACTCTTACATTTTAGAATGCTATCTTCTAAAATGTTATCTTCAATTATTCACATATAATTCTAATGTTAGATTAAGGATTCAACAATGTTGAATTAACGATCCAACAATGTTGAATTAAGGATCCAACATTTATAACACTCTTACATTTTAGAATGCTATCTTCTAAAATGTTATCTTCAATTATTCACATATAATTCTAATGTTAGATTAAGGATTCAACAATGTTGAATTAACGATCCAACAATGTTGAATTAAGGATCCAACATTTATAACACTCTTACATTTTAGAATGCTATCTTCTCGAGAAAGTCAAATGGGTTGGTGGGTTGAACTTGTTTTGAATCCTAAATAACTTGTCGCTAAGTTTTGGGGACTTAAATTCAACCTATTTATTAAACGAATCATAACATCAGGATTTGGATTCAATTTATTGAATAAATTATTTTTAGATTTCATTCCTCTAATTCGTTAATTAAAAAATGAATTTAATCGAATTTTTAATTAATTTAATTTGTTCATCAATAATCACACTTTTAATAATTAGTGTTACCACTTGATGGTTTGTGTATTAAATTTAAAATTGTAAAGTTGACTGAGAATCTTAATTAAACAAATATAAACTTAAAATATGAATTCGTTAGGCAGCAAGGAATCAGAATTTTTTTATTTCAAAATTAAATGCTAAACTCCGAATTGACAAAAGGGGAAATCTAAATTCCGCTATCATACAAATAGATAAAAATTTCTTTAAGTTTTCTGAACATCTGAAATTAACATAAAATGAAAATTTAATTTCCCAAAATAATGAAATTTACTAAAAAAAAAGGAAAAAGCTGCAATGAACATCACTAGCTACTGCCACCAATGAAGCATTATGTTTAATTACACTTGTTGAAATCTTCGAGAAAAGCTACTATGCTCCAAAATTTGACTCCACGAGGATCTACTCTCCTATGCCAATCATCCTTAGTGCCCGTTTTTTCTCTAGGACAAGATGAGTTTTTCACATAAATAATCAGTGCAAAAATGTGGGCTCTAATTAGGAAAATGATGAACCGAAATACCAACATGAAGAAAAGCTTTTATTATTCACAAACATGCAACATTAATGCAACTTTTATTATTTCGACTTCATTCATTTATCAAACGCATGCGGATAACATTAAAACGAAAGAAACTTTAATTTTAACTCGAACCATTGGTTGAGGCACTCAGCAGCTCGATCTTCAAACATTTTGAACAGAACTTTGAACGGCACGTCACTCAAAACCAGACGCCGGCTCCACATTTCATAAAAATGCCAACATCTCTGCATAAACCTCTGCAGAAATTAATAAACTAAGTACAGAAAACAAGCCTATTATCACCATAAAACTTTTCAATCTTAAAACAATTTCTCATGGTTCTTTCGCGGGAATTGCCTTCAATTTTAAAACTCTTTTTCAGATAAAAGTAGCACAGCTGTTAATAATAATAATAATAATTAAAAAAAATTGCATTTATTTAATTAGGTCACATGGATGAGCAAACTCAGACTTAAGTGATGATATGTTTGCTCCGATGGGCGGAACAACGCATAGGATGGCCTTGGCTACCCCCAAGTTAATAAAATGAATTGAAAATTACCCATTTTATAAATTTTATATTTAGACACCTTATTGTTTTAGAGGAAAATTATTAGTTTCTCTCATACTGAAATGAATATATACTATTTACCTTCAATTATTTTCATAATATTCAATAACACTCATGGCATAAGAATTTAAAGAAAAGAAGGAAAAATGAGTCATTTTGTTGATATTTGATATTAAAAATATGAAATGTGTTTATTATAAGAAAAATATTTAAAAAAGAAGTACAAGAAGAATATTTTAAGATTAATTTTTTATTCATTCCGAAACCTAGGATATGTATTTAAGTTTTTTATTTTAATTTCAATTTATATGATTTATTTAAATTTTTTTGGCCTTGGCTACACCTAAGTTAATAAAAAGAATTGACAATTTTTGAATTTTGTAAACTTTATGTTTAGCCACCTTTATTGTTCTAAAGGGAGATTGTCAATTTCTATCCCAATGAAAGGAATATATATCACTTATCTTCTACTAATTTTATAATATCTAATAATTGTCTTGATATAAAACAATTTAAAGAAAAAGAGGGAAAAATGAATCATTTGCTTGACACTTGATATTGGAAATATAATTTTTTTTATTAGAAAAAAATTAAAAAATAACTAAAAGTACAAAAAAAATATCTTATGATTCATTTTCTATTGATATCGAAACCTTGCAAATGTTTTTAATTTCTTATTCATTTTCAATTTGTATCATTTATTTAATTCATAACAACAATGAACAAAAGTTCAATAGAAAATAAGGGTAATATTTTAAAATAATAATGCCACGCGGTTATTAGGTAAGTCAAGTCCATTGATTCTCAATTTGACTCTTGTCAAATCAAAATCCTGTAATACAAGAAATTAATACATAATCTTTTTCTGAATAGAAATGAACAATCACAATGATTTGATCTCCTGCGTAATTTAAAATGAAAATGTCGACACCAATAAGGAAAATGATGAACCAAAATACCAACATGAAGAAAAAAGTTTTTATTATTCGTAAACAGGCAACATTCACGCAACCTTTATTATTACAAATTTATTCAATTATCAAAGGATGCGTATAGCCTTAAGAGGAAACAAACTTTATTTTTAACTCGAAACATTTGTTGAGCTATCAGCAGCTCGATCTTTAAACCTTTTTAAACACAACTTTGAACGGAACATCAGCCAGAGCCAGTCGCCTCACCCCACCATTAATAAAAATGCCAACATCTCTGCACAAACCCCTGCAGAAATTACAAACCGAAGGACAGAAAACAAGCTTGTAATCACCATAAAACTTCTCAATCTTAAACCAATTTCTCATGGTTCCGGGGCCGGGATTGCCTTCAACTCCCCCAGCTGTCACAAGCCACTGCCCGAATGCCGCATCGAAATTGTCAACCTTCCACACTGTGGATTGCGCACAACTTGTTGCGGCGTCAAATTTGATGTTTAAGTCAGTGGACTCACGAACAACGCCTTTTTTAGGGTTAACGGGCGAAAACGTTACTGGCAAGCCATTTCTAAATGCATGTTGCTCTTGAACAACATCTATGGGACATGTCTTATTGTTGCTTCTGCCAGCAAGTGTAAGCCCGCCGCCTCGGCCGTGTGTAACGGGCAAGATGTAGTACTTAGTGCCAGCTCGGAGCTGCTTACCAGCGATGTCCAGCACCGGATCAGGTGAAGCATTGCCCTTGACAAGCAATGGCGTTGTAATGAAGGCAAAGAGAAGGATCAGCGACGGTAAGACTAGTGTACTTCTCATTGTGATATCGTTATATTTTGTGTTCTTATCTTGTGTTGTGAGTAAATAACCCTTATGATGCCAAATTTATAGAGTTAGGCTAGCATAGTAGTTGGCGGACGGCAAGTTGGTTTGATTTGAGTAATGTTCGATTGGAGAAGCCGATGGTCGCCCATAAAACAAGAGCGGATTATCAGATTTTGCTTTGTCTACTGTAATTTATTGCTTTACTCCTAGACAGCCTGATTAGAGGATTTAATACAAATTTCACACTATAGAAAGCGTAATTTAATGAGAAAGTCAATGATTTAGTTTGGAATTATAAGTCAATACCCTTATCCTTTTTGTTAAACTAAATTTAATGGAATTTAGATCTGATTCCTGTGTCTTTGTCAATGGTTTCGTCATTTTGTTTTGCATGGTATATATGCTAATTTTTAAAAGAACAATTTTTTTAACTTAAGTTGGCTGGGTCAGGCGAGGAGTTTATTGAAAAATTAAAGTAGCAAACAATTGATAAAGCATATGTTTGGTGGGGCACAACGTGAGCCGTGTCCTTTAATATAAAAATTGCACCAAGAATTTGAAATTCTCAGCGGTATTCCCTATGTTTACCCTGTTACACAAAATATTACAAAATTTTAAATTTGTTTAGTTTTCGACCGTAAATTTTCAAAATAAAATAACAGTTCAAATTTAAAAACAAAAGATATTTGTGATAATTAACCAATATTCAATTAAATACAATTAAAACTATAATGTTTTCCTTAAATAAATAAAAAAAAATGCGAGTTTGTCTTCTTAATTTATCTTTACCGATTCGCACAATCTAACCTAATTCACGAACACCTGTTCAATTTACTTAATTTATTTTCTTAATTTATAAAAGCTAAATTTTATCTTATTATTTATGGTGCAAAGTCAAAAATACCATTGAATTCAAGGGTATAACGGCCATTTTACTTAAATTCTGTTCAGCATTTCGACGGTGTGAGCGTTTTGCTGTGTGACTGATACAAATTACAAACTCAGGGTAAAAAATCAAATAAATTCAAACTTTGGTAATATTTTTTTATAACATGTAAACTTAGGGCATGTGTCTTATAATTTTTCCAAATTTTATTTTATTATTTATGGTGAAGAGTCAAAAATACCCATGCATTCAAGGTTAATGGTCATTTTACTTTGATTCTATCATGTATTCAAATAATGTTAACATTTTCGGGATGGTAATGCAATTTACAAATTTAGGTAAAAAATTAAATAAATTTAAACTTTTATTGTGTTTTTTATAACATGGTAAACTTAGCATATATAGCTAATAATTTCCCTTAATTATTTATGCTTTGGTCCACTTTTTAGCCCAAGATGGACTACAACATTAATGAATTTGTCTCCAAAAGGGATTGGAGTAGGGGTGGCGAATTTCCATCCGAAGCATTTTGGATATGGATATGGATATTTTTAAAAATTTCCAAACAAATATTGGACGAATCTAGATATTTTATGGACGTGCAGTCCAGTCCATTTATCAAATTAGGTAAAAAATTATATTTTATACAATTAAAATAAATTGAAAAATTATTCGTTTACCTAAATATCATTTCTCATTTAATATTTTCACTTTAGCAAATCGTAGATTATCTCTTTTTACTTCACACGCCAGCTGCTAGTCGCTCGCTAACCATTCATCACATTGGTTGTCGCTTTTTCTCAGGCCATGATATTAGTTTAATCACAACTCTGCTCTCTCCTCTTCAGCATTACAGCATCTTCTTCCTCTTCTTTAAGATATATTTCTTTTTATCTTTCTCCTACTGCATTAACTACGTGTGTTAGCATTTGTTTTATGTCTATGTTTTGATATCAATTGATCGTCCAAATCTTGTGTGAACTGTGGAAGTCGTCTTTTTTGCTTGTATTAAATAAACCCATTTGAAATTTATGGGTAATTTGGTGCTCACATGTTAATTTATGGATAATTATATATAATTCACATGTGAAATTCATTTTGAAATTTATGGGCTGAATAAATTTTATGGACTAAAAATTTCATTTCAAGCACCAGCGATTTCTTGTAAACTGATATTTTCCGGGTAAAAATGTTTATTGTGTCAATTGCTTTTATTTGTGAGTGCATAATTTGATTTTGGTAGATATTTGTAAGTGCATGGTTTGATTTTGTGTTATACTGCATTTCATGCACTAGTTTTGCATTGTTTACTCCCTTTAATATCAATGTTTTGTACTTAATAGTTGTGATTTACTTGTTTTTTATTTTTGTTGGTGCAATTCTATTGATTAGTGCTAAATTGAGCTACAAGATGATGTTTAAGGATGAATTGACTTCCTGGATAAATTCTCAATTTCAAAAGAAGTTTATTGATAAGGCGTGGGCGCGTGACAGTCGATTTCAGAAGAAGTTTGTTGATAAGACGTGGGCGGGTGCTGTCAACTGCGGACTTGATATTTTTATTTTAACGTGTTTTATCTTTTTATTACTCTTGTAATTTGAGATAATATTTTAGATAATATTTTAGATAATATTTTAGATATTTTTATCTTTATCCTTTTTAAGAAAACTATAAAAAGAGGAGATAAAGAAGGATTAGGGAGATCATAATTGAAAAATTGGATTATTAATTATTTTTATCTTTTTTAGGGTTTTCTCTTTTTCTCCATGAGAAACTAAACTCATTTTTCTGGTTGAAGGTTAATGAAGCTTTGATTCACCATTACTGTGAGATCTTTCTTGTGCTTTTAATTGTTTTATTGCTTTTTTGGGTGTTTGTTATTCTCTGAATTATTGTTATGATTATGTTTGTTAATTAGATAATTGGCCACTATTTAATTATCAACTTAGTCTACTACCAATTGAAAGATTCATCGTATGAAGATTTTGATGTTTGTGGCAAATAACATAGCAGTGCGTTGTGCTATGGGAATAAATAATCTAATTTAAATGAACCATCGTATGCATTTATTAATTAGGATTTGGGTCTTTCTAATTTTCAGGTTGTCAATTGATTAAATCCTATGATTGTATCTATGGTTGTCTATTGATTAGGGAAATAACCAATGGTCGTACCTTAGTTATCTACTAATTAAGGAGAGATTGGCTATTAGAGTGTTTCAGTAGCTATAACCGATCTATTCATAAGCAGTAATGATTTATAGTTGTATCGATGATCAGTAATCGAATCAAAGCTGAATTAATTCCTTCAACCAGAGTTTTCCCATTTTGAATTACACTTTTAATTTGCATTCTAAATATTTTTAATTTGATTTTCATTATTGTCAACAATCTCCCAATTTTACATTTTCATTTAAAAATAATTAAAATAATTACCAGTCTCTGTGGACACGACCCTGCTCAATCACTATACACAATCTTGTTTAGAGTAGATTTTTATATTTACTGGCTTCTACACCCATCATTTTGCATGCTAACACATGCAGTAGAATTTTAGTGTGGGTGGTCGATTTTTAAGCTCATATTGTAGTAAATTTCATTCGAGTACATTAAAGACCTTATTGTGTGCTCAAAATTGGATATTGACTCAATTGAAAGGTTTCAAACTCATCTCAATTCCGCACTTCATTCAATTTTGTTATTATTTGTTTTTTTTTTCTAATTCAATAATGCTTCTTTTTTTTTTAGTTTTAAAGTGGAATTCCAAAAGATGAGGTGATGAATGGAGAAGTGACTGATAATAATGATATATAAGAGACATAGTCATGTCCTTAATAGTACAAATTATTTACTTGTTTAATGCTTTAATTGTTTTAATACGTAGATTTGTGATGATGGTTAGGTTGGAGATTGAAAGCTTCACTAAGTCATTATAGGCTTATGAGAAGTGTGTGTATATATTGTTTTTAGTTTGAAATTAGTTTGTAATTTCGGATTCTAATTTTTTTTTGTGAATTCTTAATTCTGATATTTATTATTTGGGATGTTTATCATTTTTCATTTGATTTTAGAATTGGATTTTGGTTTAATTATTTTATATTGTTATTTTTTTATTTCATAGTTTTTACTTTATTTTTCATATGATAAAAATTAAATATCGATAGATATTCATATCCATATTCAATTTTAAAAACTATATATGAATATGGGCATAAGGATCATGCATATTTTTAATTTACACTTGGATGGATATTTTCCATGCATAGATTGGAGTAGGTTGATCAGACGGTGCTCGATTGGAGTAGCTTGATCAGACGGTGCTCGAGGAACATCACCATATGCAAGAAAAGGCTTTAGTACATGACAATTGACAAGCTGCAAGAGAAGGCCTTAGTAGTACATGCTTAATGAAAGTACCCTGTGGCTAAGTTTAAGAAAAAGTACATGACAATTGACAAGCTGCAAGAGAACATCACTATATGCATGTTTGATAACTCAGACAAACATTTTAGAACGCCGTCATCTCGAGGAAGCGAAATGAGTTGATGGGTTGATTTTGTGTCGAATCCTGAATACCTTGTGCCTAAGTTTTGGGGATTTAAATTCAACCTATTTATTAAACAAATCATAACATTAGGATTTGGATTAAATTTATTGAATAAATTATTTATTGATTTATTCCTTTAATTCTTTAATTAACAAATGAATTGAATCGAATTTAAATTAGTTTAATTTGTTAATCAATAATCTTACTTTTAGTTTTGTTTTTTCCGTCAGTTAATAACGAAATTAGTGTTACCACTTGATGGTTTTTATATTAAATTTAAAATTGTAAAGTTGACTGAGAATCTTAATTAAACAAATATAAATTTTAAATATGAATTCCTTACCGAGCAAGGAATCAGAATTTTTTATTTCAAAATAAAATGCTAAACTCCGAATTGACAAAAGGGGAAATCTACATTCTGCTATCATAAAATTAGATAAAAGTTTCTGTAAGTTTTCTGAACATCTGAAATTAACATAAAATGAAAATTTAATTTCCCAAAATAATGGAATTTATTTAAAAAGAAAAAGAAAAAGCTACGATGAACATCACTAGCTACTGCCACCAATTAGGCATTATGTTTAATTCCACTTGTTGAAATCTTCGAGAAAAGCTACTATGCTCCAAAATTTGACTCCACGAGGAGCTCCGTCAATATAATCTACTCTCCTATGCCAATCACCCATAGTGCCCGTACGTTTACTAGGACCAGATGAGTTCTTCACATAAATATTTCTTATTTTACCATTCACTCTCTGAGTATGATATAGTAATAAATAATCACTCACCATCAATAAATGCAGATTAAGAAGATAGAGAAATGGGACACATGAAATACATTAGGTGCAAAAATGTGGGCTCTAATCAGGAAAATGATGAACCAAAATAGCAACATGAAGAAAAGTTTCTATTTTTTATAATTTTGCAACATCAATGTAACTCTTATTGTTACGACTTTATTCACTTATCGAAGCAAGGGCATAACTTTAGAAGGAAAAAATCTTTAATTTTAACTCGACGGATTTGTTGAAGCACTCAGCAGCTCGATCCTGAACATTTTAAACAGAATTTTGAACGCCACATCACTCAAAGCCAGACTCCGACCACACCATTAATAAAAATGCCAACATCTCTGCACAAACCTTTGCAGAAATTAAAAACCGAAGTACAGAAAACAAGCTTATAGTCACCATAAAACTTTTCAATCTTAAAACAATTTCTCATGGTTCTTTCGTGGGAATTGCCTTCAGTCTTAAAGCTTTTTTTTTTTTTTCTTTTTTCCGATAAAAATAGCACAGCTATTAATAATAATAGTAACAAGAATAAAAGAAAATTGCATTCGTTTAGATCACATGGATGGGCAAACTCAGACTTGAGTGATGATATGTTTGCTCCGAGGGGGGGAACAACACATAGAATGGCCTTGGCTACCCCCAAGTTGATAAAATGAATTGAAAATTACCCATTTTATAAATTTTATGCATAATAATTGGCCACTTATTGTTTTAGAGGAAAATTGTTAATTTCTCCCATATTGAAATGAATATATACCACTTACTTTCAATTATTCTCACAATATTCAATAACATTCCTGGTATACAAACTTAAAGAAAAAGAAGGATAAATGAGTCATTTTGCTGGTATTGAATATTAAAAATATAAAATATAATTATTGTAAAAAAATTAAAAAAAAAACAAAAAGTACAAGAAGAATATCTTACAATTAATTTCTTAATCATTCCGTAACCTCTGCAGAAATTACAAAATGAAGTACAGAAAACAAGCTTATTATCACCATAAAACTTTTAAATCTTAAAACAATTTCTCATGGTTCTTTCGCGGGAATTGCCTTCAATTTTAAAACTTTTTTTAGATAAAAGTACCACAGCTGTTAAGAATAATAATAATAATAATTTAAAAAAATTTGCATTTATTTAATTAGATCTCATGGATGAGCAAACTCAGACTTGAGTGATGGTATGTTTGCTCCGAGGGGGGGAACAACGCATAGGATGGCCTTGTCTACCCCCAAGTTAATAAAATGAATTGAAAATTACCCATTTTATAAATTTTATGTTTAGACGCCTTATTGTTTTAGAGGAAAATTGATAGTTTCTCTCCTACCGAAATGAATATATACCATTTACCTTCAATTATTTTCATAATATTCAGTAACACTCTTGGCGTAAGAATTTAAAGAAAAGAACGATAAATGAGTGATTTTATTGATATTTGATATAAAAAATATGAAATATATTTATTATAAGAAAAATATTTAAAAAAGAATTACAAGAAAGATATTTTAAGATTAATTTTTTATTCATTCCGAAACCTTGAAAATGTATTTAAATTTTTTATTTTAATTTTAATTTATGTGATTTATTTAAATTTTTTTGGCCTTAGCGAAGTTAATAACAAGAATTGACAATTTATTAGTTTTGTAAACTTCATGTTTAGCCACTTTTATTGTTCTAAAGGGAGATTGTCAATTGCTGTCCTATTGAAAGGAACATATATCACTTATGTCCTATTATTTTTATAATATCCAATAATTATCTTGGTATAAAAAAATTAAAAAAAAAAGAGAGAAAAATAAGTCATTTGCTTGACACTTGATATTGGAAATATAAATTTTTTTATTAGAAAAAATATAAAAAATAACTAAAAGTACAAGAAAAATATCTTATGATTAATTTTCTATTGACATCAAAACCTAGCAAATGTATTTGATTTCTTATTCATTTTCATTTTATATCATTTATTTAATTAATGATAACTATGAACAAAAGTTCAATAGAAAATAAGAGTAATATTATAAAATAATAATGCCACATGGTTATTAGGTAAGTCAAGTTCATAGATTCTCAGTTTGATTCCCGTCAAATCAAAATCCTACAATACAAGAAATTAATACATAATTTTTCTGAATGGAAATGAACAATCACAATGATTTAATCTCCTGCGTAATTTAAAATGAAAATGTCGACACCAATAAGGAAAATGATGAACCAAAATACCAACCTGAAGAAAAAGGTTCTTATTATTTGTAAACATGCAACATTCATGCAGCCATTATTATTACAAGTTTATTCAATTATCAAAGGATGCGTATAGCCTTATAAGGAAACAAACTTTACTTTTAACTCGAAACATTTGTTGAGCTATCAGCAGCTCGATCTTTACACCCTTTTAAACACAACTTTGAACGGAACATCAGCCAGGGCCAGTCGCCTCACCCCACCATTAATAAAAATGCCAACATCTCTGCACAAACCCCTGCAGAAATTACAAACCGAAGGACAGAAAACAAGCTTGTAATCACCATAAAACTTCTCAATCTTAAACCAATTTCTCATGGTTCCGGGGCCGGGATTGCCTTCAACTCCCCCAGTTGTCACAAGCCACTGCCCTAATGCCGCATCAAAATTGTCAACCTTCCACACTGTGGATTGCACACAACTTGTTGCGGCGTCAAATTTGATGTTTAAGTCAGTGGACTCACGAACAACGCCTTTTTTAGGGTTAACGGGCGAAAATGTTACTGGCAAGCCATTTCTAAATGCCTGTTGCTCTTGAACAACATCTAGGGGACATGTATTGTTGTTGCTTCTGCCAGCAAGTGTAAGCCCGCCGCCTCGGCCGTGTGTAACGGGCAAGATGTAGTACTTAGTGCCCGCTCGGATCTGCTTACCTGTGTTGTCCAGCACCGGATCAGGTGAAGCATTGCCCTTGACAGGCAATGGCGTTGCAAAGAAGGCAAAGAGAATGATCAGCGAGAGTAAGACTAGTGTACTTCTCATTGTTATATCGTGTTATTTTTGTTCTTATCTTGTGTTGTTGTGTGTAAATAACCATTATGATGCCAAATTTATAGATTAAGGCTAGCAAAGTAGTTGGCGGACAGCTAGTTGGTTTGATTTGACTAATGTCCGATTCGAGAAGCCGATGGTCGCCCATAAGACAAGAGCGGATTATCGGATTTTGCTTTGTCCACTGTAATTTATCGTTTTTCCCCTATGACAGCCTGGATAGAGGATTTAATACAAATTTCAAACTATAGAAAGCGTAATTTAATGAGAAAGTCAATTAGTTAGTCTAGAATTAGAAGTCAATACCCTTATCCTTTTTGTTAAACTAAATTTAATGGAATTTAGATCTGATTCCCGTGTCTTGTCAATGGTTTCGTCATTTTGTTTTGCATGGTATATATGCTAACTTTTAAAAGAACAATTTTTTTGGCTTAAGTTGGCCGGGTCAAGCGAGGAGTTTATTGAAAAATTAAAGTAGCAAAGAAATGTTAAAGCGTATGTTTAGGGAAGCACAACGTGAGCCGTGTCCTTTAATATAAAAAGGGTGATGATATTTCCACCTCATAAATTATGTAAATCCACCCCACTTCTAGAAAATAATTATAAAATTTTCACATTACTTTTAAAATTTTTAAATAAAGAAGAATTCTAAGGAATTAATCAATTAAATCTTTCTTAAATTCTTAATTTATTTTTTGTGACTTTTTTTTTTTATGTTTGACTACTATGATTGCTTCAGCCTAAATTTAAATTGATTATTTTATCCTTAAAATGTAAAAGTACAAAAAATTTACTTCAACTTCAACATTTTTTATTTTATACAAAATTCATTGCTTCTAAATGGTCAATTCTACTTTATTAGTATGATTATTAACCTTTAACAAACATTATGTTTTTATGAGTCAATACTCATGTAAATTATTAGGCTATTAAATTTATATCATTTACACGTAAAATATTGAAAATTATTAGACTTTACTTAAAAAGTTAGATAATAAGTCACAAAATTAATACTTAAAGTATTAGATACAAGAACACATTATGCTTCAGGTTAAGTAATTTTATGTCATAACAATTACATAATTAAATAAAACTCATATTAAAATAATCTTCATAGTAAAAAAACTAAGTAAAACAATATAAGAATGATTTAATTGATTAATTATACACATATTGATGTTGATTTGTATTTATCAAAAATAATGTGCATTTATTATAAATATTTTTTAGAAGTGGGGTGGGTTTACACAAATAATGGGGTGGAAATATCCCCACCCATATAAAAATTGCACCAAGAATTTGAAATTATCGTCCGTATACCCTATGTTTACCCTGTTACAAAAATTATTAAAAAATTTTTAATTTGTTTAGTTTTCTACCCTAAATTTTCAAAATAAAATAACAATTTAGATTTAAAAACAAAACAAATTTGTGATAATTAACCAATATTCAATTAAATACACTTAAAACTCTAATGTTTTCCTTAAATAAATAAAAAATAATTATAGTTTGTCTTCTTAATTTATCTTCACAAATTTGCACAATCTAACCAAATTCACAAACACCCATTCAATTTAGTCAATTCATTTTCTTAATTTATGAAAGTTAAATTTTATTTTATTATTTATGGTCAAAGTCAAAAATGCCATTGAATTCAAGGGTAGAATGTCTATTTTACTTAAATTCTATTAAGTGTTCAAATGGTGTGAACATTTTGTTGCGTGATTGATACAAATTACAAACTCAAGGTCGAGAATCAAATAAATTCAAATGAAAGGAAATATTTTTTTATAACATGTAAATTTAGGGCATGCGGCTTATAATTTTTCAAAATTTTGTTTTATTATTTATGGTGAAGGGTCAAAAATACCCTCGAATTCAAGGTAAATGCTCATTTTACTTAGATTCTATCAAGTATTCTCATAACGTTAACATTTTTTGGGGTGGTGATGCAATTTACAAATTTAGTGTGAAAAATCAAATAAATTCACACTTTTATTGTGTTTTTAATAACATGGCAAACTTAGCATATATAGCTAATAATTTCCCTTAATTATTTATGCTTCGGCCCATTTTTTAGCCCAAGATGGACTACAACATTAATGAATTTGTCTTCAAAAGGGATTGGAGTAGGGGTGGCGAATTGCCATCCGAAGCATTGTGGATATGGATATGGATGCTTTCTAAAATATCCAAACAGATATTGGATGGATATGCAATGTCCAGTCCATTTAGCAAGTTGGTAAAAAGTTATATTTTATAAAATTAAAATAAAGTGAAAAAAAAATATTTGGCATAGTATTCATTTACCTAAATATCGTTTCTCCTTTCACATTTTCAATTTAGCAAATCCTAGATTATCTCTTTTTACTTTACACGCCAGCTGCTAGTTGCTCGCCAACCATTGATCCCATTGGTTGTAGCTTTTTCACAGGCCATTGACATTAGTTTATTCACAGCTCTACTCTCTGCTCTTCAGCATTACAGCTTCTTCTTCTTTAAGATATCTTTCTTTTTATCTTTCTCACACTGCATTAACTACATGTATTAGCATTTGTTTTATATCTATGCTTCGATATCGATTGATCGTCCAAATCTTGTGTGAACTGTGGAAGTTGTCTTTTGCTTCTATCAAATGAACCGATTTGAAATTTATGGGTAATTCGGTGCTCAGATTTTAATTTATGGATAATTAGATATAATTCACATGTAGAAATTAATTTTGAAATTTATGGGCTGAATAAATTTTATGGACTAAAAAATTCATTTCAAACACCAGCCATTTCTTGTAAACTGATATTTTCCGGGTAAAAATGTTTATTGTTTCAATTGCTTTTATTTGTGAGTGCATAATTTGATGAATATAACATTTGAATTATTTTGTAAACAAGACTTTGGTCTATATCTGTAAGTGCATCGTTTGATTTTGCATGCTAACACATGCAGTAGAATTTTAGTGTGGGTGGTCAATTTTTAAGTCCATATTGCAGTATATTTCATCCAAGTATATTAGAGACCTTAACGTGTGCTTACAATTGGATATTGGCTCAATTGAAAGGTTTCAAACTCATCTCAATTCCGCACTTTATTCAATTTTGATATTATTTGTTTTTTTTTATTTCAATAATGCTTCTTTTAAAAAAAAAAATGGAATTCCTAAAGATGAGGTGATGAATGGAGAAGAAATGAACTGAAAAGTACACATAATAATGATGTATAGGAGACATAGCCATGTTCTTAATAGTGTTTATTTTTTCTTTTTTAAGTATGTGCTTGTTGCTCGTTATGATGATTAATTATGAATGATCATATATGGTAATAAATGATACAAATTATTTACTTGTTTAATGCTTTAATTGTTTTAATCTATAGATTTGCAATGATGGTTAGGTTGGAGATTGAAAGCTTCATTACAAGACATTATAAACAAGGCTTATCAGAAGTGTGTGTGTGTATTGTCTTTAGTTTGAAATTCGTTTGTAATTTCGGATTATAATTTCTTTTTTGTGAATTCTTAATTCCAATATTTATTATTTAGGATGTTTATTATTTCTCATTTGATATTAGAATCGGATTTTGGTTCAATTATTTTATATTGTTATTTTTCTATTTTTTACTTTTTATTTTATTTTTCATACAATAAAAATTAAATATCCATAGATATTTATATCCATATTCAGTTTTAAAAACTATATATGAATATGAACATAACCATCATAGATATTTTTGAATTTACACTTGGATGGATATTTGCCATGCATAGATTGGAGTAGCTTGATCAGACGGCGCTCGAGGAACATCACCATATGCAAGAAAAAGCTTTAGTCATGACAATTGACAAGCTGCAAGAAAAAGCTTTAGAGTACATGCTTAATGAAAGTACTGGGCATGTTTGATAACTTAGACAACATCACTATCCATTCATAACACTTCTCTTACATTTTAGAACGCCGTCATGTAGGGGAAGTGAAATGATTTGATGGGTTGATTCTGTGTCCAATCCTGAATACCATGTTGCTAAGTTTTGGCGATTTAAATTCAACCTATTTATTAAATGAATCATAACATCAGGATTTGGATTAAATTTGTTGAATTAATTATTTATTGATTTGATTCCTTTAATTCTTTAATTAACAAATGAATTGAATCCAATTTAGATTAGTTTAATTTGTTCATCAATAATCCTACTTTTAGTTTTGTTTTTTCCGTCAGTTAATAACGAAATTAGTGTTACCACTTGATGGTTTTTGTATAAAATTTAAAATTGTATGGTTGACTGAGAATCTTAATTAAACAAATATAAATTTTAAATATGAATTCCTTGGGAAGAAAGGAATCAGAATTTCATTTCAAAATAAAATGATAAACTCTAAATTGACAAAAGGGGAAATCTAAGTTCCGCTATCATACAAATACATAAAAATTTCTTAAGTTTTCTAAGCATCTGAAAGTAACATAAAATGGAAATTTAATTGCCAAAATAATGGAATTTATTAAAAAAAAAAAGAAAGAAAAAGCTACGATGAACATCACTGCCATCAATTAGGCATTATGTTTAATTCCACTTGTTGAAATCTTCGAGAAAAGCTATTATGCTCCAAAATTTGACTCCACGAGGAGCTCCATCAATATAATCTACTCTTCTATGCCAATCACTCCTAGTGCCCGTATTTTTTCTAGGACCTGATGAATTCTTCACATAAATATTTCTTATTTTACCTTTCACTCTCTGAGTATGATATAGTAATAAATAATCACTCACCATCAATGAATGCAGATTAAGAAGATAGAGAAATGGGACACATGAAATACTTTGGTGCAAAAATGTGGGCTCTAATCAGGAAAATGATGAACCAAAATAGCAACATGAAGAAAAGTTTCTATTATTCATAATTTTGCAACATCAATGCAACTCTTATTGTTCAGACTTTGTTCACTTATCGAAGTTAGAATTTATGACTCAGTGATGAACATAAGAACAATTCATTTCATTGATTAAAAAATCTATACAAAAGATTCAGAACAGAGTATATATAGTAGATAAAGAATTTTCTAGATTCTGATCTAGATGCCAAATACTTCTTTTTTCTGTAACTAACAAATTGCTAAATACAGCTAATTAACTATCATCCATTTGGCATACTTGTACTTCATTTATTCCTAACTAACATCATAGCTCAGCTGCATGGGAATATCTGTAAAATTGTTTTGCCATCTGGAAGCTTCCAATTGATCACATGTGGTTGTCAATGCTAATTTGTAATGAGCTACTGAGTTGGTTACTAAACATAAATTTGTAGTAGCTCCAATGTGAGATGAGCTAGGTTTAGTTTCATTAGATATTTCAACACCCTTTCTCAAACTTAAGTCTTTTGGGAAGACTTTAAGTTTGCCTCTGAAGAAACTGAACTTAGGATATGTGAGAGGTTTAGTTAGCACATCTGCAGTTTAATCATTGCTAGATACAAAAGCAATTTCAACTTCTTTTTTTCAACTTTATCTCTGACAAAATCAATGTCAATTTCTATGTGCTTTGTTTTTTAATGAAGCACTGGATTTGTAGCAATAGCTGCTGCACTTATGCTGTCACTTAATAGCAAAGGTGTGCTTTGAAGTGTTATATTTAGTTCTTTCAAAACCGAGCAAATCCAGGTTATCTCTAAGCAAGCCAAAGCCATAGCTCTGTATTCTGATTCTTCTGAAGACTTAGATACTACACTTTGCTTCTTTGAGCTCCAACTAATGAGATTTTCACCCATAAACACACAATAACCACTGGTTGATCTTCTGTCATCTAGATTACTGCCCCAATCAACATCTGAGTAGGTTACTAGATCAAGAAAATCAAACTGCTTAAATACCAGACCATAATCAATTGTTTCCTTCAAGTACCTTAACACCCGTTTGTAGGCTATCCAATGAGGCTGCAATGGATTAGCCATAAACTGACTCAATTTGTTCATTACTTATGCAATTTCTGGTCAGGTTAACACAGCATACTGTAAACCTCCAATAGCTCTCCTGTATTGAGTTGGATCAACAAAGGCTTTTCCCATGGTTTTGCTTAGCTTTTCAGAGGTTGCCAGAGGTGTGTCAACTCCATTACACCTCTATAGACCAAACTTAGTGAGTAGGTCTTTAATATAGTTTGTTTGAGATAGAACTAAAGTATTGTCAGTTCTAATATCTTCGATTCTAAGGAAAAAGTTAAGCTGTCCCAAATCTTTCAAAGCAAGTGCATTTCTCGGGCTATGAATGAGCTTTTCAACCTCAACATTGCTGCTACCAGTTACAATAATGTCATCAACATATATCAGTAATATAGTCAAATCGGCACCATCCTTTTTGAAGAATAAGGAAGTGTCTGACTTTGCTCTAATAAAATTCCAAGACTCAAGAACTGATTTAAGTTTTTCAAACCAGGCTCTTGGTGCTTGTTTCAATCCATATAGAGCCTCTTTTAACTTGCACACATAATTTGGATGAACTGGATCTTCAAAGCCTTCTGGTTGTGGCATATGCACAGTTTCTGTCAGTTCTTCATTTAGAAATGCATTGTTGATGTCCACCTATCTCAATTTTCAGTTATTCATAACAGCAAGACTTAATACAATTCTTATGGTTGCTGCTTTTATTACTGGACTGAAGGTTTCCAGATAGTCAATGCCTTCAATTTGTAAGAATCCCTTTGCTACAAGTCTGGCTTTGTACTTATTAATAGACCCATCTGAGTTTTGTTTTACTTTAAAAATCCATTTGTTTCCTACAAGTTTCATATTTTGGTTTGGAGGCACTAAACTCCAGGTCCGACTTTTCATTAGAGCATTAAACTCTTCTTCTATTGTATTTTTCCATTTACTATCATTCAAAGCTTCAGCAACACTAGAGGGAGTTTCTAATAAGGGGGCTTTTTCAATGCTATATAATTTTGGTTTGAATATGCCTGCTTTGGCTCTGGTTATCATAGAATGTGTAGAAAGAGGCTGAGGTGCAGGTTGATGAATTGTAGGACTTGGACTTTTTGGTTCAGGTTGATTTAATGAGGTTTTAGGCGAAACATGAGTATTTTGATAAGGTGTTTGACATTTGTTGTTATCAAGATTCTGATCATTAGGGAAAGTGTGTGGACTGTTTGAATGTTCAAAATTATTTATACCAGCTGCTGGTGCCTCATTACTGTGACTCTCAAAGGGAAATATTATAGTGATGAATTTACTCAGAGCATTTGTTGATTTAGGTGAATGAACTGAGTTTGATGTCATATACTTTGGATTAATTGAAAAAGGAAATGAGTATTCATTGAAATTGACATGTACTGTAATGTAGATTCTACCACTTGAGTTCAAGCATATATAACCTTTGGGCTTATTACTGAAACCGAGATGTACACATTTAGAAGTATGGAAATCAAATTTGTGGTTGTTGTATGGTTTTAAGAAAGGATAGCACTTACATTCAAAGGTTTTGATCAAAGAATAATTCGGTTTCTTTGAATAAAGAGTTTCAAAAGCAGTTTTATCTTTCAAAGTGGGTGTGCTAATTCTGCTAATGAGATAAGTAGTATGACAAAAAGCTTCCCACCAAAATTTTAGAGGAAGTTCTACTTGAGCAAATAGTGTAAGACCTATTTCTACAAGATGTCTGTGTTTCCTTTCTGTTTTTCCATTTTGGTGATCGGTATAAGGACATGAATATCTCAATATTATTCCTTCACTTGTAAGATAAGATTCAAAGGCTCTATACTCTCTTCCCATATCATATTGCAATGTTTTTAATTTTTAGTTCCAGGCTCTTTTTAACTTGTTTTTTAAAGGAAATGAAAACTGAGAGTGCTTGTGATTTATGAATTAATCCATAAATCCAAGTATAGTTGGTTTTATCATCAATGAAAGCTATGAAGTATTTGAATCCTTGGTTTGAAGCTATGGGTGCAGGTCCCCAAAGGTCACTATGTATGATCTCAAGTGCAGCAAAAGCTCTGGATTCACTACTTTTGAAAGGTAATCTATGTTGTTTACCATACAAGCTTTGCAAAATGACAACTCAAACATTTTATCACCAAAAGAGATATTACAAGTTGAAAGAGTTTTTCTAATAGCTACAACATTAGGATGTCCTAATCTCATATGCCATAGATCAAGTATTGCATTTTCTCTTAGATATTTATTGCTTGAACAATCTTCTTTTGAGCTAATAGACACCATGGACTCTGGCTTTGGCTTGTTTATTGTGTTAACTGGAATTAAGCTAGGAATTGAAATTGAAGATAACAGAAATAAGTTGACTTGAGTGTTATTATGAGGCAAACTCAGCAGCTTGTATAATCAATCTTTAGCCACACCTTTCATGAGAACAGTCCCCTTTCTCTTGTCCTTAACAACACAAGAGTATTTATCAAATTCAATGTACACATTATTGTCATGCAAAAGTTTGGATATGCTAATTAGGTTTTTTGTTATTTCAGGTACATAAAGAATATGGTTAAGTTTGATGTATTTAAGAACATTAGGATTAAGTGTGCTGAGTAATGTATGACTAATAGAAACAATTTCAAGTTTAGAACTATTACCTACTGTAAGTTGATTGTTACCTTTGTAATCAATGCTTATGCTGAGATTATTGAAGTCATTTGAGACATGATCAGTTATTCCACTATCAAGATACCAGCCTCCATCATTGGACTCTCCTCTTTCAGCAACATATGCACTTTTTTTGTATGGATTGAAGTTAGGCACAAAGTTTCTCTTAAACCTGTGCCAGCAGCTTGCAACAGTGTGATTCTTCCTAAAACAAATTTGACAAGGACCTTTAGGTGGTTCCTCATCAGCTGAAGTGCCTGGAGTTTTACCTTGAATTCTATCATTCAACTGTTGTTGTTCGAGCAAAGACATATTTGGAGGTATGGCAGATTCTCTCTAGACAGTATGGTGCTAGATCTAGATCTAGAGTTCTTCATCTCAAAACTTAGATTCAAACAACAAGAAAGGGATTAATAAGCATTCATGAATATTATACTAAGATGAAAATTACACTGGATTTATTAATCAATGAAATGCATTTGAATCAGGAGTTGGATTTATGGTTGAGCTTGAAGCTCGAATGCTGGTGCCTTGATATTCATGGCTAGCCATTTTTATTCTTAGCTCTGATACCAAGTTAGAATTTATGACTTAGTGATGAACATAAGAAGAATTCATTTCATTGATTAAAAAATCTATACAAAAGATTTAGAACAGAGTATATATTATAGCTAAAAGAATTTTCTAGATTCTAATCTAGATGCCAAATACTTCTTTTTTCTGTAATTAACTAATAGATTGCTAAATACAACTAATTAACTATCATTCATCTGGCACACTTGCACTTCGTTTATTTCTAACTAACATCATAGCTCAGCTGCGTAGGAATATCTGTAAAACTGTTTTGCCATCTGGAAGCTTCCAATTTATCACGTATGGTTGTCAATGCTAATCTGTAATGAGCTGCTGAGCTGGTTGCTGAACATAAATCTGCAGTAGCTCCAATGTGAGAGGAGCTAGGTTAAGTTTCATCAGATATTTGAACAATCAAAGCAAGGGCATAACTTTAAAAAGAAAAAATCTTTAATTTTTACTCGAAGCATTTGTTGAGGCACTCAACAGCTAGGTCTTCAAACATTTTAAACAGAACTTTGAACGCCACATCACTCGAAGCCAGACACCGGCCACGCCATTAATAAAAATGCCAACATCTTTGCACAAACTTTTGCAAAAATTAAAAACCGTAGTACAGAAAACAAGCTTATAGTCACCATAAAACTTTTCAATCTTAAAACAATTTCTCAAGGTTCTTTCACGGGAATTTCCTTCAGTCTTAAATCTTTTTTTTTTCTGATAAAAATAACACAGCTAATAATAATAATAATAATAACAATAAAAAAAAAAAATCACATTCGTTTAGATCACATGGATGGGGCAAACTCAGACTTGAGTGATGATATGTTTGCTCCGAGGGGCGGAACAACAAATAGAATGGCCTTGGCTACGCCCACGTTGATAAAATGAATTGAAAATTACCCATTTTATAAATTTTATGCTTAATTGGCCACTTATTGTTTTAGAGGAAAATTGTTAGTTTCTCCCATATTGAAATGAATATATACCACTCACTTTCAATTATTTTCACAATATTCAATAACACTCTCGGCATAAAAACATAAAGAAAAAGAGGGATAAACAAGTCATTATGCTGGTATTGAATATTAAAAGTATAAAATATAATTATTGTAAAAAAACTTAAAAAAACAAAAAGTACAAGAAGTATATCTTACAATTAATTTCTTAATCATTCTGAAACCTAGGAAATATATTTAAATTTTTTATTTTAATTTCAATTTATATGATTTATTTAAATTTTTTAACCCTTGGCTACCCATAAGTTAGTAACAAGAATTGACAATTTACCAATTTTCTAAACTATATGTTTAGCCACCTTTATTCATCTAAAGGGAGATTGTCACTTTATGTCCTATTGAAATGAATATATATCACTTATCTTCTACTACGTTTATAATATCCAATAATCCTCTTGGCATAAAAAATTTAATGAAAAAGATAGATAAATAAGTCATTTGCTTAATACTTGATATTGGAAATATAAAATATATTTATTGTAAGAAAAAAATTTAAAAATAAGTAAAAGTACAAGAAAAGTATCTTATGATTAATTTTTTATTGATATAGAAACCAGGAAATGTATTTAATTTTTTATTGATTTTCAATTTATATAATTTATTTAATTCATAATAACTATGAACAAAAGTGTAATAGAAAATAAGGGTAATATTATAAAATAATGGTGCCACATAGTTTTGTTAATCTTATAATAATAATTTTGATGATAACAAAAATTATATGTTCATGATTAAAGTGTTGGGGCTATTAAAAAGAATTTTCTAAAGCAATACACTTGTTTAAAGTTAAAAAATGATGAAACTGGAAATTAACGGTGAACCGTTTATTGGAAAACGGTGAACCGATAATTTACAGTGCTGAACAAGTTTAGCAAAAACGGTAAGCTAAATATGTCACATGTTCTGGAAATTAACGGTGAACCGTTTATTTAAAAACGGCTAACCGATAAATTCCAGTAAGGAGAAGTTCTCTAGTCTTGAACCGTTTATTTAAAACGGCTAAACGATAAATTCCAGTAAGGAGAAGTTCTCTAGTCTTGAACCGTTTATTTAAAACGGCTAACCGATAAATTCCAGTAAGGAGAAGTTCTCTAGTCTTCAACCGTTTATCAAAAACGGAGAGCCGAGTTGCTTTTGCGGGTTCTTTGGAAATAAACGGTGATCCGATAATTGTAAACGGTAAACCGTTTATTTGAAGTCAAAGGATAACGGCTAGTTGGAAATTCAAAACGGCTAACCGATAGAGACAAACGGCGATTCGATTATTATCAGAAAGTCAATAACGGCTAGTTTTCAGCTCCAACTATAAAAAGGCTCAATCAAATTCAAACAAGTGATCCAACATTTTTTATATTTGAGCTTCCTACTGAGAAACAATCTTCTTTGAGCTTCAATTGTGTTTTATTTCATTCCCTCACACATTAAAATTTCAATTGTAATCATTTGGAGTGTGTGAGAGATTATTTGTTATTAAATCTCTATCATTGAGTGATTGTAAGTGTTGGGAAACACTTGGGCTGAGAGATTGGGTTTAATCTCTTATTGTAAAGGTCCATTGACACATTGGAAGTCAAGTGTAAGTAATTAGAAGCCTTAGAGGCTTGCATAGTGGAATCCTCAAGCCCGGTGAGCTTGGAGGCGTGGACGTAGGCACGGTTGGCCGAACTACGTAAAAATCAAGTGTTTGATTTCTCTTCCCTTATCCTTTTTAATTTGAGCATTGTTGAATTTATTACTTTTGATTTTGATTAAGACATTAGTTTTAATATTGTGCATTTTTATTGGCTTAGTTTTTAAAATCCAATTCACCCCCCCTCTTGGGTAGCCTAAATAGAATTTCAAGTTTTGAGGTATTATAAAAGTAATAAGGGAATAAATAATATATATTCATTTTAGTAGTAAGGAAACCAACAATTACCCTTTTTTTAGATAATTTCGTCCATATGGCATCTAACTATGGTTTATCTAGAGGGATGGCAATGGCACACCTGCAGCGGATTTGCCATTACCAAACCTATACCCGCACAAAATTTAAATTACTAAACTCACTCACAACCCACTATGGGTTTTAACACTTTTGTTTCGTCCATAAGTCATTGCTGCACCATAAATCTTAGGAACTTCCCTAAGGATACCCTAAAAGCACACTTATCGAGATTCAACTTTATGTAGTTGGTACGTAAGATTTGGAAGGTGAGTGAGAAAGGGTTTATATATCAAATGCTGCAAGCTAGCATTACGCTTCTAGAAAATTTTCAGAAACCATTTAACTAACTTTTAACAACCCATGCCACGTCAGTAGAAATTTTCAATCAATTGAATGCAATATGCATATCGACCCACAAAGTTCTCATTCGATTTCACTTTAGCCCCAAATCAGACTAGCATATCTTCACACCTTTCTTCTTGTGTTATCAATTCATTATCAACTTGCAGGATGCTTTTTTCTCTTTATAATCAGCTTGGTCTAGCTTTTCTTTTTCTTTTGAGAGCTTTCGCTTCCCCCACTAGACATCATCATCATCATCATCATCATCATCATCATTATTTTACTTTAATAAATTTCCTTTGCTTATTGAAGTTGACGTAAACAAAAAGAACAAAAAAAAAGAACAAACAAAAAGAAAGAAAGGCACAAGAAATAAAGGGGCGCGATTCCTCAATTTCTGGGGGAAAACAAAATATTTAGCACAAAAAAAGAAAAAATTATATATATGTGCATATACATACGTTTGCATGGCTAGCTTAATTTCAACTTCAATTTATTTTGAATGTTTTTGCTTTATAGTTTCTCGTCGGTAACCATGATAAGGCCCATTGCATCCATTCTAATCTGCTGTGTTCGTTCTTTAATCTCAATAAATTTCCACTGTATTGAAGTTCTTTTTTTGTAAAAAAAAGAAAGGTGCATGGCCAGTTTCTTTCATCGCCCGCTTGAATTCGAGTGGAAAAATGCAAAAAGTCGGATGATTGATTATTTCGTCGAGTACCGTTTCCATGGATAAGAACCAACGGACTCTGTGGCAAAGATTAAATAACGAGTTTCTTATTGTTATAATCTCCTTTCGTCAACTCAATTTCGCATTTTCTAATTTGTACATATTCCTCGTCTCTCTTTTCGGATAATTGCAAACTCTATACCGTGAACACATGCACCAATCATTTCATCCAAAATATCAAAACGATTGATTATTTCGTCGAGTACCGTTTCCATGGATAAGAACCAACGGACTCGGTGGCAAAGATTAAATAACGAGTTTCTTATTGTTATAATCTCCTTTCGTCAACTCAATTTCTCGTCTCTCTTTTCGGATAATTGCAAAGTCTATACCGTGAACACATGCACCAATCATTTCGTCCAAAATATCAAAACGATTGATTATTTCGTCGAGTACCGTTTCCATGGATAAGAACCAACGGACTCGGTGGCAAAGATTAAATCACGAGTTTCTTATTGTTATAATCTCCTTTCGTCATGCATTTAATTTTTTCTGCCACACCTACTGAAATGATTGATCATAACTATCTTCTTCGTTTCGTCCACAATATCTGTGCATCATTCAATACTGAAATGATTTTTATATGTAGGTTTTGTTTTATTTATTGCGTAGGGACAATATGGATGTGCAAGACTGTTTTCTAGGATAGTGTGCTCTCACCTGTGTATAAGTTAGACGCTAACATTATATTGAAGCTAATGAATTTAATTAATACTCAAAAAGTTAATTCAATAGTTGAAAGAGGTTTTAAATTTATATTATTAACTTACAAATATTTTTAGTTAATATGTGATATTTTTCTTTATATGTGGGACGCACCAAATTTGTCAAATAATAAGTCATTATTGAATGATGCTAGCATATACAAATCTCTCTATTTATTAATGTAAAGGGAGAAAATGACTCGTGAACTTAAAAAATCACAAGTCCTTTATGGTTAGGGCACTATCTGTGCATGCCCCTATAAAATGCCTTGAGTTGATCATTGTCATTATTTTTACTATTTATTATAATAATTATCATTATTATTATTAAAAAATTATTGCTAATCATAATTACCATAATAATTATAATAATCATAACAATAATATTATTTTCTCTCTCTGTTTCTTTTTTTTAGTTTTCTTTTCTCTTTTGGCTTATTTTTTTTCCCTAAAAGAAGAAAATCGTAATGATTGTATTCTCGTCGATGTGTTTAACTTACTAAAATACCATGAGTTTATCATTGTCATTATTTTAATAATTATCATTATTATTATTTAAAAGTTATTACTAATAATAATTACCACAATAATTATAATAATCATAACAATAATATTATTTTCTCTCTCTCTCTTTTGTTCTTTTGCTATTTTTTCTCTTTTGGCTTATTTTTTTTTTCTCTTATTCTTCGTTACTTCTTCTTCTCCCCTTTTTTAAATTTCAGTTTTCATTTTTGTTTTCTTTATTTTCTTCCTCTTGTCCGTCTATTTCAACTTCAAATTAACAAGTGAGAAACACCGTCAGACCAACATGACGACCGACAAAGCGAGTAAGACGGTGCTGCTCGATAGGATTGGCGACTGCTGTTCTGATTTGTGCTGAAGCAATTTTGATTGCCGGATGAAATAAATTATAAGTTTTGGGTTGCCGTGACTTTCAATTATTTTTTGTATTTTATAGTTTTAATATTTAAATGGTGGATAAAGTTATAATAATAAAATTTGGATGGGTACTTTAGGCAATTCCGGAAATAAGAGTCTGATTTAGGAATTAGATTCCCATCCAAATCAGACCTCAATTAGATCTGGGCCCCTCTAATTGATTTTTATTTTTTTTTTATTTTAGTAAGTAAGCATGAGTTTAATTCCCATTCTCCAATTAAAAAAGTAATTGAATCATTATATATTTTTCAATAATTTTCAATTAAATCTTTTTAAAAAATGGATAAATATTCGGAACTATAATCAAATCTCTTAAATCTGGAATTATTGCCTTCTCGCAAGAAGCCACAGTTCTTTCCTGATCGTCGTACGAATTGTCATCTTGTCAATATATCACAGTCATGATTACTGTTGTAAATAATTATTTATTGCACGATGGCTTTTGTATTAGAGTATTAGAAGTTTTAGGTAAAATTTCTTTATGAGACCTCATTACATTTAATTATTTTTTAATTATATAATTAATATTAAAAATAAATAAAATAATAAAAATTTTCAAAAAATAAAAAGTAATCAAGAAGATTTTTTTTCAACTCCATGAAATAATTATTTTGAGAAACTTTTTTTTTTACTTCAAAAGTAAACAAATAAATGTAATAGTTTTTTTTATAGAGAAGATCGCAATAAATTTTATAATTTTAAATAATTAAGGTTTTTTTAAATAGATAAATAATTTTTTAATATTTTTCTAGGAAAAAAATAATGAATTAATAGTTAATACTATTAATTATAGTTCTTTTATATTAATGTTATCAAACATAAAATTTGTGCAAACAATTTTTAATGGTAAGATAATTATCAATTAAAGAGAGGCCTAAAAAACATGTTTTTTTTATTATAAGTAAATTAAAAAAAATTAATTTAAGTGTATTAAGGAAATAAAAAAAGTCTTTTAATACATGAGAACTAGGCAGCCACAACGGGGCCTTTCTAATATATGGGGCTCTAGGCAACCACCTAGTTCGCCTATACTTAAAGCCGCCTCGGATAAGAATTGTCGTCTTACAGGACTTTCGAATAAATTGTTGTGTGAATAAAACAAAAAAAATCAAAACAAAAAAAATAATGAATTAATAGTTAATACTATTAATTATAGTTCTTTTACATTAATGTTATCAAATATAAAATTTGTGCAAAAAATTTTTAATGGTAAGATAATTATCAATTAAAGAGAGGCCTAAAAAACATGTTTTTTTTATTTTAAGTAAATTAAAAAAAATTAATTTGAGTATATTAAAGAAATAAAAAAAGTCTTTTAACACATAAAAACTAGGCAGTCACAACGGGGCCTTTCTAATATATGGGGCTCTAGACGACCGCCTAGTTCGCCTATACTTAAAGCCGCCTTGTATAAGAATTGTCATTTTACATAACTTTCGAATAAATTGTTGTGTGAATAAAACAAAAGAAATCAAAAGAAAAAAAAATAATTGTTGGCCATTTGTGGATCTAATTATCTTCGCGTGTCAATGTATGAACGTCCAAAACAATTTCGAGTAATATTAGCATAGTTGTAGAAAATGGCAACGTACAAATTCATTGTCTCATTGTAGGTATAGTTACTAGACCACCTAGTTCACTATGCGACATTAATTTCAGCCCGTAGTAGCGTTAAAAATATTATGGTTCTACGTTCATGTAATTCAAAACTTTACAGTGGGCCAATTTATGAAAGATGAAAAAAAAGAAAAAAAATAAAAGAGAAGATTTTTCGCAATTTACTTCTTATAAGAGATTTGGATACGTAGAAAATTTTTGTTTCTAATTAATTGATCAGATAGGATTCTTACCATATTTGCATAGCAAGTGATTCAATATTTCAATGACACGACCCACCCCGAATCCATAGGGCGAGTTTGCCTAATCCTATTTAATCAATCAGAAATAATCTAATAAATAAAGATTCTACCGAAAAGTTGGCAGAGTCTCCCCTATAATTATCACATAACTAAATCTGTAATTAATAAAATAAACACTACCAAAATAATTCTGAATTATCACATAATAAAATCTGTAATTATTAAAATAGACACTCCCAAAATAATTCCGAATACAACCAACTTCGTCAATTAATTTCCTCAACCAAAATACCAAATTATTAACTATCCAATATCAGAGAAAATACAATTGTTATCCACAATCCCATAAATGTAATAAATTATACAATCCAATATATCTCAATAAATACATCTACGACTCCTAACACCATCACGTTGCCATAATTCTGAAAATAATTATTGTTACTGAGTCGACTATTGTACCTGCAAATCTCCTGTGGGGGGCGGAATATAATAAAACAGGGTGAGTATAAAACTTAGTAAGCACAATGAGTAGATAATAGTTTTTTAACATAACTTTACTCTTAAATAATTTTATCATATCTAAACACAATTTTATCAAAATATCAAAAGAACTTAATTAAACTTGTCTAATTTAAATCATGCATTGAAATAACAATATCTCATAATATTGCATAAATCAATGAAATCCATAATATTTATAACATCAATACTGAATACTGAAATCTATCACCAAACAAGTACCTAGGGAAATAATCTTATCATATTCGGACCTCGACGAATGGGTAATGATGTACTATTTGGATACAATCATGCCCCGAAGCTACAAGGATAAACGAGGAAGTATCATCTCATATCTCATTATATCCGGACCTCAACGGATGGGCAATGATGTACGTTTTGAGTACCGTCATGCCCCAGATCTACAAAGATAGATCAGAAAATATCATGACATATCTCATCATATCCGGACCTCAACGGACAGGCAATCACTTACAATCTAAGTACCGCCATGCCCCGGAGATACATGGATAGATTGAAAATATCATCTCATATCTCATCATATCTATGCATACATAATCTGATCCCCAAAAGACAAAGTCCCCCGAGTACACGGCCCAAAGCCTCCGTGTGTACTTAGATGGGCCCTAAAAGCCTGTATCTCATTTGTATTATATGTATCTCAATATTTGTATCATCTGTATTTATCATATTGCATGCATATCTCATATCATATATATCACTATATCTGGAGAGGAAATGTACTGTCTAATGATTTTGCAAACAACCTTTATACACATATATATAAACATATAATCTCATCTAAAATCTCATTACCTTTTTTATTTAACATGCCTTAAATCTGTTTTTTTTTTATTTAAAATATTATCATGCATATTCAAAATCGGTAACCAAAATCATTAATCAAACACATTTCTCTTAACAAATACCAAAACATAGATAAAATCCATTTCTGTAAAATCATTAAATCGAAACCTTTAAAGCCAATCTCGTAAACATGCTTTACCATATTTTAAAATCATAATAAACTATAACGAAAATAGGTTTTGTATATTTCACTCACAATGATGATTTCTGAACTCGGTATCGACAATGTCCACAGGTTGATTCTCATTCGTGGATCCTCCTAATTTAAGAAAATGACATAATTACTATCCATAATGCAAATCATAATTAATAAACTCGAAAATGGCATTTATCTGCAATAAAATATTCTCGAATTCATAAAATTAACAAAATGCACTCGACATCAAAATTTACCAAATTATCCTCAAAATCACAGATTACTAAACTACCCTCAATTTATATTACAAAAAAATCCACAAGTTCTTAATTTATGAAATTACCCCTGTAAAATATAAAATTACCGAAATGCCCTTAATGACATAAATTACCGAATTACCCCCAAAATCTCAAATTACCAAACTGTCCTAATATGAAATTACTAAAATATCCACTATTTTCAAAATTACAGAATTACCCCTAAACTTTGTAAAATTACTGAATTGCTCTTAACGGACAACGATGACCGGAACTCAGTCAATGGCGATGGGAAACTCAAGTTTAATAGTTCTAACCTTGGTGAGTCTAATGGTGTTGGTGGTGACCTCCCACATGTGGCAGTGACGGCGGATCGAGCTCCCCGAAACCATGAGCTTTCCGGTGGTCGATCGGCAGTAATTCGACCGTTTCAGGTGACGGGGTTGGTTGGAAAATGATGAAGGGAAGCTAAGGAACAAGATCCAAGTGGTGACTCAACCTAATTCTGGCTAGATCGATGGTGGTGATAACTGGTGTAGCCATGACTTTTCAAGTTGAAATCGTCGACGTTCATGCTAGTTTTTGGTGACGAGGATGGTGGGGATGCGTTGGCCAACTCTTAAGCTTCAGATCGGTATCAAGCTCAGTCGGTAGGGTGGCCGAAATCGTCAGATTGGGGCGGGTCAAACACACGGGTCGCGGGTCAACGAGTCGATCAACTCTCTCTTTCTATTTTAGGAAAGAAAAATAAATTCTTCTCTCTCTCATTTTTTCCTTAAATAGTAACTGGCAATTCTCTTCCTTTTCTTTTTGCGTAAGCTTAATACAAATTAAGCTAATACCGGACTTGAGTGCCGAAATAAATTCGACTATGCGGCCATTGAATTGCGTCCGAATTGTCTCGTTTTAATGTCGCGACAAAATTTAAATTATTCAAGCGCAATCAATTTATTAATCGTGTCTAATTATCTGCAACGATTTGTAACAATCCTACAACTTTAAAAATTTGCGAGGAAATTAAAAATAGGAATTCAATATTGAAATTTATCTGGTTGATCATCAGAATGAGACAACCAAGGATGCATGATTAAGTGCTTTTCAAGCAGTTTTATTTAATTGACCACTTGAGTTCGAGTTTTGGAGGAAGTAAGAGCTAAATTAAAAAATTAATTCATACTCTATACACCTGATGCATATTGGTTATTAAATAATATTTTATGAGATTTCGGACAGCACAAAACTCCTAATCATGATCGCATTTCAACGGATAACTTTTCAATTTTTAGTTATGCTTTAGTTTCCATTCAATTTAATATTTGTAAATTAGATATTTGGGAAAACAATTGCAGTGGAGAATGAGTCATTTTATTTTGTATATATTTGGGTGTTAAATGTTAACAGTTAAGCTAGCATGTTTCGCTTTATTTATAATTAAGCTGGCTTTTTCACTAAAATCGGAATACTAAGAAAGACTAGGTGAGAAAAAAAAACTAATATTTCCTCACATGAAATGTTAATACATTATATTCAAAGGCAAAACTCATGTTAGGAAATATTTATAGTTCCTCATTTCAAATAAAAGCTCTCTATTTGACATCAAAATTTTAGAACAAATCAAAAATAATACAATTAATCAATACATGTGTGACATAAGTAATTTGATTTAATATAACTACCACCTGTATGATAATTTTTCAAATAAATGCACACATTCCATAATATTATTGACTTATTGTATGACCAATATAGTACCTTTGATATATTTCATAATTCCTCTTGTTCGACAATAGGATCTCATTTGAAAAGTTTGATCTTTTAAATTATTTCCAATACATCGCTATAAAAACTATTGAACACATTTTCCAAGAGGTTGGCACTTCAGATTTCATAAAGACGACAAAATAAAAGAAATAATATGAATCATGCAATATGTCATTTCAAGTTATGCAAATTAAATAAAGTTTTTATCCCTAGTAATATTATTTTTTTGGAGTTGCCAAGCTTCCATGGTTTTATCTTTGAAAAAGTTATAATCATAATTTAATTTCTGTCATTTAGTCTAACTTGCACTATCGAAAACTTCCGAGTCAGATTTTACAACCTAAAATTCATCTTGGACACGCAATAACTCTTCACTCCACTATAAATGCATTGTTTTTGAGGAAAACAGATAAGGAAATTCAAGAAAATATGGCTAATGAAGAGAGAGACGAAAACTTTGCATATGCCTTTGAAGTGACGACGGGTTCAGTGCTCCACATGACCATGAAAGCAGTAATTAAGCTAGGACTTTTTGAGATCATAGCCAAAGCAGGTCCTGGAGCAAAGCTCTCAGCTTCAGAGATTGCCGCTCGGTTGCCCGCCACCAAGAACAAAGACGCACCCGTGATGCTGGACCGGATACTCAGGCTTCTGGCTAGCTATGGCATTGTTGGATGCTCACTTGATGACGTCGATGGTTCTCACAGACTATACGGTTTGAATGATGTTTCTAAATACTTTGTGCGTAATCAAGATGGTGTCTCATTAGGCCCTGTATTGGCCTTAATTCAGGACAAGGCCTTTCTCGACAGCTGGTTTGTCCACTCTATCATTTTAATCCTCTGAATTTTTCTTTTTTCAAGGGTAAAAATACCCGATTTCCATTTTTTTGCTCGTTTTCATACAGATGTATGTCACAACTATGAGTTAAGATATAACATAAATTTTTTTATGGAAATGAATCCACTACTAATCTTATCTGTTAAGGGATTTTATGAAACGTATCCATCATCATATATATAATATAGATATATTCATTTATTATTATTTTTTGTCTTATCAACCACTAATCAGTGTATCCAAAAAAGTTGAGCCAAACGCAAAATGATGAGAAGAATAGAAGTTCTGGATGTAAACCTAATTCTGGACTGATTGATTAACTGGTCGTGTAGGTCCCAATTGAAAGAAACTATTATTGAAGGAGGAGTTCCATTTGACCGAGTCCACGGAACGCACGCTTTCGAGTACCTAGGATTGGACCCCAGGTTCAATGAAGTTTTCAGCACAGCGATGCACAACCATACCACTTTGGTCATTCAGAAAATCCTTGAGGCTTACAAGGGTTTCGAGCAAATAAAGCAATTGGTTGATGTTGGCGGTTCCCTTGGCAATGCCCTTAAAGCAATTACTTCCAAGTATCCCCACATTGAGGGCATCAATTTCGACTTGCCCCATGTTATACAACATGCCCCTGAGTATCCTGGTATAAACTATCAATTATTTTAATAATAATGTCAGGGACTCGTTTAAGTGGCTTTCTTTAATTAACCACCCCAATATAAATCCTTGAAGAGAAAGAAATATTATGATTATGTGATTAAAAAAGTTAAAAGAGTAACTAAATTTGATGATAGGAGAATTTGATTAAAATAATTTAAATTTATTTTCGTTTGAAAAAACTATTTGAAAATAGCTTATCTTTTCACTCTCTCATTTATCACGTAAGTAAATAAATATTTAAAAAAATAAAATAAAATTAATCTTTTAGAAATATTTTAAATGAACAAATAGCTAGGTGCCATATTTTGTAACTCATTTCGATAGTAAAGAATAAATTTTTATGTGTATAAAGAAGAAACAAACATTTCTTATTTAATTTCTGAAAAAATAAAAAAAAATTGCCTATTTGAAGAAAATGTAGAGGGTTTAATTGCCAACTATTTGATATTTGGAAAGATGGACAAACTAATTTTTCCCAATCTCTCTGTCTTTTTTTTTTTTTTTTGAATGTCACTGTTATCAAAAAATATACATTATCATTTGGAAAAAAGGTAAAAAGACAAAATTTGTAAAAATAAAAATGTGACAAAAACCATTAAAACAGACTTGATTTTTACCATATTTGCAATTTAGTGAAAAAGTCAGGTTTGATTTACTGTTGTTTTTGTCAGAATTTTTTCTAAATTTTTTTCCCGAATTTTTAGTGGGCTTATGAATTCTCTGCCCACCATAGCGCCAGATCCTTGAACAAATTAAACTAAATTGCATGTACTACAGGTGTTAAGCATGTAGGGGGTGACATGTTCCAAAGTGTTCCAAATGGCGACGCCATTTTGATCAAGGTAAGTTTAATTTGAATTTAATTTGCTGGTATTAGGTGTTCGATCCTTGAACAAATTTCATAATATTTCAAATTTTGTAGTGGATACTGCACGATTGGAGCGATGAACATTGCTTGAAGTTGTTGAAGAATTGCTACGAAAGTATTCCCGACGGAGGAAAGGTAATTGTTGTGGAGTCGGTACTTCCAGAACTGCCTGAGACTAGCACTCATTCAAAAATAAATTCCCTAGCTGATGTGCTGGTGATGACTCAATATCCGGGAGGAAAGGAGCGAACAAAGCATGAATTCATCACCTTGGCTACTGCAGCTGGATTTAGTGGCATCAGATTTGAATGCTTTTTTTTCAATTTATGGGTTATGGAGTTCTACAAGTAGCGTGCGTGCATGCCCATGAATTCTGAAGAAACTTTTTTATTATTATCTTTCGACATGTACGTGTGCACGGTCAAGATATAATTTTTTATTGTGCTTCTATTTGTTACTACCAATAATTGTATTTGTTCAAATAAAAACTAAGATGAAAAGAGAATCTTAATAACATATAAATAAAGCATTAGCATGCACATGGATATCAATTTATTTTTTTGTTTATTTTTTAAAAAGATGGCAACAAGATTTACTTGCTATATGTAATAATTATTATTATGTCACGCATACAAAAGGAAATTATCAATCCCCTCTTTTGTTCCAAATCAATTATCATAATAATAAATCTCTATCTTTATCACGTCCACCCCTTTGCCAAATTCTTGTATTCCTTCACTCAACCTTGGCTTGATAGGCGTAGCACGATACTAAGGTTATTCAGGACCGACTTGGCATGCTCCTTGCTCCAATTCTTAGTGCAATTCTCAAATTCTTTTTTAAGTGATGGATCAAACATTTAAAAAGAAAAAGAGAAATTATAGTGATTATGAGAGTTTTTTTTTTCTTTTTTGAAAAATGATTTTATAAATTTTATATGGTCAGTGTATGAAAAAATATAAAAATTAAAATAAGGGTAAATTGGAGGTTAGGTAAGGTATGTTGAGAGATAAAATTTGTTTAAAATTTTTAATAATGTTAACTCAAAAATAAGGGCTTGTGAGATGTTCAAATATCACAACTCTTAAAATAGTGATGGGAGATACACCCAATTTAATACGCCCTATTAAAAATTTTACATTTTATAATTTTATTTGGTAAATGCAGCCCTTCAAATACCAAACATTTTTATTACCATTCTTCTATTAGTTTAACAATTTAGATAAAGTTTCTCTTCTAATTTTGACTATTAATACACGTTGAGTGATTTGCGCCTCTCTCAACCCAAAAGGTTTACTTAAGAGTTGAAGCTATCATTATATTTTTCGTAATAATGATTATATATTATGCCATTTTAGGGGTGAGCTTATGTTGGAATTAATCCAATCAAATCCAAACGTGTTTCGGGTGAAAAATTTTTAATATAATTCAATCATGAGTAATGCTTTTCACACCTTTTTAATATTCTTATAACACACCACTTTTTTCATAATCTTCGTTTTATTGTTACCAAAAATTACCTAAAGAACAAATAAGAATTTAATTAAACTAAAATATCTTTATAAAAACTCTGGTGAAAAGAGAATCTTAGGTGGCGTTTGTTTTTTTATTTGAAATCTAAATAGACTTGAATTTGTCTGAATTTTGAATAGAGATAAATGTTTGAATTTGAATGATATGTTTATTTTTTTATCTGAATCACTAATAATAAATATTAAGTTGTTTGTTTTTTAACTTAAAAAATCTAAAAACTAGTATTTTTACATTTATACCTTTACAAATTATAAATGTTAAACAAATAATAAACATCTCAAAGAATATAAATAAGATAATATATTATCATAACATAAGCCATATTTAATTGAATACAAATCTTTAATATTCTATATTATATATGTTAATCAATTTTATTATAGTTTATGAGGTTTTTATATGAAAAATATTCATAAAAAATTAAGAAGATAAAAATAATAATAGTCTACCACTATATATACTCACAAGTTATATAGAGATGGGTAATAATACTAATTATTAAATTTTATTTAGGTAAGGATGAAAATTAATTAATTAGATAGAGATATTTTGGAGAATATCTTTTAATAATATCATTCAGACTTTTTAGATTAAAAAGAAATCTAAAAAAATTAGTTTAATAACTTAATAACGTAATGGCTTAAAATTTTTATTAAGTTAAAAAAAATAAACAGATTTAAAAACTTAATTGATCAAAATTAAGTCAATTAAGTCATGAAGTCGAAAAAATAAACGACCCCTTAATCATATACAAATAAAGCATTAGGCAAGCACATGGATATCAATTTATTTTTATTTATATATTTTTTGAATGATTACATCAAGATTTGCTTGCTACATTTAATAATTAATCTAATTAATCTTATGTAATGTGTGCATTTGTATCAATATACAATTCAAATTTCATCACTTGTATATTTTAATAACTACCCATCACAGCTGTCTCACAAAAATTAGATTATTACTGACACTGCGGTACATGTGAATCAATTTTTACTTATTTTTGAAAGATGGGCATCAAATACTAACTCATAATTGATAAAAATTAAAAAAAAAAAACTGTTATATGTCATAATATTAAGTTGTTATTTTGCTTTGCTATCACTAATCTATTTAGTGGTCAATTGTATAGGACCTAATACAGTTCGTGGTGGGCTTTGTCTAAAAGTTGTTAGAATTGATGGCATTTGGTCCATATGTTTTAGGATCGAATGTAAGTGGATTGAAGTTTGATATCACTGCTATAAAAATATGCTTTACTGGCACTAATTTATTATCAATAATTACATTTTCTAATAGTTCTTAACTGTTTTAGTAATGCTCAAGTCAGACCAAACTGACACTACTTTTTAGTGTCAATATAATTTTCAGTGTAGTAATTTTTTTTTTATCATTAACTCATGTTACCATATTATCACCAAAATAATGATACAATATTATTAGTATTCAATGATACATTTATATGTCAGTGATTTATATGACTATAATAACGTAAAAAATTATGAATCTCATTTTAAATATTTAGTATCAATGTTTAGTGATCTTATGCTGCTTTTGATTAATAATGTATCTTTATTTTAATATTATTTTTCTTGTTTGATTTACAATTAAAAGAAAACTCAAAATATATTAAATATACCAATTCTCTATTTTACAATCAAAAGAAAACTCAAAATATGTTAAATATACCAAATCTCGCAACATAATTCACATAATGAACATCCCCAATACATCATTTAAATTAACATAATTCAACCACGCCATTGTTTGGAAATGAACAACATAAGTACCAAATTAAGTTTTAGACAAGTTCTTAATAGGAAAGTACTAAATCAAGTTTCAACTAACATTAACCAACAAAAATAAGCAAAAGAATGTCACTGAATACCCATACGTGGCTTCATTTTTTCCCATCTACAAGTAGATAAAATCAATTAGCACACCACAATAAATAAGTGTTGGATATTTGGAAGCAAAAATCATCATAAATTACTCATACATTACCTTACATTGTAGGTTGTAATTAACTTGGCAACATATGTAGTCCATTGATCACAGAGTCCCAAGAGCTCTTTCATGGTGTACTCCTCAATTTCCTTGAACTTTGAATACAAAACAAGTTATTCACCAAAAATCACATTGTAAACTTCTAACTTATCATTCATTTAAATATATTTGTGTGATATCGTTTTGAGCTTCAAACTAACTCTAGCAATGCTACTCTTTTATTCAAAATTATACATGCTAGTAATTTTTGAAGCCAAAGCAACTTGTGAACACCAACACTAACCACTTTGAATCAAATATGAATGTAGATACAAAACATCGATCAGGATATCTTTATCAAAGTAAAGTAGAAGCAATAATATTATAACTAGGGATGACAATGGATACCACCTGCAGTGAGTTTGTCATTACCAAACCCATACCCGCATACAATTTAAATAACCAAACCCACCTGCAACTCGTTGCAGGTTTTAACTTTTTTTAAAAAAAAACCCACCCGTAGTGGGCATTCAACTGATTTTTTATGAGTTCCACATTTGAAATCGCAAATATTCAATATGTGAATTTATAATAATAACATAAAATTCTACATAACATACTCAATTTCTAAATTTAACCAATATAAATGAAAAATTAAAATTTCAACATCAATCTAACATAATTTTTATTTTTAGATATAAATTTTTGGCTTTTTTTTTTATAGATTTGTGTACGTTATACTTAATCTAAAGAATAATACTTTTTAAATAATAATCTGAAGAACAAAATTATAATAATGAAATAATCCATGCATTAAGTTAAAGAAAATTCAATCAAAATTATAATAAGTATATAACTATATTTTTAGATTTAAATATTTCTTTAATTAAAATTAAATTAAAAAATAATTTAAAAAAGCTACGAGTTTGGCAAATATCCATGCGATTATCCATCAAATTTTTTATTAATACCAAACTCACCCGCAACCTAGTGCAAGTTTCAATTTATAATACCAAACTCACCCACAACTCATAAAATTACCCCTGCGCCTGCGGGTTTGGACAGATTTACGGGTTTGCGGGTACCATTGTGACACGACCTGCCCCGAATCCACAGGACGAGTCGGCCTAATTCTATATAATCTTTCTGACGTAATTTGATTAATCAGGATTCTACCGAAAGAGTCGGCAAAATCTTTCCTATATTTATTATAAAACCAATTCTGCAAAATTATAAATCAAGCACTCCCAAATAATTCCAAATATAACCCACTTCGTCAATCAATTATCTTAACCAAAATACCAAATCACTCAATTATTCAATATCAAATAAAATACATATGTTATCCGCAATCCCCGAAATATAACAAATTATACAATCCCAAATTATCTCAATAAATCAATCGATAACTCCTAACATCATAGCATGGCCATAATTTCGAAAATAACTATTGTGGCTGGGTCGACTGTTGTACCTGCGAATCTCCTGTTGGGGAGGGAAAAAATATAATAAAATGGAATGAGTATAAAACTCAGTGAACTCAGTGAGTGGATAGTAGTTTTTCAACATAACTTTACTCTCAATTAATTAATCATATCAAAATACCAACTCATCAAAATATCACAAAAACTTAAATAACTTATTAAATTCAATTCATGTACTCAAATAACGATATAACAAATATACTGCATAAATCAATGGAAATTCATAATACTTATAATATTAATATTGAAATACCGAAAACTATCACAAAACTAGTACCCAGGAGAAATAATCTCATAATATCCGGACCTTGACGAACGAGCAATGACGTACTATCTAGGTACAATCATGCCTCGGAGCTACACGGATAGACAGGAAAAAGTAATATCATATCTCATCATATCCGGACCTCAATGGACAGGCAATGACGTACTATCTGGGTACCGCCACGCCTCGGAGATACACGGAGGGATCACAACATATCATCTCATATCTCATCATATATGTGCATGTATAATCTCGTCCCCAAAAGACAAAGTCGCCCGAGTACACGGTCCAAAGCCTCTGTGTGTGCTTAGACGGGCCCTAAAAGCATGTATCTCATCTGTATCATCTCTATCTCATTATCAGTATCTCTGTATTTATCATACGACATACATATCTTAACTCATATGTATCACTGTATCTGAAGGAGAATAGTACTGTCTAATGATTTTAAAACTAATCATTATGCTCATATTCATATACCTTTGTACACATTTACATAAACATATAATCTCATCCGAAATCTCATCCAAAATCTCATTCGAAACCTCATTTCCTTTTTCATTTAACATCTCTTAAATTTACTTTTCTTTTTTTTAAAATATTATCATGCATATTCAAAATCGATAACCAAAATCATAAATCAAATATATTTCTCGTCAAAAATACCAAAACACAAATAAAATCCATTTATATAAAATCATTAAATTGATGCCTTTAAAATCAATCTCGCAAACATTCTTTACCATATTTTAAAATCATAATAAACTATAATGAAAATAGGTTTTGTATATTCCACTCATAGTGACGGTGTCCGAACTTGGTATCGACAATGTCCGCTGGTTGATTCTCATTCACGGATCCTCCTAATTTGAGGAAATAACATAATTACTAACTATAATCATGAATTATAACTAATATGCTTGAAACGACATTTATCCGTAATAAAATATTCTCGAAATCGTAAAATTACCAAAATGCCCTCGACATCAAAATTCATCAAATTATCCTCAGACTCACATATTATCAAAATATCCTCAGTTCCAAAGATATCCATAAGTTTTGAATTTATAAAATTACCCCCTAAAAAATGTAAAATTACCAAAATACCCCTAACGACGTAAATTACTGAATTACCCCTAAAATTACCTCAATGCCTTATCTAAAATTACCAAAATGTCCATCAATTTTAAAATTACAGAATTACCCCAAAAGTTTATGAATTTACCAAATTGCCCCTAACGGTCAACGGTGGCCTGAACTCATTCAACGGTGACGGAAAGTTCAGATCTACTATATCTGACCTCGGTGAGTCCAATGGTGCCGACGGTGACCTCCCACGTGAGGCGGTAACGACGGATCTAGCTCCCCCAAAATCGTGAGCTTTCCGACGTCGATCGGCGGTAATCCGGCATTTTCTGGTGATGGGGTTGGTCGGAAAACAATGAGGGGAAGCTGAGGAACAAGATCCAAGCAATGGATCGGCCTAAAACTGGCGAAATCAATGGTGAGCAAAATGGGTCTTGGTCGCCGGTTTTCGGGTTCGTTTGCCGGCGTTATGGTTGGTTTTTGGTGTCGGTGATGACAGCAAATCGTCGACCGGTATTGAAGCTTCACATCGGTACCAAGCGCGACCGGAGGGGTGGGCGGAATCGTGAAATCGGGTGGGGTCAAAGCCGTGGGTCGGGTCGGGTCAACGGGTTTTCTCTCTCCTTCTCTCTCTCTTCTTTCTATTTTAGGAAAGCCAAAAATGTCTCTCTCTCTCATCAGTTTCCATTTATAGTAAATTCTTTTTTTAAGCTTAATATAAAATTAAGCTAATTCCGGACCCGAGTACTAAAATAAAATTCGATTACGCGGCCATTGAATCGCGTCTGAACGTCTCGATTTTGTGTCGCAACAAAATTTAAATTATTTCGAGCGCGATCAATTTTAATAATTGCGATCGATTACTCGTAATGATTTGTAATAATCCGTTGATTTTAAAAAAATTTGCGACGAAGATAAAAATAACATTACACTAAATAAATAAATAAAAATACTTTCGGTGCATATGTTACACATTGCCATCCCTATTTGTAACATATCCCCATTAATAACAACTTTGCAGTTAACCCATATATGCAAATGTGTGTGTATATATAGAGAGAGAGAAAGACAGAGAGAGAGAGTACATTGTAGATGTAGAAATAGGGCCAATCTAACCATGCCAGGTCCAGCTATATATGCTGCAAGAAAACCTTTTTCAAACAAATGATCCTTTGCCTATTGAGGAGTATGAAACTCTATATACAACAAAAGGTGGAAGGATTTCTAATTGACATTTGGTTCTTGGCATTCAAAATGAAAAAATCCAAGAAATCAATAACTCTGATACGATACTCCATAAACAATCTATCACAAGTTATCCAAATTCGATCAATCTCAAATATTTGTACCTGTTCATACACTACATAGTGTTAGTTTAAGTTAATTAAACTACATGATTAATTTCAAATGTTTAACATATTGTGATTATAGCTTCAATAATAAATTCATAATTCTAAAAATCACTTGCAGCTCCTATAAGTCAATGAACTATAAGTACAATAATTTTTCCATTACACTTATATTAATTTGAAAAAAACATTGCTTGTGAAAATTATATGACATGCTTATCTAATGAAAAACTTATAAATTAACAATAACATATGTATTAATTTGAAAACATTCATCTTATAGGTAATCTTGATAAATCCTAAATTACTAAATCATTCTCAGTTGACCAACATTGATGCTCCACCTATAAATTAGAGAGACATTTATAAAAAACTATGGCAATCTTAAACAACAAAACATAAATTTTGAAATTGTGTATAATGAAAATCACAAAAATCTAGCAGCGCATTCTGCATATTACATGATCATCAAGAAACTGATGCTACCAAATTAAATGTTCATCAGTTAATTACTCTAGAGTAAGCAAAAATTTAGAAAGAAATCTAGCTACTACTTTTCAGACCACTATCACTAACCTCTCTTAAAACGTGAGAGAGTGAATGACGAGCAGTAGAAGATGGACGAGTAAAAGTAGATATTTAGAATGTTTGTAATTAAACACTTATAATAGTAGTTCAGAAAAAATCCCAAAATTGAAACAAAAGAAGCTTTGAAACTGAAACAGAAGATGAACAATAATGGCTTTTTAATTAGTTGGGCTAATTCATTAGTGAAGTAACTAACAAAAATTAAGACTTAAAATAAAAAATGTCCTCATCTTGTTTAATCATAATATAAGTTTGTTTTTTTTTCCATGTTTAAAGCATACTTAGAGAGAGAGAGAGAGAGAGAGAGAGAGAGCTTAATTTTACAACCTACTTATGAATTAAATTTTATCCACACAAAAGGAGAAAAAAACACCAAGCTAAGGTTTTCATTAAAAAAATAGTGATGCTAGGGAAGCAACGTAATTAATTAAGAATTTTATATAATTTATCATAAAATTGATGTGTTATATATCTCTGTGTTTGTGAGTGTGTATGCATTATAATGGCCCTGCATCACAGAATTAAAAATATTCCTCATAGTTTTTTTACTAGTAAAGTTGGCTAGGAAATAAATCTCTTTTATGGATAATGTAGAGAGATGAGAGAGATTTTTGAAAAATAACACTAACTCCAAAATCATTCGAGGATGAGCAAAATGAAACAAAAACGACTTCACAAAAGAAGAGAAAAAAAAATGACACGACCAAGAACGCTATTCAAAATCATCTCAAAAGTAACAAAATAACACTTTCCAACATTAATATTGCAAAAATCACTCCCCCACACTAGGAACATACATTGTCCCCAATGTATGATAACACAAGTTCATATAAAAAAATAAAGCATAGGGACAAAAAGATTAAGGGCAAAGAAAACGTCCCTGAATTGTCAACATAACGTCTATGGGCTTGGCGGAAATGGTGGGCTAAATCCCACACTCTCGAAAACGCTCCCAAATTCTGCTCTAGTTTGTTCAACTTGTGCTCGATTTTTTCTAACTGAGTGCTCCAAGGTGGTACAGAAGTAGAAGGAATTGTTGGTGGGGCAGCAGTATCGTCGTCAAACTCATTATCATCAGAGGTAACACCACTCTTATCATAAAGCTTCTTTGGAAGTTGAGTGGGTCTTGGTTCAGTAAATTGAAATTTTCCCGCCTTGAATTCTACCACACCTGTTCTTTCAAACAAAGGTATATCCAAAAATTCCTTTTTGCAAGTAGGATGCAAATTATGATTGTCAAGATCAAGCACACATAGGTTTACAGCTAACAGAGTAATGTATGGACCGAAAAATAAAGTCCTATACCTTTTAAACACATTTTGAAATTGATCTGCGAACCAAAAACCTAAATTAGGCTTCACATCATTTAACATGCACCAAATAAAATAAAACTCAAATTTCGAGAAAACCCCCGAGTTGTCTTTCTTCCCTAAAAAATTATATGCTAAAAATCATTGCACACATTTTAAAATAGGATCATGCAAAAATGAACTCTTTGATTTACTCAGGTCATAGGCCTTGTTATCCAAAGATAAATCATGCCAAAGACGATAAGGCTCAAATTCTTCGCTAAAGTCACAAGTTGTCCCTAAATATTCATCACTAAAAGAATAGTCGTCATCAATGAATCCTAAAGCTAGGTTAAAATTTGTGATTGATTGTGAAAAATTACGTCCCATTAACCTAAACTTTATAACATTCGGAGTATGCAAAGTAAACTTATCCGGTATATTAAATTGAAAAGTAGAATAAAATTCCCTAATCAATTCAGCATAACCTAAAAATTCAACATCAATAAACTTACGGAAACCAATCTTATCAATTAAAGAATCAAAATTTTCCTTAACATTCAACTTTTCAAGAGTCAGGTAATGAATATACTTAGCTGGAAGTATTTGTCGCTTGGAAATATCTTTGTACCTCTCTCTTTCTCCTGTTGAGTGGTGAATGTGAGGTACCCTCCGAGATTGGATTCAACAAGTTTTTTCCCTTTCCATGTTTCGACCTCTTTTTTACTGCTTGGCGCGAATTAGATTTTGTCGCGACAGTTTTCTTTCTAACTGCTGGTGACTTAGAAGTCATTGCTTTTCTCTTCGACATTGTTTGAACTCACAGGTTTGTGTGGGGTGGGGGTGAATTGAAGGTAGTTGGCAGCTGTTGGAACTTTGGAGCAATGAGAGTGATCGTCACGGCTGCTGGAAATTGTGAGGAGGCAGTTTGACTCGCAAGATGTGGACGCGCAGCTGGATCGGATCTGGAGCTTTAACGGGTTGCGGGTTTGAATCACTACTGGAACAGATCTAGACGGTGATTTCGTGACTTGAAAGTGAACTGCGATTCGCTCGTTGACGCAGCTGCTGAAATGGTTTTGACGCACGGGTTGCTGGAATGTAGCTGGACAGTGACTGTGTCGTTCACGCGGCTGCTGGAGTGGATTTAAACGACTGGTGGAGCGAGTATGAGTGAGGGTTGGCATGAAAATCGTGGGTGGAGAAACAAATTGACGTTGTGGTAGCTGCAAATCGCGGTTGCTAGTGGAGGGAAACTGTAGCCGTGGCGGGTTGACGGATCGTGCGGTTGGACCGTGCAGATGGTGATTGCTGGCGTGGATCCGAGCGCGGATGGCATGCACGGCTTGAGCTTATGAGAAGGCGGCTTGACTCACGGGATGTAGAGTGGATCGTGGTCGGCTGGAACTCGTGAATGCTGGATCGAGTCTGGATGCGACTAGAAGTCGTGAAGATTGCTGGACTAGGTCGCGGCTGGAAATCGTTGAGAGGCGCTGCAGATCGTTCGTGGAGAGTGATGAAAACGGCTTGTGGTTGCTGAAAATTGAAGCACAAAATCATTTTTTTTTACTAGAATAAAATTAAAAATAAAAACTACAAAATAAAAGCTAAAATAAACACTTGAAACTCTAAAAATTACAGAAGAATTTTTTTATTAAGCACATGGGCAAGACTTAATAACTAACGTAATAAATTAAAAGCAGAAGTACTTATTAGTTAAGGAGTGGGCAAGCCTTATAACATGCTGTAATAAACTAATGGCAGAAGTATTTATTAGTTAAGGCATGGGCACGCCTTAACTAATAATTTCTTCTCGCCAAAATAAACATAGATATTATTTAAACAATCTAAATCAAAACCAAAAACCAAAAATGCACAAAAATTTAAAATAAATATTAAATCCTTTGGGTTGCCTCACAAAAAGCGCCTTTGTTTTATGTCTTCAGCTAGACATATTTATGCCTCAATCTCCATAAATAGGGCTCTCAAGAGCCACTTCCTCTACAATATTCACTGAAAAACCTTCATAAAAAGGTTTTAAGCGATGACCATTAACCTTAAAAATTTTGTCAGAGGTAGGACTTCGAATCTCGATTGCACCATGAGGAAAAACATTAGTAACAATAAAAGGTCCAACCCATCGAGAGCGTAATTTATCAGGAAAAAGTTTAAGTTTAGAATGAAAAAGAATAACTTTTTAACCAATAGAAAACTCTTTTCTCCAAATCATTTTTTGTCATGAAATATCTTCATCCTCTCCTTGTAAAGTCACGAACTTTCGTAGGACTCATTTTGAATCTCCTCCAACTCTTGTAGCTGCAACTTCCTCTGCTTTCCCGCCTCATCCATCTGCATATTACATTGCTTAACCGCCCAGTACGCTCTGTGCTCAAGCTCTACAAGTAAGTGACAAGGCTTACCAAATACTAAACGGTAAGGGGACATACTTATGGGGGTTTTATACGCAGTGCGATACGCCCGCAATGCATCATCAAGTCGCAAGCTCCAATCTTTTCGATTTGGATTAACCGTCTTTTCAAGGATAGACTTGATTTCTCTGTTTGATATCTCTGCTTGTCCGCTTGTCTGTGGATGATAGGCAGTAGACACTTGGTGGGTGACATGATATCTCTTGAACAAAACCTCCACCATCCGATTACAAAAATGAGTGCCTCTATCACTTATTACCGCTCTCGGTACACCAAATCTAGCAAAACTATGAGACTTGACAAAATCTACAACAACTTTAGCATTGTCAGTCCGAGTGGCTTTAGCCTCTACCCACTTAGAAACATAATCTACAGCTAAAAGAATGTAAACATTGCCAAAAGATGAAGGAAAGGGTCCCATAAAATCTATGCCCCATACATCGAGTATTTCACACACAAGAATAGGGGTAAGTGGCATTTGATTCCTATGACTTAAATTACCTGTCTTTTGACAATTCTCACACGACTTGCAAAACATATATGAGTCACGAAATAAAGTAGGCCAAAATAGACCACACTCTAACACCTCAGATGCTGTCCTCTTAGGACCAAAATGACCTCCACATGCATATGAGTGACAAAATTAAAGAATAGAAGGAATTTTAGATTCAGATACGCACATTCTAATTACTTGATCAGAGCAATGTTTCCACAAGTACGGGTCATCCCAAACATAATACTTAGCATCACTTTTAATCTTATCTTTTTGAGCCCTCATTAGATCACTAGGTAGTATTCTTGTAACTAAATAATTGACAATGTCAGCGTACCAAGGAACTATACCTTGATTTATAAAAAGATGTTCAACTGGAAAATCATCTTTCAAAGGTGCTGCTTCTTCACTCGAGGTCAATCTACTAAGGTGGTCTGCAACCAAGTTCTCTGCTCCCTTCTTGTCATGGATCTCTAAGTTGAACTCCTGAAATAGTAAGATCCAGCGGATAAGTCTTGGTTTCGCTTCCTTCTTGGCGAGCAAATATTTAAGAGCTGCATAATTAGAATAAACAATCACTTTAGTACCTAATAAATATGAACGGAACTTTTCTAAAGCAAAAACAATAGATAAAAGTTCTTTTTCCGTTGTTGAGTAATTGCACTGAGCACTATCAAGTGTCCTTGAAGCGTAATATATAACATGAGCAGCTCTTCCAACCCTTTGTCCAAGAACGGCACCAACAGCGTAGTTACTGGCGTCGCACATTATTTCAAGGGAAGGTTCCAGTCAGGTGGCTGTATAATTGGAGATGAAGTCAATAACTCCTTGAGCTTATCAAATGCTGCCTTACATGCCTCATCAAAATCAAACGCCACATCTTTTTGAAGAAGCTTACATAAAGGTTGAGCTATCTTCGAAAAATCCTTGATAAAGCGTCGATAAAAACCTGCGTGACCAAGAAAGGAACGAACTTCCCGGACACATGTGGGATAAGGTAAAGATTTAATAACATTCATTTTAGCCTTTTTTCTACCTCAATTCCTTTAGCAAAGACTACATGACCCAAAATAATACCCTAATCTACCATAAAATGACATTTTTCATAATTCAAGACAAGATTTATTTCAATGCATCTTTCAAGCACTTTTTTCAGATTATTTAGACAATCATCAAAAGAATTAGCGTAAACTATAAAATCGTCCATAAATACCTCTATGATATTCTCTACATAGTCTTAAAAAATACTAACCATACAACTTTGAAAAGTGGCAGGGGCATTACAAAGACCAAATGGCATACGTCGGTACGCAAAAGTTCGAAAGGGGCATGTGAAGGTAGTCTTTTCCTGATCTTCAGGTGCAACTGATATCTAATGAAAACCTGAATAACCATCAAGACAACAAAAGTGAGATTTTCCTGCCAACCTTTCAAGCATCTGATCAATAAAAGGAATGGGAAAATGATCCTTCCTAGTGAGTGAATTAAGCTTTGTAAAATCAATACAAACCCTCTAACCATTTTGAACTCGGGTGGATACTAACTCACCATCGTAACTCTCAACAACTGTTATACCAGTTTTCTTTGGCACCACTTGTACCGGACTTACCCATTTGCTATCCGAAATTAGGTAAATTATACCTGCATGAAGAAGTTTCAAAACTTCTTTCTTCACTACTTCCATCATGAGTGGATTCAAACGGCATTGAGCTTGTATCGAAGGTTTGGCATCTTCCTCCAATAATATTCTATGCATGCATGTGGATGGGCTTATCCCTTTAATATCAGGAATTGTGCATCCAATAGCCTTTTTGCAATCCTTCAGCACTCTCATAAGCTTTTCTTCCTTTAAAGTACTAAGCTTTGAAGAGATGATCATCGGAAGTGTCTCACCATCTCCTAAAAATAAGTACTTTAGATGACTCGGCAATGGTTTAAGCTCTATTTTCGGTGCCTGCAAAATAGATAGAAGAAGTTTTGCATGAGAGGTAAGCAATTCGATATAAGACACATTAGGAGTTAAAGTTCTCAAAGAATTTAATTCAAAGATTATCTCTTGCAATGCAGAATTTAAAACAAACTCTCTTTCATCCTTTTGCAATCCTTTGAGGCCCAAGCTGTTGTTTAAAGCAACTACCAATGAATCTTCGACGTCCAAATCAAAAACTTCCTGCACTAAATGATCAATAACATCCATAGAAAATACAGACTGCTCATCCCTAGGATATTTCATGGCATCATTCATATTGAACTCTATAACCTATTCATCAAATTCCATAGTAAAAGTTCCTTTATGTATATCCATTTTAGTCCTAGCAGTCTTAAGAAAGGGTCTTCCTAGCAAAATTGGGACGGAATTAGAGGAGTTATCCTCTTCCATATTAAGTACATAAAAATCGGCAAGAAAAATCAACTCATTAACTTGTACTAAAACATCTTCTAACACCCCATCAGGATATGCATTAGACCTATTAGCTAGTTGAATTATCATGCCAGTTTCTTTTAATGGACCAACATTCAAAGACGAATAAATAGAACGAGGCATGGCATTAATAGAAGCTCCTAGATCTAACATAGCCTTCTCAACTCTAACACTACCAATTTTGCAAGGGATAGTAAACATACTTGGATCCTTGCACTTAGGAGGTAGTTTCTTTTGGAGAACGGCAGAAACACTCTCTCCCATGTGAACTCTTTCATCTCCTCTCAACTTCCTCTTGGAGGTGCAAAGTTCCTTAAGAAATTTAGCATAACGAGGTATTTATTTTATAGCATCTAATAAAGGAATATTTACCTCAACCTTGTGAAATGTCTCAAGGATGTCTCTCTCTTGTTCTTCCTTCTTGGATTTTGTAAATCGACTTGGAAACAGAGGAGGTATCACCACAGGTAAGGGTTTCGCTTTGGTGGGCTGCGCATCTTGAGATTGAGGCATCAATTCCTCTTTCTCAAGCTCATTTTCCAAGTGCTTTGTCATTTTCTTGTTAGGCTCTTGCAACTCCTTCCCACTTCTAAGGATGATAGCACTAGCGTTTTGCTTTGGATTCAACTCAGGCTGTGAAGGCAATCTCCCTGATACTTGAGACTCTAAGCGGCTCACTGTAGTCGCCAGTTAGCTCATTTGATTTTTTAAATTTTGAATGCTTGTTGTAGTTGCTTGCTGAAATTGTTGAGTGTTAGTTATAAGTGATTTAACAATCTCTTTAGGAGACATACTTGACTTGGAGTTTGACTGAGGAGGAACCAGTTGAAATTGTTGTCTTTGTGGGTATTGTTGTGGAAATCCCGACGGCCTAACTCCATACCTGAAGTTGGGATGATCTTTCCATCTTGGGTTATATGTTTATGCATAAGGATCATATCTCCTCTGAGGCATGCTCGGAAATCCTCCAACTGCATTAGCTTGTTCGAAGGGTTTTCTTGAAGTGTAGGACACATATCAGTTGAATGACCCATATTGGAAAAAATGCCACATGTCTTTACCTGTTGCACATTGCTTACAACAAACTTTTCCACAAGAGAGGTAAGTTTATCTAAAGGTTGGTCAATAGAAGTACTTACCTCACTCACTTTCCTTGAAGTGAGATCTTGTATATTGCCAAATTGTTGAGCATTGGCAACCTTGTTTGAGATCAACTCCCTTGCTTGAGTAGGGGTCTTGTTCACCAACACACCTCCACTAGCAGCATCTAAATTTGTTACAGTGCATTTCATGCACTAGTTTTGCATTGTTTAATCCTTTTAATATCAATATTTTTCACTTAATAGTTGTGATTTACTTGTGTTTTATTTTTGTAGGTGCAATTCTATTGATTAGTGCTAAATTGAGCTACAAGATGATGTTTAAGGATGAATTGACTTCCTGGAGAAATTTTCAATTTCAGAAGAAGTTTATTGATAAGACGTGGGCGCGTGACAGTCGATTTCAGAAGAAGTTTGTTGATAAGACGTGGGCGCGTGTTATCAATTACAGACTTGACCTTTTTTTTTTAACGTGTTTTATCTTTTAATTACTATTGTAATTTTAGATAATAGTTTAGATATTTTTATATTTATCCTTTTTAAGAAAACTATAAAAAGGGGAGATAAAAAAGGATTAGGGAGATGAGAGTTAGAATTGGATTATTAATTGTTTTTATCTTTTTTAGGGTTTTCTCTTTTTCTCCATGAGGAACTAAACTCATTTTTCTGGTTGAAGATTAATGAAGCTTTGATTCACCATTACTGTGAGCTCTTTCTTGTGCTTTTAATAGTTTTATTGCTTTTTAGGTATTTGTTTATTATCTGAATTATTGTCATGATTATCTTTGTTAATTAGATAATTGGCCACTATTTAATTATCAACTTAGTTTACTGCCAATTGAAAGATTCATCGTATGAAGATTTTGATGTTTGTGGCAAATAACATAGCAGTGCGTTGTGTTATGGGAATAAATAATCTAATTTAAATGAACCATCGTATGCGTTTGTTAATTAGGATTTGGGTCTCTCTAATTTTCAGGTTGTCAATTGATTAAATCCTATGATTGTATCTAGGATTGTCTATTGATTAGGGAAATAACCAATGGTCGTACCTTGGTTATCGACTAATTAAGGAGAGATTGGCTATTAGAGTGTCTCAGTAGCTATAACCGGTCTATTCATAAGCAGTAATGATTTATAGTTGTATCGATGATCAGTAATCGAATCAAAGCTGAATTAATTCCTTCAACCAGAGTTTTCCCATTTTGAATTACACTTTTAATTTGCATTCTAAATATTTTTAAGTTGATTTTCATTATTGTCAACAATCCCCCAATTTTACATTTTCATTTTAAAAAGGATTTAATAATTATCAGTTTCTGTGGACACGACCCTGCTCAATCACTATACACAATCTTGTTTAGAGTAGGTTTTTATATTTGCTAGCTTCGACACCCATCAGAGAGTAGTGTTATGTTATAAATATTAATTGTTAAACAAAATATTATTTCTTAAGAGATCCAACTTTCTTGACAGAGTGCTCAAAAAAAAAATTGTTGAGAAACATAATGACCGTTGACAAGGGCTTAAATATTATGCTTTTAGATTTCAATAATTTGTAGTTGGCCAAATAAAATGTAACATTCAAACATTAAGTATTATCCAAGTCCATCCCAAAAAAATAAAATCAAGGGGTACTAAGACAGGTTAATGACAATGATCACAAAAGTGGTAGCTACCACTTTTTTCCCCCTTTGTATATTTTACGGCTTCTTGTGATTATTAGTTGTTACCAGTAGCATCTCATAGTTATTGTAGAGGTCACTCTAGATTCGGAAGGGAAGGGGCAAAAAACCAAAACTAAAAGATAGAGAAAACAGTTTTCAAAGGAAAGTTAAAAAGAACACCAAAGCTTGGGATTTTCTCCAGCTAGGAACACAGTTGGACCCAAGTCTATCGGTATGACAATACTCAAAATAACAATAAAACCCATGAACGGAGTTTAAAGAAGTTCATAATACAATTCTAGAACAATTACTAGGCAAACCCATCAATTTGAAGTACACCGGTCAGATTGAAGTACTTCATACAGCTTTCATATATGAAATATAAATGTGAAACAACATGTTAACATTAGAGACCTGTCAACTGCTAGAAAAACTATTGCTGGAGAAATTATTCCCTTGCTTTACAGATGCAGAATATCCCATGCTCATTATCATGGAATGGTGTCCTACTGCCTAGTGCTCAAAGTATGGACTATTACCCAAGTACCAATCCAAGCTTTTCTTCTCAGTCCTAAAACAGAGCACATAAAGTTCATATAGAAAAGGTAAAGTACATTCTTACAAAAGATAGTACAACACTTTGTACAAAACGGTAAGTTTTAGAAAGTCCAAATTATAAAAAGTTGATAAATTATAAAATTTTGATAATTTTTAACCCTACAACCTTTTTCTTTATTTCTTACTTGCTGCATGAACTGGTATCAGAGTATGGTTTAATTAGTTAATTCCAATTAGGAGATCCAATAGCCTATGAAGAGAATAGAATATTTAGATTTAGAACTTAGCACTTATCATAATAAAAAGACAACTTTAGATAGATATTATATGGATTTTAATATAGAAGGTAATTTTAAACATGACCTAGATATAGAAAATTCTCAGTTAAATAGTTTAATAAATTTGATAGTTAATTTAAGTAGAAATTTGAAATCAGAATTAGATAAGATTAATAAAAATTTTAAGATAGTTTTAGATAGTTTAAGAGAGAGTAGAGTAGTCCTCAAGAATCTAGAAGAAAAATTAGATTTTATAAAAGATCAAAACATTGTAGAATTAGATGAAATCTCAAGAATAAAAGAAGAAAGATTCAAATTAAAGCAATTAGAAAATACCAAGAATCTAGAAGTAATACTGACCTCAGAATTAGAAGATTTGATAGAAAGATTTGAAAAAATTAAAATCACTACATATACAGGAAGCCTTCAACTTAAGAAAACTAAGAGCCATAGATATTACTAATGGATAAAGGTAAGCAAAGAGTAAGTAGTAGTAAATTAGAAGGCAATTATTTTAAAAAAATATTCAATAAAAAAAAGGAAGATGGGGATGTTGAAATAAAAAGTTTTATAGATTTAGATGAAGAAATAAAAAGGTCTAGATAAAATAAATTAGATTTAATCAATCCAAACATAATATATAAAAAGGGAAATTCATTTAGCAAATAGTTACTATATCAAAATTATAGTGAAAGATATGTGTCACGTACACATAGGAATCAAATGATAAAATTAAATTTAATAGATAAGTATAATCAAATTGGAGATAAAGACCCCAAACAGGCTCATTTAGGATCAATTATAATAAGAGTCAAAGGATTACATGGAGAAAATTTAGGTGCAAAAGTCTTGGTTTGCCTTTATGATAATCTATTTACAAATATAGAACAAGATCTTTTAAGAAGTATAGAACTACTAAACTAGACTTGAATAATAAGTATGAAATAGTAAATTTTATTGAACTCGCAAGTGCACGAATCTATTGTAGAATAGATTAATGGTGATGAGTGTCGATCCCACGAGGAGGTGGATTTTAATTGCTTGTAGAATTAATTTTCTAAGTGGATAATTGGATTTATAATGACAATGAAGTAGGCAATATATTAATTTAAATTAAAGCTGTAGGAATAAACTATTAAAATGAACTGCTTGGATCTCCAGATCTGTACTCAACATGCACCATCGGCTTAATATTCATTATTAGTACCAGTTAAATCATGAAGGGGGAACTTCCACTCATCATGAACCACACTCTAATAGATATGGTGCTAAGGGCTTCCCGTGCCAAATAGTAATAACCTTGCCTAGGGAGGCGGTTATTCCAGCCGATATCCAGACAAGATTATTACTATCTGTCTACGAAAAGTCAAAACAACCACATAAATTAAAGGGGAAGGAAAAGTAAATTTACCAAATTAAGCCCATGGAGCATGTTGAGACTTCACCTTCAACCCAAGCTTGAAAGGAAATTAGCCACTCATATTTGAACTAGGGGTAAAATGGAAATTTTATTAAAATACGTAGAAAATACAAGATGGAGATGGAATTAGAGAGAATGGAGTCTAAAAATGGATTCAGGGGTGTCAAATTAGGGGGGGGAACCCCTTTTTATAGATACACTGGGTAAATCATGGCCATCGGATTAAAACAATTTGGACGCTCAGGATTGCGCCACGTGGCAAGTTCCTATTGGATGGAACACATCATCAGGGCTGTTATTCTGTGTATATGCATGTACCGTACACACATTTTTTTCGATCCACTAATATTCTGCCACGTCACCGGTCAACATTTTTGGTCCAATAGGATCATGACACGTCATCAGTCAACGCCACATCATCAGTCAATGCCACATAAGCGGTCAATGCCACATCATTCGTCCAATCAAATGATCATATATCAAGGATCTTGGTGACAATGATTTACAGCTGTATAGGAGGTAGCATGTCTATGTCAATTAACGCGTAAAGCACATGGCTCGAGAGTCAAAAAGGAAATAGTAAAAGAAAAAGCACTCAATTATTAAAGACAATAATGCAATTGATAAAACAACAGTAAAATAAAACAACAGTAAAAGGATATCTACAGGTAGTTGTGATTGTGGCTCACATCTTCCTCTGGTTTTACGTCCAGAAACGGCTTGAACGCCCTTTATAGGTCGAGGATAGGCTTCCCATCCAGTTTTCTTCTAAACTGGCAAACAGGGTCGTTTATAGTCAGATTCCCAAGACTATATCGTGCATGCTCTTTTTGAAATAATGGCCATAACTGGAGAATTGCTCTTTGTACGTATCCACTGGGATGCGTTTCAAGAGACAAAAGGACATCATCCGATGACTCTTTATTCAAGCCATCCCTAATGAATTGAATCTTATCTTCCCTGTTATCAGACATCATTCCGAAAGAACAAGGATTTTTATCGCATTTCATCCTGGCACACTTATGACAATTAACATGAAGTTTTTCAGCTCTTCGTTTTCTCGAGTAATTTCCTTTACCACAACTAGGCATGTATGCAATAAATTTAGGAGGTAACTCACCGCCAAAAACGTACCTTGGCCTCGATTAACCAACGGATGTCGGCAGGGGGCGTTATTTCTCATAAGCAATCGCATGCGTTGGACCGAGCTTTATAGATCGTAAGGAGGGCATTCGAGGAAGTGAAGGAAATCGCTTGTGAAGCTTTGCTAGAATCGCGTTTCGTCATCCATACCTTCTTCTCGAATATTAGTTATTATGGGAAACTAAAGAACCGACTTTGATTGTCACGAGTACCGTTATCCGCCACTTAACCGGGGTAACAAACTCCCCATTTCTTTGAGTTGTCTTTCTAGATCTTGACATGGGATACCAACTCTGTGAGGGTTGTAGCTTCCCAAATACGATCGTTTTACAAAATCGTATCCGCTTCTCGAGATGAGATTGTACACGTTGAAGTTGTCGAGAATGTTCAAGAGAACTGTCTAGTTGAGGAACAAATAATTAGAAGTGATAAAAGAAAACTGAATGATTAAATAAACACACTTTCACAATAATTTAAATCACCGAAAAGAAGAAATAAATAAGAAAAATTCTTAATTTAAATTTGGTGGGTCATTCAAATCTATTTCGGTGCCTTTTTCACGTGGTTGGTACTCTAGATATGGCTTCAATCTTTGACCATTAACTTTAAAAATTACACCGTTCTTTGGATCCTTAATTTTATCTGCTCCATATGAAAAAACAGTGTGGACTATAAAGGGACCATTCCATCGATAGCGTAACTTACCTGGGAATAAAGCGCAAAGGCGAGAATTGAATAAAAGTACTTTCGACCTGGTGTGAAAGATTTTCTCATAATTTGCTTGTCATGAAAGACTTTCATTCGCTTTTTTGTAAATCTTGGCATTTTTGTATACATCATTACGACTTTCTTCAAGTTCTCCAGGTTGTGATTTTCTTTCTAAGTTAGCTTGCTGCGTGTCAAAGTTGAATTTCTTCTGGCGGTAAGATGCACAATGCTCAAGTTTTGGTGGTGATTCTGATGATGGACTCAGTTTCTTCTCTGATGGTGCTAGTTGTTCCACTCTTGACTTTCATTTGTTAATGTCCATGGATGGTGCTGAATCGAGTAAGGCGTTAACCTCATCTATTGATCTGTCAATATCAAAATTCAAACCAAAGTGAGTTAAACATGTTTGTAAAGGGTCATCACTAAGATTTGAAAGAAAAGTATTATCAAATAATTCTTCGATTAAATCCACATCAACAATTTCATCATCTGCATTAGGAGGTTGTTTGGCGATGTTGAAGATATTTAGCTCCATCGTCATATTGCCAAAGGACAACTGCATATTTCCAGTCCTGCATTGAATGTGAGCATCGGCAGTTGCCAAGAAAGGTCGTCCTAAGATAATGGGGATCTGCTTCCTCAATCTCGGACTGTGGTTGAGTGTCAATTACGATGAAATCAACAGGAAAATAAAATTTATCTACCTGTATAAGCACGTCCTTCACAATACCATGAGGTTTTTTCATGGACCGATCTGCAAGTTGTAACACCACTGGAGTTGGGTGTAATTCTCCCAGTCCAAGTTTCACAAATACTGAGTAAGGCAACAGATTTACACTAGCTCCTAAGTCCAACAAAGCATTCTCAATTGTGTGGTTCCCTATATTACATGAGATAGTGGAGGAGCCTGGATCTTTGTATTTTAGAGGAAGTTTGTGTTTGAGTATAGAACTCACATTTTCTGTTAAAAGGGCCTTCTTTTGAACATGAATATTTCTCTTTTTAGTACAAAGGTCCTTAAGAAACTTGGCATAAGAAGGCACTTGTTTTATAGCATCAAGCAAAGGGATGTTAACACTTACTTGTTTAAAGATTTCAAAAATCTCACTTGTAGATTTTCCTTTCTTTGCTTTAGCTAACCTCTGGGGAAATGGAGCTTTTGGAACGTATTCTCGTGGGTTGGTTTCTTCTTTCTCCTCTGATAATGAGTCTTCTTCATTTACCGGTACAATTTGAGTTGTTTTTGGTAACGGCATCTCCACTTTGTTGTCGACTTCTTTTCCTTTTCGCAAGGTCATGACGGCTTTGACCTCTCCATGCTTTCTTTGAGGTGAACTGCATCGCTTCATACACTTCTTTAGGATTAGGCCTTTGGTTGACTTGGGAATTTACCTTTCTCAATAGTCATTGCCAAGGTCCAATCGATGAAACAAGTTGTCCCACCATTTTTTCAAGGTTTGAAATTGATTGGGTTTGTGAGTTGAAACCCGCTCTCATCTCATTTCGTAGTTCATCAATGGTGCGGTTTTGTTGCTCGATTTTGGAGTGAATAAGATTCTTAAAATTCTGAAATGCATCCTCCCATGGTCTAGCCGAGAATGGTTTGGGTTCGATTATATGGTCTAAATGGTGGTTGAGAGGCTTGAGGATTTTGAGGAATTGGTTGCATTGGTGGAGCTGAGTCTGCTTTGTCCATTCTGTTGGAATCCTTGAGACCATGAAAAATTGGGGTGGTCTCTCCATCCAGGATTATATGTGTTGGAGTAAGGGTTGTAGTTTGATGGCTTTCTCATTACATCTATGGCATTGGCTTGATCTGAGTATGAGTCCTGGTCATGTGGCTCCGTCAATTTAGCGGTTTGTTAACGATCTATTTTTGTCGGGAAAGACCTTCAACTATGTCTTTGACTTCTTTAATTTCTGAACTTGACTCGCCAATGTGAACCTCATTCACCCCCTTAACTCTTCTAGTATTCCTGAGTGAACGACTCCGTTGTTGGGAATTATCTGCTTGTCGCTGGAAAAAATCCCAAATCTCTGATGCACTTTTTGACATTAGCTCTCCTCCACTTGTTGCCATTAGCCATTCTTGCACATTCGGCAATAATCCCTCCAAAAAGTATTGGCATTGGTGCCATTTCTCATAACCATGATGTGAACACTTTAGGAGTAGCCTATTGAATCGCTCCCATGCTTTGAAAAATTGCTCATCTTCTCTTTGAGTAAACTCTGAAATTTCCCTGCGAATAGCATTGGTTTTATGTACTGGGAAATATTTATTCAAAAATTTTGTTACCATTTGTTCCCATGATGTAATCTTTATTAGCGATCAATGTTGAACCATGAACGAGCTCTATCCTTTAAAGAAAATGGGAATAATCTAAGCTTAACATCATCATCTGAAAAATTCGCATATTTAAAAGTTTGACAGATAGCATGGAAATCATTCAGATGATTATATGGATCTTCATTTTCTAGGCCATAGAATGTTGGGAGACAATTTAGCACACTAGGTTTTAATTCAAAACTCCTAGCAGCTACATTTGGGTATCGTATGCATGATGTGCTCAAGTTAGCTAAGGGACTGAAGTAGTCCTTAAATGGCCTCTCTTGTGGTGCTGGTTGCAAATCCATTTCAAATTTATTTTTAATTGTAACGTGCTTGTGTGTGCGAAGTGTTTTTTCTAATTCAAAGTCTATAGGCTCAAGATTAGGTAATTGTGACCTACGACCATGCATGCAAATAAAAAAAAATGATAACAAAATTAATAAAGATAAATAAGAGGGAGAAATTATGATACTAACCTTATCACGCTGTTACAATTTGTTATGAAAACAACTCAAGTGCTATATATAGAAAAGAAAATACGTGAAACAAATTAAAATAAATTAAGAGGCGGTTGAACCTGCCGATTTCACAAAATAAAAAAAAATAACATGAAAATTAAATTACAGAAATTTAAAGAAGAGAAGAAAAGAAAAGAAAATAATACCTACTTCAAAATGTAAATTCACTTTTTTTTTTCCTCTTTTTTTTCTAATAATAATAATAATAAAATATTACAAGGAAACAAATAAAATAAATAAATAAAGAAGAAAAAAAAAATTCTACAAATTAAAATACTTACCTCCCCGGCAACGGCGCCAAAAACTTATTGTGCAAATTTTATTGAACTCGCAAGTGCACGAATCTATTGTAGAATAGATTAATGGTGATGAGTGTCGATCCCACGAGGAGGTGGATTTTAATTGCTTGTAGAATTAATTTTCTAAGTGGATAATTGGATTTATAATGACAATGAAGTAGGCAATATATTAATTTAAATTAAAGCTGTAGGAATAAACTATTAAAATGAACTGCTTGGATCTCCAGATCTGTACTCAACATGCACCATCGGCTTAATATTCATTATTAGTACCAGTTAAATCATGAAGGGGGAACTTCCACTCATCATGAACCACACTCTAATAGATATGGTGCTAAGGGCTTCCCGTGCCAAATAGTAATAACCTTGCCTAGGGAGGCGGTTATTCCACCGATATCCGGACAAGATTATTACTATCCTCTCACGAAAAGTCAAAACAACCACATAAATTAAAGGGGAAGGAAAAGTAAATTTACCAAATTAAGCCCATGGAGCATGTTGAGACTTCACCTTCAACCCAAGCTTGAAAGGAAATTAGCCACTCATATTTGAACTAGGGGTAAAATGGAAATTTTATTAAAATACGTAGAAAATACAAGATGGAGATGGAATTAGAGAGAATGGAGTCTAAAAATGGATTCAGGGGTGTCAAATTAGGGGGCGGGAGCCCCCTTTTTATAGATACACTGAGTAAATCATGGCCATCGGATTAAAACAATTTGGACGCTCAGGATTGCGCCACGTGGCAAGTTCATATTGGATGGAACACATCATCAGGGCTGTTATTCTGTGTATATGCATGTACCGTACACACGTTTTTTTCGATCCACTAATATTCTGCCACGTCACCGGTCAACATTTTTGGTCCAATAGGATCATGACACGTCATCAGTCAACGCCACATCATCGGTCAATGCCACATCATTCGTCCAATCAAATGCCGCCACGTCATCGTATAGTGCCACGTCATCGTCATAAAGCGATGCCACGTCAACATACGATGCAATTGAAGCGTCAAGTGAAAAAGATCAGTATATATCAACCGCACTGTATGTGTGAACAGATTACCATTTTTCTTTTTATGCTCCTCCCGAGGTTTTCGACCGTCCCGAGTTCAAAAGTCTTTGTCCGTTTTCCATCTGATCTCTCGTTTATTGTGAAATGACCATGATATCTCCTAAAATACATAAAATACTTAATTAAAATAAAACATACATAATTAAATTATAAGGGACTTAAAGACATAAAAATAGGGATGTTAGTGAGACTTTGAGTATAAAATGATGATTTTCTCCATTATAAATACACACTTTCTAGTACTCAACATTGGTGCAAGATTATTGTCCAAGTTGTCATCAAAATTAACATGGTCCTGTCAAAATGTAAAAATTAAAATAATATTATATGAAAAAAAGGTAAATTTGATGGTACAATTAATTATTAACTTAAATAACTTACCTTTCTAAATCTTCTCCCAGACATGAAAAAATTTTGAAATTCAGTAAATCGATCATTTAGTTCTTTCAAATCATTCTCAAGCTTCTTTACTTTGCGGTTGCCTTGGACCTGTGCAGCTACTTTTGAAGGTGTTACACCAAATCCCATACTTTTGACACAGCCAGGAGGCTCACCACCTTTTAGTTTTGCAATTCCATCATTCTTTAAGAAGGTTTGATCCTCTTCAGTTGATGTTGCAGAAATTTTCTTCAAGCTTTTTCTAAATGAACACATATTACAAGATATTGAGACTATGTTGAGACTATATAAACTAAGCAACTATATTCATTAGTACCATTGATTCAGTAGCTGCAGCATTAATTGGTTGTCCATTTTCTCGTGTACGTGATTTGAGCCAAACGTTTACTCTAGTACTTAACGATAGATCCTTTTTTATCTACCAATAAAACAAAAGATAATAAGAAAAAAATAATTCCTCATCTAAAAAGATAGCATAAATTCCATAATCAAATTTTGAGTAGATAAAAACCAGTTTATCTTGTGTTTGTGCCATACCTTTTCGACTCGTTGTGTGAGGCTCCGTTTGTGTTGCTCTCAATTGTTGGAATTTTTAACTCTTTTCCTATAAGACATAGGATATATTGAATGCAGTAACAAGAAATATAAATAATATATTAACATACATCCGTTCCATTCTTTGCTTAATCGATGGGCAACAAATTTCTTCCATTCTTCATCAGTCACATCTTCAGGTTTTGGCAACTTCAGCTTCCTAGTTGCATCAGGTTTATCACATACTTCCCTTATACTAATTGACAGTCTAGATTTGTAATCTGTCCATAACTTTCTCATTCGAGTGAGTATATTTTATTTTTGATGGTCATCAATGATAAACTTTGCTGTAATGATATTAGAATAAACAACTTTGTTAGTAGCTTTAAAGTATTATTATTTATAAATGAAATTAATAAAAAAAGCTATCATACCTTAACAGTTGTCCAAAGCACTTCTTTAGTTTCTGAATCAACAGTGGTCCAACAATCTGGAAGAATCGATACTGTCTCTCGAATAAATACTCCCATGGCTGAACTTAACACTACGGAGGCTGGTCCGATTGGTTGGTCATATTCATTGAACTCTACCACTAAGCGTTCATTTTTTTTAGTTGCCACCACATTCATCCTTGATGGGCCCCTTTTCTTCTTTTCTGTTAAAGTGTTAAAATTTCAAATTTTCAACATTGTTATTTACTTCAAATACAACCAAATTAAAAAATATACAATAAACAAAAAATTATTATATGTTAAAGAAATGAAAAGAGAATCATTTGAAAAACATATAGTTAGATATGTATTTCGTGACTAAAAAAAGTAAAATCCTTGTTTTGTTGGCTCAAATGGTTCATGAAAACTCTGTGGGTTGGATTGACTATCTAATCTTGGCCTTATTTCATGCTCCTCTCTTACAGCAGCAGTTGATGCCGGGAATGGTCTTTTTCCTTTGCTCTTCTCCTTTAGGAAGTTGGAAACATTTATAAGTTCAACCAAAAGTATTTCTTCATGTTATAATCAATGAATTATATCAAAACACTTCCAAAACTTACCTTTCCACCATTGCGCGTAGTCATTTTCTCTAATTAAGTGTGCACGATAAAAAAGAATCTTTATGCTAGCTACATCATGTTAAGAGTAAGTGAACACAATATATCATTAGAAAATGAAAAAGAAAAAATACAGCCGTCATTACAAATATAACAACATTATTAGCATATGTTCATTGTTCATAATACGGTAAATCAGACATGCATTCACATTATAAAAAATAATAGACAATGAATTTCTAATTCAAAATGAATAATAATAGTTTAAATTTCACTTTCAATTTCCTCATAATCCTTTCTTACATGAGGATCATCACCATCCACATCATTAGGCTGAAGCTTAGAAGCATCAATAGGCATATTAGTTGAATTTACATTCTCATCATACATCGAAAGGTCATGATAGCCCTTTGGTGTTGCTTTAAGTACAACATACCAATTTGATGTATCACTTTCTCTAGAGTAAAAAACTTGTTTTGCTTGTGACGCCAATATAAAAGGATCAATTTGCCATTGATTTTTTCCTTGATGGAGATTCACCAATGTGAAACCATCATCTTGTTTGACTCTATTCATAGTGTTAGCCCAATCACAATGAAATATGGGCATTCGAAATGTACGATAGTCAAGCAAAATAATTTCTTTTATAACCCCATAATAGGATACATTTCCAACAACTGTTGCCTTATCTTTCGCACTAGATCTACAGATAGTTTCTGCTTCAATAAAGACACCACTATCTTGAGTTGACCTTTCCACTTCCCTTGTATGAAATCTTTGACCATTGACAATGAAATCGACAAAAGACATTGCATGCATCCTAGGCATACTTTCTTGGATCTTTATCTATTCACCAATAAACCAAACAATAGGTAAGAAGATGCATTGAAAAGTTTTTTTATTTATGTTAATTTAGATGGACTAAATGATTAACTTACCTTTTCTGCTAACCATTGAGGAAAAGTTTTAGTGTGCAATTTGTGTAGCTCTTTAATATCACATCTACGTCTCCTAAATGATCTCTGCAATTCTTCCATATGCATTCTAAGATCAAACTAAGTTAATTACACGACTAAATACATAAATTAAGTAATATACATGATATAGATAAATACTCACTCTCGAAATGGCTCCGCTTCTACTGTATTTAAAAGTATATAACGATGTGCGATTTTTAACATAGCTTCAGACATTTTCAATGGTTGACCTTTCAAGATTGGTCTTTCTCCTATAATTATCTCGTCATTACTTTCTTCATTACGCATAGGTAGTGTACCTATATTTTTTGCTTTTTGCATATATCCACTACAAAACCTTACACACTCCTTAGCTAGACAACACTCAGCTATACACCCTTCAAGCCTTGCACGATTTCTAACATATCCCTTAAGTGTTTTTATACATCTATATTAAAGTAAAAGAAATCATTAACTCTTTAAATAGTGAATTTAAAGAAAAAAGGGTAAGAAAAAAAGATACCTCTCGAATGGGAACATCCAACGATAGTGAACTGGCCCACATAATCGAGCCTCTCGCCCTAAATGAATTGTCAAGTGAATCATAATATCAAAAAATGTTGGTAGGTAGTACATCTCCAACATGCATATAGTCTCATACATATCTGACTCTAATTTTTCCAATGCATTTCTATCTATTACTCTTTGACATAATTGATTGAAAAATGCACATATTCGAAATATTGCCTTCCTAGGTCCACTAAGTAAAAGATTTCTCAATGATACTGGTAGTAATTGCTGCATTAACACATGAAAATCATGTAACTTTAAACCTACTATCTTACACTCTTTTATTGAAACACAATTGGCAATATTAGAGCTATAACCATTAGGCACCTTTAGCTCAGAAAAACGCCTACAAAATATTATTTTCTCCTCATTTGACAATGTGAATGATGCTGCTGGCAATATAAGTTTATTTTCTTTTAAATTAGGCTGCAAGTCTTGTCTAATGCCCATTGTCACTAAATCTCTACGAGATTCAATTCCATCTTTTGTTTTTCCCTTTATGTTCAGTAATGTTCCAATAATACTATCACAAACATTCTTTTTAATATGCATCACATCCAAGTTGTGCCGCAAGTCTAACTCCTGCACACAATAAAATTTTAATTCATAATTCAGCTTAAGAAAAAATTGAAAGAAACTAAAACACTATTTGGTATCTATTTTTCAAGTATCTTTAAAAATTCCTATCATTAGAAAATTGCTTCAAATACTTATAAATAAAAGGTAAAGGTAGAAAAGAAAACTAATTTAAAAATTACTACAAAATAGCTCTTAGACAAATAAAAGAAATGAAATATTAAATAGTGATACTAGATTACCTTCCAATATGGTAAGTTAAAAAAAATTAACTTCTTCTTCCACAAACTTTTTGGTTCATTTTGCTTTCTGCTTCTCTTTTTCTTGTATTTACCCCAATTGTTTTGAACATTGTTTAAGGCAAGTACAATGTCATCACCCGTTAAAGGTTTATGAGGCCGTCTTGTTTCTTCCTTTCCATCAAACCAATCTTTTTTCTCAATACGCCATTCATGTCTTGGATATAAAAATCGTCTATGACCTCTATATACCATCTTTTTACTATCTGCCAACCATTCAGAACATATGTTCGAATCACATATAAGACACGCTAACTCTCCTTTTGTAGTACATCCAGTTAAATTACCATAAGCAGGAAAATCATTAATCGTCCATATCAAAATAGCTTTTAATCTAAAAGTAGACTTATTTAGAGAATCATAAACTGGAACACCATTGTTCCATAATTCAATTAAATCATCTATCAATGGCTCCAAGAATACATCAATGTCATTCCTTGGTTGTTTTGGCCCCGGTATTAACAATGTCAACATTATATTCTCCTCAGACATACATACCCATAGGGGAAGGTTATATATGACTAGTAAAATAGGCTAACAACTGTATACATAACTAAGATTACTAAAAGGGTTAAACCCGTCAGCAGCAAGCCCAAACCTTACATTTCTTGGATCAAATACAAAACTAGGCTATTTCTTATTGATGTTATCCCATGCCACCGAATCAACAGGGTGTCTCATTTTTCCATCTGAACTTTTGTTAGTTGAGTGCCATTTCAATTGTTCTATTTTTTCACATGACATAAACATCCTTCTAAGTCTCGGTATTATAGGGAAGTAACGTAACACTTTTGCAGGTACTCCTATTTTAATCTTCTTAGTTCGAGAATTTACTTGCCATCTAGAGGTGTTACACTTAGGACATGAATCTAAATTCTCTTTCTCCTTGGTAAAGAGACAACAATCATTAACACAAGCATGAATTTTTTTGTAACCACTGTCAAAATCCTTAAGTAGTTTTTTCACTAAGTGGAGAGAACTAGGCAAAACATTATCTTCTGGTAACATATCACAAATAATTTGAAGTAGTTCATTAAAACCATTATCAGACAATCCATGTGCAATCTTGTGTTTATACAAGGCAACAGTTGCTGATATTTTTGTATATTTTGAACATCCTAGGTATAAAGAAGTCTCAGCAACTTTCACCTTTTCGGTAAACTCATTTTCTTCTAACCTAGGTGTGGCATCATCAATGTAGTCATTTGGGTTATCCATGACACCATAGTTTTGAAGATAAGCATCATTATACATTTCGTAAGTGTCTATCATTGTCACATTTTTATGCTGTCTAGAAGTATTTGGAGCTTCTCCATGAAAAACCCAATTATCATAAGTAAGATCCATCCCACTTATCACTAAATGTTCATATACCATGTCTACATGTTGACGACAATAACAAGCACATTTTGTGCAAGGACATATAATCCTATCAGAATTTCCAGCATTTTCTCTACCCAAGTTGACAAATGTTTGGGCTCCATCTTGAAATTCTTTAGTATATCTACATATAGAAAAATTAGAAAAAAAAACTTGAAATCTAATAGCATAAAACATTTAAATATTCCTCGATATGAAATATTGTATTAAAATGCAAACCTATTAAGCTTCACCCATTCTTTATCCATCAACATGATATCAAGTGCTGGCTCTTAACCTCTTTGATCTGTTGTTTAAATATAAAACATTTTTTTTATCATTTGCCTAGCAAAGAATTAGATTACTCAATCTACCATACATAACCAATTCTTTTTCTTACTCTATGTTTTTTTTTTTTTACAAACAGTTACAAATAAAAATAACCAAAATTCTTTTTCAACTCAAACTTGCAAAATAAGATGTCACAACTATATGACATTGTTTAGCGAAAGTAATAGCTTATAAACAAACATATACATACATGATACAACTAAGGTTTCTAAAAGATAAAAGATAATCAAATTGGTCATTTGCATGCTAAAAAGAATCATTCAGTATTAAGCATAAAAGAATAAATGATTTCCTACGTGACATGTCACAAAAAACAAAAAGAATAATAATAATAATAATAATAATAATAATAATAATGCATAAAAATTTGAAAAGCTAATTTACCAGATATATAGAATCTCGAGCAGCAAAAGACAAATATTGGCAACTTAAGTAGTGCTACAAAAAGTAAAATAAAATCTTTAGTTTAAATTCACAATTAACTAAAGGAAAAAAAATGAAAGACATCAAATAGCCATTAATAATTGCAACGAAAAAACCAGAAATTAAAAAAAACCAAAATTTTAATGCAAAAATTATACTTTCTTTCCAACGTTTTCCTAAATTTATAAATCAAATTCAATTTCCTGGATAAATGGTACCCAATATTGATAGATGCAGTAGCACTATCACTATCGCTATCAAATTCAAAGGAAATATTTAGTAATATAGTCTCAAAATGAAACAAACAAATAATCTGTACATATACAAAAGTTTTGAAACAAAAATTATGTTTTTTTCCAATCTTCTAATAAACTTATAATTTTATTAATCGAAAGATAAATTAGATTAACTAGATATGTCCCACCAGAATGATTTCCAATTCAAATGAAAAGAAAATTACATATTAAATAAAAAGTTCTTACCTTTCCTTGTCAGTGATGGTACGAATGGTGATAATAGGAATTAAAAAGAAGATTGAGACAAAACCCTTGTGAAATTGCAGAGAGGATGAAATATTAGGCTTAAAAGGATATATGATTCCGAATGAGAGAGGGAAAATTCGAAAAACTAGGGCATTTGCAAATATCGGTATTCTAAAAGTATGAGATAAAATTGGAAAAAATCAAAAACTTCTAAAAGAATTTGATAATAGCCAAATCTCCATAGAGAAATAACGCGGGAGTGTTTTAGAAGAAAAGGGAAATCTACAAGCTAGAAAGCAATTAGAAAAGTGCTTCTATTAATTTGTTTGTGGCGAGATTTGCTTTTAATAGGATAAGTCAAAGGCCATCTTTTATAATTCATTAATGGCAAATATCTTGTGCCATTGAATATTGCTTTTACGGGATTGATATTTTTATGCTATTAAAAATCTATAATCTAGAACAGTCAACGGCATATTTTAAAAATATGTATCTTATTATATAATTAAAATTTTTAACGTGTGAATATTTTAATACCTTCCGTCTTTACATATTCTTAACGGTGTGTAATTATAATATGCCGTAACAACTCCATCGTAAAAACTCATTTTTCTTTACCATATGAAAAGAAATGAAGATAATTTATTGATTTGCATATGATTTATAGAAAGACTTGGAGAAAATAGCACAACTAAATACAATCTAAATAATAACCAGATAATAAACATTTTAGGAACTAAAAGAATTAAGACTATCCAAGTAAAAAGTTTCTCAATAGAAACTAATGTAGGACTAGATTGGAAATTAGATAACTTTATAGAAAAACCAATTTTAGTACCACAAGATAATCTAATTTACTGTAATAGTGGTGCTTAATAGATTTGCGAGTCCAGAATTATAATTACCAAGTAGGCACAACCAATAGTCAGGATGATGATTTAGAAAATACTTTAGTGGCTATAGAAGAAGAATTTACATGGAAAGAAAGGAATAAAATTCTTGATTCTAGGTATGATGAATTAATGTTATAAATGAGTCCTGATTAGGTAGTAGAAGTTTTAGAAAGAGAATACAATACCCAATATATAGATGATATAATATAAGGAAAATTAGAAGCCAGTATGATATTTAAAACACAAGAGTCCCTCAAAATGGATGAGGTTATGAAAGAAGTCACTAGTAGCATTACCAATCCACCAAAACGTAGTAGAGTAGATTTTAGCCAATCAACACTAAGAGATAGCAACATATAACTTAGGAGGAAGATATCCTATTAATAAAGGAAATTATAGTGGAAAAGATAAAGATTATAAAACTTATGGTAAAATACAACCTCCAAATGAGATTATGACATTGCCAACAGCAAGTCAATATATATTAAATTTAATAGTTTCGGATTGACAACTATGGCTAGAAGTCATAGACAGATAGGAAGCATATGCAGTTAGAGCTTGGCAAAACCAAACTCATAGTGATAATATCAGGGAAATTTTAAATACATTATTAGGAGAAACAATTGACAATTGGTATAATACTTATAAAAGGGATTTTGTTGAAAGGGATTTAGAAACCAAAGTATTAGGAAATAATCCATATAATTTTTACAAGTCTCATTAAGGAAATATGTATAGGATTAGACTAGATAGCGACAATACCTCTATACAAAATATAGCCTTAGTAGACCTTGACCAACTCCAATTTTCAAGTTGAAAATATCTTAGAGAATTAAGTAATGATTATGCATCAAATGCTAGTAAGTCATTTGATGTAGAAACAGGAGATAAACGTTCTACAAAATTACTAAGAATTTTAGCAAGAGGAATAAAAAATGAATGGAAGAGTAAGAATTTTAAGGTTTATAAATAGGACGAAGAATATTATTCACCTATAATATAGTTAGAGAAAAATGTATATAAGATAATAATCAGAAAACGCTCAAAAAGTAGTCTTATGATTTCTGTAAAAAGGTCATTTATACTTGACAACAGTATAGGGGCCAAAAATATAGAAAGAAAAAGTATAAAAAAATTTTTAAGCCCTATAAATATATTGATAAGAGAAAGCGTCCTTAAGAAAAGTCTAACACATAAGAAAGGAAAAAAGAACAATAAGCATTTTAAAAAGCCTTGCAAAAAGAAATGTGCTTGTTTCATTTGTGGAGATCCGAAACATCTCGCAAATGCTTGTCCTAACAAAAGAAATGACTATTTCAAAGAATGTGACGATCTTTTACATAACTGAGAAGAAGATGTAGTAAGTGTAAGTAGAAATGGTAGTAAAGCTATAGTATAATTATTTATTATGAAATTTTAAAATTACAAGATTTAAATTTCGAATTTGATTCTGAAGAATCTATTGATCTGATGATGAAGAATATAATTTTATGAATAAAGATCTAGAAGGATTAGACCTAGAACAATTAGATAAAAAAATCGAATATCAACATCAATTTATACATAAACAGGATCCAATAATGTCAGATGTCACGTATGTAAACTTTTTCCTAGCATAGAACCTTAATATAAGTGCAAGAATTGCAAGATAAAAGTCCATAAATTTTGTTTAATTAAGACTTATAAAAACAAACCAGTAGAAATACAGGAATCTAGGCAAACTCTAGAAAGCGAAAATTTAGAAATTGATAGCATAAAATTAGAATTAGAAAGATTAAAATTTCAGTTAGAAAAATAAGAGTTTGAATCTGGAGAGAAAATTTTAGAATTATGATGAAGTCAAAATAGGCAAAAGAAAAAACAAATTATTAAGGCAAAAGATGAATATTTAGACAAATGTCTAGATCAACATTCTAAGACATTTGATGAGCAACAACATCTTAGTAGATCTTTACCTTTTATACCCAGATAGCCTTACTTAGTATTATTAGTAAGATTAAATTTAGAAATGGTAATACCATACAATTATTAACTCTAATAGATAAAGGAAGTAGCAAGTCTCATATAGATATTAATTATAGCCCCAACCGATTGTTTGTAAACATTGTCTCAACTAATATTTGCGGAACAAATGGATGAAATTAGATTAAAGTATGATACAAGTATAAGAGTTGCACAAATACGTTTCTACGCAATACAAAATACATTCAGTGAATATTATCCCTTATCGCAAGCATGGGTTAGTCCAATCAATCATAAATATGTATTCATCTTAGGATTAAATTTTATACATAGTAGTAAAGGTAGTATTTTAATAAAAAGCAATTATTTTTCATTTTTTTAAGGAATAGTTACCACCCCAACTGATTTTTGCCTTTCTCATTTTCCACAACATCAACATGTTTAATTGAAGTTGCATGCAGGGCATGGTGGAACCAATAGTAGTTATTTTGATTTTGATTTTTCGCATGATTTAGAAATAGGAACAAGTAGTGATTTCGATTTTTTGCATGACCCAATGATGAAAACTAGCAGAGAAGTTATAGATAGTTTCTTAGAAGATTTAGAAGGACCATACATTAATAGAGAAGTACATTTTTGTGATTTAGATTTAGAAAATTTTCCTGGTCTTAATTTTATGTTAAAAAATATAGATGTATAGACTAAAAGGCCTAAATTTAAAATATATAAAAAATAAGATTTTGAAGAAGTAATTAGATTAGTAGAAACTACACACAAGTTTTAGGAGAAGACCTAATTAAATATTTTGATAGAAACAAATTTGAAGCTCATTTAGACATAAAAAAATGTAGATTTACTATTAAGATAGTTAAAGGAGACTATAGTCCACAAAACATGGAAGAATTTAAATTTTGGATAGTAGAATTTTTAAAATTAGGAGTAATCATACATAGCAACAATGACATAGAAGAACTGCATGTACGATTAGAAATCATGCAAAAACTAAAAGAGGAAAAGTGCGAATGATCATAAACTATAAGCGTTTGAATGATAAAACATATGAAGATCAGTATAAAATTCTTGAAAAAGATCAATCAATTAATTGCATCCAAAATGCAAATATATTAAGCAAGATTGATTGTAAATTAGGATTTTGCAAATTAAGATGGATGATGAGTCCATTCCATGGACTACTTTCAACAATGCTGAAGGACATTTCGAATGGATAGTTATGCCATTTAGATTTAAAAAATGCCCTTGCATTTTTCAATGTAAGATGGATCCAATATTTAGAAAATGGAGTAAATTTTTCTAGTATACATAGATGACATTAATTTTTAGTCAGAATTTAGAAGAACATTAAAATCATTTACTTATAGCCTTTAATGAGTTTGTCAATAATGAACTTATAATTAGTAAGAAGAAAATGTTACTCTGTAAAGATTACATAGAATTTCTAGGAATGAAAATAGAAAAAAAAAGGATAAAATTATCAAACACGTAGTAAAAAAAAGACTATATTTTCTAGAAAAAAATAGAAGATACCAAGAATGCGATTTGTTATTATTATCTTATTAGTTCCATATCTCGAGTCTTAATTTTTTTTAAAAATAACTCTCTTGTCAATTGTTTTTTTTTGGGGGGGGGGGGGGGTTGGGGAGGACACTTATGAAAAAAGATACTCTAACATTCAAAATTAATTTCAGATCTTTTTTAAAAAAAAATTATTTGTTTTTTATAATTTATGTATGATTTTCAGACATTTACATCTAAATAAAAAAAATAAATTTTTGAGACTTTTATATGCATAGAAAAATGATTGAATGAGAAGTATATATTATATTTCAAAAATATCTTTACTAAATATACTTATTTTCTTAACTATAAAAATAAATACTACCTTAACTTTCTAGTTTCTAAGTGTTCTCAACTTAACGACTTACCTCTAGAAATAGGCTTTTATGCATGTGACGGATACTATAACATCACAAATAGCATGTTATGGTCTTTCAAATACAGTTCGATTTTAATTTTTCTTTTAATTACTCATTATATCCCTGACATAAAAACTCTAACGGAAAATCATAACTTTTAGACTTTCGTTATTATTATACACCTGCAGCCTTGGCCTGGATATATGTATATATCGCACATCATTGTTTAGTTTCCCCACTTCGAAAAATTCCCCCCCACTACTCATTTTGACAACTTAGATTATCTATGTTACGATACAATTTATATTTCTACACTCATAAATATTGGAAAAAAATTTATTCTACCCACAACGGCGCATGAGTTGATGACCTTTATCAAAATTTTAAAATTAAGAGAAAAATAAAATCTCAACATTTATACTACTTAATACTTATAACGATTATTCAACAATAGTCAAGGGAAATCAAATCGTCAAAAACCACCAGGATAAAACTTTGAACAAATGCATAATTAATCTTATGAATAAGAAGGGTTACGAATTTGGGTGTAATTGATTCTTTTTCTACGATGGCAATTTTTTGCTCCAAGTGTATATAACGTAGTCCGCAATGATCTTGTCTTTAACTTGAAAGTGAAAGAGAATGAGAGGTAGATGTATTTAACGACTCAAGACGACACCAACTAGTTCAGAGATTCGACTTGTTCTTTGCTGTATGAGAGATGGTTGCTTCGATTTTATATGATTCGTAAACAAATCCAATAGATAAATTAGTGATTTTAGAGAGAGATGGTGAGAGACGTGAGAGAAATGTTAGGGATTTAGAGGAAAAATGGAATGAATTTTAGCAATCAGTTTAACAAGTCACCCATTTCTTTCGATTTTTAATTTATATTTAATCTCAACTGTTGGATTCATTTTATTTGAATCCAATAGATACATTTTATAACCGATATAATGTAAGGCCTCAATGCTCGACATTGTAGCTTTAGCCCTCTTTTAAAGAATACGAAAGGGAATTTGTTGGTGGTAAAATTTAAATAGGTCAGTAAAGAATTGACACATGTTTAAGAGAGTGTTTTGGCTATAAAACCCATGACAAGTCTAAAATAAGAGTCGAAAAGTTAGGAATAATGTGGGAAAAATAAGGTGAGAGTGTGAGCCACCTAATATAATATATCAAAGAAATTAGAATGTCTCTCACTTGGTGCCTAAGCATTGTTATAGGTCATATAAAGGCACAATAATAATGACAAAGGCTCCACAAATATTTTGCCACATCAGAATGGGAATATCCTCCCATTGGGCTAGCTCAACTCTGCGAACTGCACAAATAAGCACTACAAAGGGCTATATGAGAGATTACCCTCCAACAAGCACATATAGTCCTATTAGACGGCTCCAAAGGGATAGTCATATGAGAGAATGCCATATGTCAAAACTGACCTTCCAAGAACTGAGATATTTGATATGACCTTAATATTACTAAAATGGCTTACTTAAAGAGGCGAACAACCAACCACTATTACGTCCCAAACCTTTCAAACAATACGTAAAAATTACGGAAGACATATTAGTAATGAGACAACTTAAACAATTATGAGGTCATTAAACTTAGAGTTCAACAAAGTTACTCTAAAAAATAAAAGAAATATTACACTTAATAAAACACAAAATTCTCATGTCCTAAATATACATGTCTAAAGTCCTTTAAAAATAAGGGAACGAAGGAACATAAGCAGCATTTTAAAAATCTATTATGCAATTGATCCATCAATCATATGGGAATCATAACAAGCTATAGTGAATATAAAACTCAATAAATAAACTAGTTTTTTATATATATATAACGCATGTGCATGTAATTGTAAAACTAAAAATTACTCAGTTTCATATTTCATAAATAACTTGCAAAAATGCTCACTCTTTTTCTAGTAATAACCATACTTCATTATCACTTAAAAGGACTTCTCATATCATATATTACATAATAAGCTTGAGCAACCCATTAGCAATTTATCGTGCATATTATGTATACCAATCCTATAGGAAAGGCCACACATAAAAGGTTCTACATAAACATACAAACTCCATATAAATCATCACAATTTCTCTTGTCACTTTAAGACTTTCAAATCTAACATCCTAAATGTGGCACTTTGTTTGTGCATGACACTTTGTACTGTGCGTAACACTTTGTGGCTAGTATAGGCCTTCGAGAGGTGGTGTCATCATAGCTTATACAACCTTTCATAAAAGTTAACATTATAACAAACTTCATAAATTTTAAATTGTAGATATAATTTGAAATTCTAGCCAAGCAACCCAAGAGAGGGGTGAATTGGGTATTTTAAAAAATATACAAATAAAATCACAAAACAATTTAAATCAATACTTCAAGAAATTCAATGACAATAAATTTAAAAATGTATAAAGTTAAAGAGATAAAGGAGAAGAAAGCAACATGTGATTGTTTACATGGTTTGGGAAAACCAGCTTGCGTCCATGCCTTCGAGCAAACCGAGCTCGAGGATTCCATTATCCAAGCCTTCCAAGGCTTCAGGATTTTTATAATTGACTTTTGTCAATAAACCTTTACAACTAGAGATGAACACACACCCTTATTTTCCCAAGTGTTTCTCACACTTACACTCGCTCAATTTGGATATTAAAATGAAGTTTACGAGGATTACTTGCTACAAGGGTGTATAGACTAATAATAGCTTAATAACAAATGGATGTATGTTGATAAGCAAAATGAAAGCTCAAAATTAGTGGTATGAACAAGTTTACACACTTTTGAGATTGAAAAAGTTTTCAAATTCAATTTTGATTTTAGTTTTTATAGTTTAAATAAACAAACTAGTCATTATTAACTTTTTGGAGAATTGCCAGATCACCGTTGAAATGAGATAATTAGCCATTAAACTGAAGTGACAATTTCCTGTTCCAAACTTTGAAAAAATTTTCAATTTAGTCCATAAATTTGAAAACAACCAATTTTATAAAATCATTTTTCTTGTAAGTTTAAAATTTTAGCCTAAAGGGCTATACAAATTGTAATTTTGATGATAATAAACATATGTTATTATATTTCATAATTTCACTAGTTTTTGAAGGGCAAAATTCATTCAAATGAATCAAGTGAAATCGAACTATAGACATTCAACAGATAACGGCACAACTGAGAACTTCATTGCTAGAAATTTTGTAAAGCCGTTATGGTTTAATGTATGTACGATTTAGCATTTAAAAAGCTCAAGATTTTGTTTAATAAATCATTACTTTTCATAAACCAAAGGTTTTATAATCATAAGCTAAGTATTTTATGAAATTGGTCATTTTTCAAGATATGGATTAAAATGAAAAAGTTTTGCAATCTTTGATTTCAACAAGTATTGTTTTAAATTCTAGATTTGGACCTCTTTGCCAAAAAAAAACATTTTCGGCCATAATATAGTTTTTGAAAGTATTAGACCATATTTTAATTTTCAAAAGTTTTAAGGTTAAATTATAAATATAAAAAATATGCCTAGAAGACATAAAGTAAGCGGCTAGCAGGCTGAGAATTAGTGGCTAACTGCCTATGGCAAATTTTTCAAAATTTGGAGCTAAATTTGTAACAGTAACTTGCCATAAAAGTCTAATTGGTTAGCCGCTAAATCAAGAGGTTAGCTGGCTATTCTCTGAAGGTCAATAATGGGTAGTTTGCTTATCAAATCTATATAGATAAACTTAATTCAAAATCAAATCTAACAAGTTTTTCAAGCTGAAATCAGTTCATACAATAGCTCTTGAGCTTCCATTTTATAAATCTTTATACATTGAGTTATCATTAAGCCACCATATGTATATCTACTCTAATAGAGAGTATTTGTTGTAATCTTCAAATTCATTAGCAAATTTGTGTGAGTATAAGTGTGGGAAACACTTGGGGAAAGGTGTGTGTGAGTGAAACGTCATTTATAAAGGTTCATTAATACCTTGGAAGTCAATTGTAAGAACTTGAAGCCTTTGAGGCTCAGATAGTGAAATCCTTAAGCTTGGATTGGTTGGAGGCGTGGACGCAGGCCGGTTTTGCTGAACACGTAAAATCTCACGTGTTTGATCTCTCTTCCCTTATCCTCTTAATTTTGAGCATTGTTAAATTTATTGTATTCATTTTTATTAAAGCATTAATTTAAGTTATTATGTGCTTTTGTTTACTTAAGTTTTAAAAACCCAATTCACCCTCTTTCTTGGGTTGCTTAGCTAGAATTTCATAAAACCTTTGTATGATATGAAAAATGATGATTTATTTAAAATATCATGAAAAATAACTTGAGCTTTTAAATGATAAATCATTCATACATTAAGTTGTTGAGTACTAGAAAGTGTGTATTTATAATGGAGAAAATCATCATTTTACACTCCAAGTCTCACTAACATCCCTATTTTTATGTCTTTAAGTCCCTTGTAATTTAATTATGTATGTTTTATTTTAATTAAGTATTTTATGTATTTTAGGAGATATCATGGTCATTTCACAATAAACGAGAGATCAGATGGAAAAACGGACAGCACTTTTGAACTCAGGACAAATAAAACCTTAGGAGGAGCATAAAAAGAAAAATGTGCATTTTCACATATACGATCGCTGTTCACACATACTGATGACGGTTGATATATACGATCGCATGTCACGATCTTTATTCACGGCCTTTGTTCACATGTATCTTGTATCTTGACGTGGCACTCGCATGCGATGACGTGGCACTATACGATGACGTGGCGGCATTTGATTGGACGAATGATGTGGCATTGACCGCTTATGTGGCATTGATTGATGACGTGGCGTTGACTGATGACGTGTCACGAGCTTATTGGACCAAAAATGTTGACCGGTGACGTGGCAGAATGTTAGTGGATGGAAAAAACGTGTGTACGGTACATGCATATACACAGAATAACAGCCCCTGATGATGTGTTCCATCCAATAGGAATTTGCCACGTGGCGCAATCCTGAGCGTCCAAATTGTTTTAATCCGATGGCCATGATTTACTCAGTTTATCTATAAAAAGGGGGCTCCCCCCCCCTAATTTGACACCCCTGAATCCATTTTTGGACTCCATTTTCTCTAATTCCATCTCCATCTTGTATTTTCTACGTATTTTAATAAAATTCCCATTTTACCCCTAGTTCAAATATGAGTGGCTAATTTCCTTTCAAGCTTGGGTTGAAGGTGAAGTCTCAACATGCTCCATGGGCTCAATTTGGTAAATTTACTTTTCCTTCCCCTTTAATTTATGTGGTTGTTTTGACTTTTCGTGAGCAGATAGTAATAATCTTGTCTGGATATCTACTGGAATAACCGCCTCCCAGCAAGGTTATTACTATTTGGCACGGGAAGCCCTTAGCACCATATCTATTAAAGTGTGGTTCATGATGAGTGGAAGTTCCCCCTTCATGATTTAATTGGTACTAATAATGAATATTAAGCCGATGGTACATGTTGAGACAGATCCGGAGATCCAAGCATTTCATTTTAATAGTTTATTCCTACCACTTTAATTTAAATTAATTGATAGCCTACATCATTTTCATTATGAATCCAACCACCAACTCAAAAAATTAATTCTACACATAATTAAAATCCACCTCCTCGTGGGATCGACACTCGTCACCATTAATCTATTCTACAATAGATTCGTGCACTTGCGAGTTCAATAAAATTTGCACAACAAGTTTTTGGCGCCGTTGCCGGGGAGGTAAGTATTTTAATTTGTAGAATTTTTTTTTTCTTCTTTATTTATTTATTTTATTTGTTTCCTTGTAATATTTTTTTTATTTATTATTATTAAAAAAGAAAAAGAGAAAAAAAAAGTGAATTTACATTCTGAAGTAGATATTATTTTCTTTTCTTTTCTTCTTTAAATTTCTGTAATTTAATTTTCCTGTTATTTTTTTTTATTATTATTATTTTATTTTGTGAAATCGGCAGGTTCAACCGCCTCTTAATTTATTTTAATTTGTTTCACGTATTTTCTTTTCTATATATAGCACTTGAGTTGTTTTCATAACAAATTGTAACAGCGTAATAAGGTTAGTATCGTAATTTCTCCCTCTTCTTTATCTTTATTAATTTTGTTATCATTGTTTTTCTTATTTGCATGCATGGTCGTAGGTCAAAATTACCTAATCTTGAGCCTATAGATTTTGAATTAGAAAAAAACACTTCGCACACACAAACACGTTGAAATTAAAAATAAATTTGAAATGGATTTGCAACCAGCACCACAAGAGAGGCCATTTAAGGACTACTTCAGTCCCTTAGCTAACTTGAGCACATCATGCATACGATACCCAAATGTAGCTGCTAGGAGTTTTGAATTAAAACCTAGTGTGCTAAATTGTCTCCCAACATTCTATGGCCTAGAAAATGAAGATCCATATAATCATCTGAATGATTTCCATGCTATTTGTCAAACTTTTAAATATGAGAATTTTTCAGATGATGATGTTAAGCTTAGATTATTTCCATTTTCTTTAAAAGATAGAGCTCGTTCATGGTTCAATGCATTGCCTGCTAATAGCATTACATCATGGGAACAAATAGTAACAAAATTTTTGAATAAATATTTCCCAGTACATAAAACCAATGCTATTCGCAGGGAAATTTCAGAGTTTACCCAAAGAGAAGACGAGCAATTTTTCGAAGCATGGGAGCGATTCAATGGGCTACTCCTAAAGTGTCCACATCATGGATACGAAAAATGGCACCAATGCCAATACTTTTTGGAGGGATTATTGCCGAATGTGCAAGAATGGCTAATGGCAACAAGTGGAGGAGAGTTAATGTCAAAAAGTGCATCAGAGATTTGGGATTTCTTCCAAACAAGGATAATTCCCAACAACGAGTCGTTCGCTCGGGAGTACTAGAAGAGTTAAGGGAGTGAATGAGGTTCACATTGGCGAGTCAAGTTCGGAAATTAAAGAAGTCAAAGATATAGTTGAAGGTCTTTCCCGTCAAATAGATCGTTAACAATTTCTAAATTAACGGAACCACATGACCAGGACTCATACTCGGATCAAGCCAATGCCATAGGTGTAATGAAAAAGCCATTAAACTACAACCCCTACTCCAACACGTACAATCCCTGATGGAGAGACCACCCCAATTTTTCATGGTCTCAAGGATTCCAACAGAATGGACCAAAGAGACTCCACTCCACCAATGCAACCAATTCTTCAAAATCCTCAAGCCTCTCACCCACCATTTTAGACCATATAATCGAACCCAAACTATTCTCGGCTAGACCATGGGAGGATGCATTCCAGAATTTCAAGAATCTTACTTACTCCAAAATCGAGCAACAAAACCGCACCATTGATGAACTGCTGAATGAGATGAGAGCGGGTTTCAACTCACAAACCCAATCGTTTTGAACCTTGAAAAAATGGTGGGACAACTTGCTTCTTCGAAACCTTGCAATGACTGTTGAGAAAGGAAAATTCCCAAGTCAACCAGTGCCTAATCCTAGAGGAGTGCATGAAGTAAGTATCAGTTCACCTCAGCAGCATGGAGAGGTCAAAGCCGTCATGACCTTGCGAAAAGGAAAAGAAGTCGACAACAAAGTGGAGATGCCGGTACCAAAAACAACTCAACTTGTACCGGTGAATGCAGAAGACTCATCCTCAGAGGAGAAAGAAGAATCCAACCCACAAGAATACGTTCCAAAAGCTCCATTTCCCCAAAGGTTAGCTAAAGCAAAGAAGGGAAAATCTACAAGTGAGATTTTTGAAATCTTTAAACAGGTAAGTGTTAACATCCCTTTGCTTGATGCTATAAAACAAGTGCCATCTTATGCCAAGTTTCTTAAAGACCTTTGTACTAAAAAGAGAAATATTCATGTTCAAAAGAAGGCAGTTTTAACAGAAAACGTTAGTTCTATACTCCAACACAAACTTCCTCTAAAATACAAAGATCCAGGCTCCCCCACTATCTCATGTAGTATAGGGAACCACACAATTGAGAATGCTTTGTTGGACTTAGGAGCTAGTGTAAATCTGTTGCCTTATTCAGTATTTATGAAACTTGGACTGGAAGAATTACACCCAACTCCAGTGGTGTTACAGCTTGCAGATCGATCCATGAAAAAACCTCGTGGTATTGTGGAGGACGTGCTTATACAGGTAGATAAGTTTTATTTTCCTGTTGATTTTATTGTAATTGACACTCAACCAGTCCAGGATTCAAGGAAGCAGATCCCTATTATCCTAGGACAACCTTTCTTGGCAACTGCCGATGCTCACATTCAATGCAGGACTGGAAATATGCAGTTATCTTTTGGCAATATGACGATGGAATTAAATATCTTCAACATTGCCAAACAACCTCACACAATCGCATGATGAAATTGTTGATGTGGATTGGATAGAAGAATTAATTGATAATGCTTTTCTTTCAAACCTCAGTGATGACCCTTTACAAACATGTTTAACTCACTTTGGTTTGGATTTTGATATTGACAGATCAGTAGATGAGGTTAACGCCTTACTCGATTCAAAGACCATCCATGGACACTAACAAATGGAAGTCAAGAGTGGAACAACTAGCACCATCGGAGAAATAAACTCGACGTCATTAGAATCACCACCACAACCCGAGCTCAAGCCATTACCCGACACTTTAGAATATGCATTTTTGGGAGAAGAAAGCACTCTACCAATAATCATTTCATCATCCCTGAATGAAGAACAAAAAGGTAAGTTGTTGGAAGTTTTGAAAGTGCACAAATGAGCATTAGGATGGACCATAGCCGACATAAAATGTATAAACCCAGTGGATCGTATGCATTACATTCACCTTGATGAAAATGCTAAACCTACTTGGGAAATGCACGTCGGTTAAACCCTAACATGAAAGAAGTAGTTAGAATCAAGTCCTTAAACTATTAGACGCAGTATCATTTACCCTATTTCGATAGTTAATGGTCGATCTGTGCAAGTTGTCCCCAAAAAGTCGAGAGTCACAAAAGTGAGTTACCAATGCGATAATGAATTAATACCTACTAGAGAGTAACTACGAGGATGGCGTGTATGCATTGATTATAGAAAGTTGAATTACATCACACACGTAAAGATCATTTTCCTCTACCATTTATTGATCAAATGCTTGATAGATTAGCGGTCATGAATTTTATTGCTTTACAGATGGTTACTCGGGATATAATCGATTCCCATAAAGACCAAAAGATCAAGAGAAAACCACTTTCACTTGCCCTTTTCGCACTTTTTATATATAGGAGAATGCCATTTGGATTATGTAATGCCCTGCTACATTTCAACGATGCATGTTAAGCATTTTTTCGATATGGTTGAGCGATTCTGGAAGTCTTTATGGATGATTTTTCTGTTTTTGGTGATTCATTTGATCAATGTTTACATCATCTAACGCTAGTTCTGCAGAGGTGCATAGAGAAGAATTTGGTCCTAAATTGGGAGAAATGCCATTTTATGGTAAAACAAGGTATTGTTCTCGGTCACATCATTTCGAGCGAAGGTATTGAGGTTGATAAGGCCAAGGTGGATCTTATTTCCAATCTTCCTCCACCTAAAACAGTTAGAGAAGTAAGATCTTTCCTTGGGCATGCGGGTTTTTACAGACGTTTCATTAAAGATTTTAGCAAAGTTTCTAGACCTTTATGCAATTTACTTGCTAAAGATGTACCTTTTGTCTTTAATGATTCCTGTCTTGTGGCATTTAAGAAGCTTAAGCAGTTGTTAACATCATCACCCATCATTCAACCTCCAAACTGGAACTTACCATTTGAGCTTATGTGTGATGCATCTGATTATGCAGTAGGAGCAGTATTAGGACAAAGAGTTGATCGAATTCCCCATGTCATTTACTATGCTAGTATGACATTAAATGATGCACAGTTAAACTATTCAACCACTGAAAAAGAAATGCTAGCAGTGGTGTTTGCATTAGAGAAATTTCGATCTTATCTCATTGGTTGTAAAATAATTGTTTTCACGCGATCATCTTTTCTTAAATATCTTCTCACAAAGAAAGATACAAAAGCTAGACTAATTCGTTGGGTGTTACTTTTGCAGGAATTTGACTTTGAAATCAAGGATAAGAAGGGCACAGAAAATGTTGTTGCAGACCATCTGTCTCGTCTAAATTTTGATACAATTACAGAACCATTTCCATTAAATGAATCATTTCCGGATGAACAACTAATGAGTGTAGAAGTATTACCATGGTATCTTGATATAGTTAACTATCTTGTTACGGGTAAACTTCCTGGAGCATCGGGACTAAGCGAGGACAAGGCCAAATTTTTGCGAAAATAAGAATTTCTTCCGATGACCCTATCTGTTCAAGTATTGTGCGGATCAAATTATCGACGATGTGTCCCGAGAAAATGAATTTCAAAATATCATTTCATTCTCGCCATGAACAAGCGTGTGGAGGCCATTTCGATCTAAGAAAACAGCTACTAAAATATTACAATGTGGTTTCTATTGGCCAACTATATTTCGAGATACTTACATTTTTGTTCTTCATGTGATAGGTGTCAACGAATGGGGAGCATTACACGAAGGAACATGATGCCACTAAACCCAATTTTAGTGGTTGAGATTTTTGACGTATGGGGTATCGACTTCATGACCCTTTCCCCTTCTTTTGGTCATCAATACATATTGGTCATTTGTTGACTACGTATCGAAATGGGTAGAAGCGATTCCGTGTAGAACCAATGATCACAAGTGGTGATCGATTTTTGAAAAGCAACATTGTTTCACGCTTTGGATTCCCCGGCGATAATCGGTGATGGTGGAGCCCACTTTTGTAACAAATCATTCAAAGCTCTTTTGACAAAGTATTCCATTACTCACAAAGTGACGACCCCATATCATCCGCAAAACCAAAGGCCAAGTTGAGATCTCCAATCGAGAGATAAAGCACATATTAGAAAAAAAACGGTGAGACCAGGCAGAAAAGATTGGTCATTAAGACTGGATGATGCATTATGGGCATATAGAACGACTTTCAAGACTCCGATTGGGATGTCACCCTATAGGCTAGTATATGGAAAAGCTTGCCACCTACCCGTGGAACTTGAGCATCGTCATCTTTGGGCCATTAAGAAATTCAACTTTGATATGCAGCAAGCTAGCTCGAAAAGAAGATTACAATTTGGCGAACTTGAAGAAATTCGTAATGATGCATACGAAAATGCCAAAATTTACAAACAATGAAAGTCTTTCATGACAAGCACATTATGAGAAGATCTTTCACACCAGGTCGAAAAGTACTTTTATTCAATTCTCGCTTGCACCTATTCCCGTGTAAGTTGCGCTCTCGATGGACTGGTCCCTTTATAGTTCATACTTTTTTTCCACATGGAGCAATTGAAATTAAGGATCCAAAGAACGGTGTAACTTTTAAGGTTAATGGTCAAAGATTAAAGTCATATCTAGAGTACCAACCACATGAAAATGACACCGAAATCGATTTGAGTGACCCGTCAAACTTGAATTGAGATTTTTTCTTATTTATTTCTTCTTTTCGATGATTTAAATTTGTGTGAAAGTGTGTTTATTTAATCATTCAATTTTCTTTTATCACTTTTAATTATGTATGCCTCAATTAGACAGATCCTCTTGAAACATCTCAGACAACTTCAACGTATACGATCTCATCTGAGAAGCCAGATACGATTTTACAAAACACATCGTATTTGGAAGCTACAACCTCCAGAGTTGGTATCCCAGGTTGAAGATCTAGAAAGACAACTCAGAGGAATAGAAGATGGGATATATAACTTCCAATTAGAGCTCGAGGTTAACTCAATAAGAGGACGAATGTAAGTTCATTTTTCTTTTTATTGTGTGTTTTCTTATTTTGTTCACTTTAATGTTTGATTTGATTTTACAGATTTGATTTTCTTTATTTAGTGTGTTTTGATTTTCTTTGTTTAGTGTGTTTTGATTTATTTTCCCCGGTTAAGTGGCGGATAACGGTACTCGTGACAATCAAAGTCGGTTACTTTAGTTTCCCATAATAAGCGATATTCGAGAAGAAGGTATGGACGAAAAACATGATTCTAGCAAAAAGCTTCACAAGCGATTTCCTTCACTTCCTCGAATGCCCTTCTTACAATCTATAAAGCTTAGTACGAACGCATGTGATTGCTTATGAGAAATAACATCCCTGCTGACATCCATTGGTTAATCGAGGCCAAAGTACGTTTAGCAGGTGAGTTGCCTCCTAAATTTATTGTATACATGCCTGGTTGTGGTAAAAGAAATTACTCAAGAAAACGAAGAGCTCAAAAACTTCATGTTGATTGTAATAAGTGTGCTAGGATGAAATGCGATAAAAATCCTTGTTCTTTTGGAATGATGTCTGATAACAGGAAAGATAAGATTCAATTCATTATGGATGACTTGAATAAAGAGTCATTGGATGATGTCCTTTTATCTCTTGAAACGCATCCCAGTGGATACGCATAAACAAAGAATTCTCCGATTATGGCCATTATTTCGAAAAGAACGTGTCCGATATAGTCTTGGGAATCGACTATAAACGACCCTGTTTGCCAGTTTATAAGAAAACTGGATGGGAAGCCTATCCTCGACCCATGTAGGGCGTTGGCCGTTTACGGACGTAAAACCGAGGGAAGATGTGAGCCACAATCACAACTACTTGTAAATATCCTTTTTTGTTGTTTTACTTTCTTTGTTGTTTTATTTCACTGTTGTTTTAGCAATTGCATTATTGTCTTTAATAATTGAGTGCTTTTTCTTTTACTATTTCCTTTTTGACTCTCGAGCCATGTGCTTTAAGCGTTAATTGACATAGACATGCTACCTCCTATACAGCTGTAAATCATTGTCACCAAGATCCTTGATATATGATCATTTTCTTTTAGACTCACAAATTGTTTTTGAGAAGCATTCCAATGGCAGCTACTCCCATAAACAATTCAAGAACATTTGTGTGCTCTCTGGATTTACCTATGGCAAACATAAAGAGTTCGTTGAGGCGACCATCGATCTTGGTCAACGATGTACATGAAAAAGAAATTTGCATCTGGTTTATGGAGGAGGTGACCGAGGGTTATCAAAACTAGTCTCAGAAGCTGTTTATCTCAGAGGGAGCCAAGTGTTAGGCATCATCCCAAGAAGCCTCAAACCATTGGCCTGTATGTCTGACTCACCAACTGGAGAAGAGTTAGTTGTCTCAGGTATGCAAGAAAGAATAACTGAAATGCTAAATCATCTTGATGCTTTTATTTTCCTACCAGGAGATCTTGCAACTCTGTGAGGCACTAATCACATTAAGCATCTTGGGCCCATCCAACATTCATCGAAAACCCATCGGTTTGTTAAATGTCAATAACTTTTATGATGGCTTCATCGCATTTCTTAACCATGCAATAAAAACCATTTCATCCCTTTCACAAATGAAAAAATCTTTATTTGTGCTCATCATCGCTAACGAGTTAATTGATGCATTACAAGCTTATAGACTGAGCGGATCCCAAGACCCTCGTGTTGGAATGGCCAACTAATGATGGTAACGATGGCCGTAGTAAAAGTGCAAATTAGATTTAACTCTCCGCTTGTAAATATTTTCTTCTCGTGATACAAAGATTCGGTGATGTCTTACTAAACCCTATTTTCTTTCAACATTGAGGACAATGTTTCGTTACCTTGGGGGAGGGAATAGTTGACAATTGTGGAATATCTCAATCTTGGTGTAGTTTTTACTATTTTGTATTGTAAAACTAATCGTGGCTAAATTTTGAGTCGAAGATGGCTGAATATGGATTGTAGTAACACTTTAAACGAATCTTCTTAAAATAAAAAAAAAAAAAAAAAAAAAAAAAAAAGAAATTTTGTGTGATATTTTCATAATTAGATGACATGATAACTTTCAAATTTTAGTATTTGTATTATCTTTGGTCTTTAGTTATGTTCACCATGTTTGTTCTTTACATGTTGATGTTGGAAACAAATTTAAGTTCTTGAAAGAATGCATGTCATAATAATTTCCAAGTGAGTTTTTGAGCTGTTATTTTTCTTGGAAAGAACCATTTTTGCCCATTCTTCATTCAACAGTAGTTTATTCTTTATACATTAAAAAAAAAAAAAAAAAAAAAAAAAAAAAAAAAACAAAAGTGTGTGTTCTTGCATCTCAAGATCTATCTAACTAGTAGATATGGAAGATTATTTAACCCTAAAAGATGACGAAAAGGCCATCTTTGGTCCGTTTGAGCCTTTCTAGCCAACCCTATTAATATGTATCCATAGTTAACCCTTTTTTTAAAAATAATAATAATAATAATAATAAAAAGTAAAAATAAAGACTTTTTCTTTGAACCTATTATTATCTTGTCCTACTCCAATGTGGAGTATCACCTTATATTTTGTATTTCTCACCACCCATTTATGTTTGAAAATAGAGATAATTTTGCATTAAAAAAAAAAAGGTGCTAAAAAAAAAAAAAAAAAAAAACAAAAAATAAAAAAAAAAAAAAAAAATGTTTAAAAAAAAAAAAAAAAAAAAAAAAAAAAAAAAAAATAAAAAAAAAAAATAAAAAAAATCAAGTGAAAAGCACCTTACAATCTCCAAAGTTCTCTATTTTTCAAACATATATTTTGTTTTTCCGATTATCCTTTCTTTGTTAGCCACGTCCCAAGCCTTTCGTTACGTCACAATAAAAGTCATCTTCGATTTTAGGGAACTATAATCGAAATAAAACTAGTTATATGGGTTGAAAAGATGTGAGATCATACTAAAAAAAAAAAAAAAAAAAAAAAAAAAAGGATGATGAATGTATTGGTTTGAGTAGCATTTTTAAATTAAAATCGTAATATTTCTAAGTTCGAGGGCATATTTTTGTCACCTTGGTGAGAGTGTGTGATATTTCTTCTTTATTATTTTCACTCGATTTACCATTCACCTGGAGTGATTATTTTTGGTTTAATTTCTTTGTGAGAGTATCACTACTACCTAGGTGAGATTTTGGGGTTTGCATGTCATTCTTAAAAGTAATTAGATTCATCAAGTTGTGACAAAGTTTTCTAAACGATTCATGTAGAGAGTTGATGTGGGAATGATATTTCTTTAGATCGTAGATAATCTTATACTTTTATTTGATTGTTATCATTAGTCGATTGAATAAATACCACAGTATAAAAAAAAAAAAAAAAATCAGTTTTGTTTTTATTTCAAATTGCTAGGGACTAGCAACAAGTGTCAGTTGGGGGTGTGTTGAGTACTAGAAAGTGTGTATTTATAATGGAGAAAATCATCATTTTACACTCCAAGTCTCACTAACATCCCTATTTTTATGTCTTTAAGTCCTTGTAATTTAATTATGTATGTTTTATTTTAATTAAGTATTTTATGTATTTTAGGAGATATCATGGTCATTTCACAATAAACGAGAGATCGGATGGAAAAACGGAAAGCACTTTTAAACTCGGGACAATCGAAAACCTTAGGAGGAAAAAGAAAAATGGTCTGTTCGCATATACTGATCTTTCACACATACTGATCTGACGGTTGATATATACGATCTTGTACCTATCTTTCATTCAGACTGCTTTCACATGTATCTTGTATCTTTGGCGTGGCACATGCGATGACGTGGCACTATACGATGACGTGGCGGCATTTGATTGGGCGAATGATGTGGCATTGGCCGCATGGGCATTGATGATGGCGTGGCGTTGATCGATGACGTGTCACGAGCTTATTGGACCAAAAATGTTGACCGGTGACGTGGCATAATGTTAGTGGATGGAAAAAACGTGTGTACGGTACATGCATATACACAGAATAACAGCCCCTGATGATGTGTTCCATCCAATAGGAATTTGCCACGTGGCGCAATCCTGAGCGTCCAAATTGTTTTAATCCGATGGCCATGATTTACTCAGTTTATCTATAAAAAGGGGGCTCCCCCCCCCTAATTTGACACCCCTGAATCCATTTTTGGACTCCATTTTCTCTAATTCCATCTCCATCTTGTATTTTCTACGTATTTTAATAAAATTCCCATTTTACCCCTAGTTCAAATATGAGTGGCTAATTTCCTTTCAAGCTTGGGTTGAAGGTGAAGTCTCAACATGCTCCATGGGCTCAATTTGGTAAATTTACTTTTCCTTCCCCTTTAATTTATGTGGTTGTTTTGACTTTTCGTAGACAGATAGTAATAATCTTGTCTGGATATCTACTTTGGAATAACCGCCTCCCTAGGCAAGGTTATTACTATTTGGCACGGGAAGCCCTTAGCACCATATCTATTAAAGTGTGGTTCATGATGAGTGGAAGTTCCCCCTTCATGATTTAATTGGTACTAATAATGAATATTAAGCCGATGGTACATGTTGAGACAGATCCGGAGATCCAAGCATTTCATTTTAATAGTTTATTCCTACCACTTTAATTTAAATTAATTGATAGCCTACATCATTTTCATTATGAATCCAACCACCAACTCAAAAAATTAATTCTACACATAATTAAAATCCACCTCCTCGTGGGATCGACACTCGTCACCATTAATCTATTCTACAATAGATTCGTGCACTTGCGAGTTCAATAAAATTTGCACAACATAAGTCACAGTAGATTTACAAGAAATATAATAATAGAGATCACTTTAGGTAGCAGCCTTAGTATTCATTCTTGATCATTCCATTATCTATTATCTCGAGCTTTATCTCACTTGAATGATTTTTATCTTTCAAGAACTATTGAGATTGTGAAATATAAATTTACCATTTTACCTTTTACACATGATTTGTTGTCATCAAAATTAAGGTATGTGTAGCTATTTAAGCCAACACAATTAATAAACACAATTCATTTTATATATCGACTTAAAAGAAATATTTGCAAGTTCATGCACAATACCCTTGCCAATGCTCGTGCCAACATATAATCACACACACACACACACACACAAACAAAAACATATAAATTTCAAAATTAACATATGAAAATACACCTGATCCTTTCTTCAATTGTAAAAAGGATTAATAGAATAATTGAAGAAAAGATCAAGTATATGCTTTTTTATGCCAAGCTTCCCAAATCATTTTAAGTAAGGTTTATATGTGTTATGGTTTATTTGATAAACCTTTCTCCTTTAGCTCTTTTAGATGGTGATGTACTTGAGAGAGTTTGAATTAAGAAAGATATTTCTTACAAGCACCTGTGATTGTTTGGTTGCAGAACATATGTGCATATTCCTAAGGATGAAAGATCGAAGTTTGATGATAAGGTCAAGGAGTGCATTTTCTTAAGCCATGGACATGAAGAATTTGAGTACAAATTATAGAATCCAGTACCAAGGAAATTGATCAAAAGTAGAGATGTTGTGTTTCTTGAAAATTAGATAGTTGGTGATTAAGAAAAGATTGATAAAACATAGTCGTCTCCAGATATTCCTATTATTCGAACTTCAATTTTTCCGCCAATATTTAATGATGATCATAGGGGAGCTAGAGAGGATAATAATAATAGTTCAGCAAAAATAGTTGAACAAGCATCTCAAGAACCACTTGCACCAGTAGTTGAATCAAAATTGAAAAAATCCACTAAAGAATAATGACCTTCCACTGGATTTCTATTAGTTATATCTCGTAATATGCTATGGATGATATGAGAATCTTAATTAAACAAATATAAATTTTAAATATGAATTCCTTGGGAAGAAAGGAATCAGAATTTCATTTCAAAATAAAATGATAAACTCTGAATTGACAAAAGGGGAAATCTAAGTTCCGCTATCATACAAATACATAAAAATTTCTTAAGTTTTCTAAGCATCTGAAAGTAACATAAAATGGAAATTTAATTCCTAAAATAATGGAATTTATTAAAAAAAAAGAAAGAAAAAGCTACGATGAACATCACTGCCATAAATTAGGCATTATGTTTAATTCCACTTGTTGAAATCTTCGAGAAAAGCTATTATGCTCTAAAATTTGACTCCACGAGGAGCTCCATCAATATAATCTACTCTTCTATGCCAATCACTCCTAGTGCCCGTATTCTTTCTAGGACCTGATGAATTCTTCACATAAATATTTCTTATTTTACCTTTCACTCTCTGAGTATGATATAGTAATAAATAATCACTCACCATCAATGAATACAGATTAAGAAGATAGAGAAATGGGACACATGAAATACTTTAGTGCAAAAATGTGGGCTCTAATCAGGAAAATGATGAACCAAAATAGCAACATGAAGAAAAGTTTCTATTATTCATAATTTTGCAACATCAATGCAAATCTTATTGTTCAGACTTTGTTCACTTATCGAAGTTAGAATTTATGACTCAGTGATGAACATAAGGAGAATTCATTTCATTGATTAAAAAATCTATACAAAAGATTTAGAACAGAGTATATATAGTAGCTAAAAGAATTTTCTAGATTCTGATCTAGATGCCAAATACTTCTTTTTTCTGTAACTAACAAATTGCTAAATACAGCTAATTAACTATCATCCATTTGGCATACTTGTACTTCATTTATTCCTAACTAACATCATAGCTCAGCTGCATGGGAATATCTGTAAAATTGTTTTGCCATCTGCAAGCTTCCAATTGATCACATGTGGTTGTCAATGCTAATTTGTAATGAGCTGCTGAGTTGGTTACTAAACATAAATTTGCAGTAGCTCCAATGTGAGATGAGCTAGGTTTAGTTTCATCAGATATTTCAACACCCTTTCTCAAACTTAAGTCTTTTGGGAAAACTGAACTTAGGATATGTGAGAGGTTTAGTTAGCACATCTACAGTTTGATCATTGCTAGATACAAAAGCAATTTCAACTTCTTTTCTTTCAACTTTATCTCTGAAAAAATGAATGTCAATTTCTATGTGCTTTATTTTTTAATGAAGCACTGGATTTGTAGCAATAGATGTTGCACTTATGCTGTCACTTAATAGCAAAGGTGTGCTTTGAAGTGTTATATTTAGTTGTTTCAAAACCGAGCAAATCCAGGTTATCTCTGAGCAAGCCAAAGCCATAGCTTTGTATTCTGATTCTTTTGAAGACTTAGATACTACACTTTGCTTCTTTGAGCTCCAACTAATGAGATTTTCACCCAAAAACACATAATAACCACTGGTTGATCTTCTGTCATCTGGATTACTGCCCCAATCAACATCTGAGTAGGTTACTAGATCAAGAAAATCAAACTGCTTAAATACCAGACCATAATCAATTGTTTCCTTCAAGTACCTTAACGCCCGTTTACAGGCTATCCAATGAGGCTGCAATGGATTAGCCATGAACTGACTCAATTTGTTCATTGCATATGCAATTTCTGGTCAGGTTAACACAGCATACTATAAACCTCCAATAGCTCTCCTGTATTGAGTTGGATCAACAAAGGCTTTTCCCATGGTTTTGCTTAGCTTTTCAGAGGTTGCTAGAGGTGTGTCAACTCCATTACACCTCTATAGACCAAACTTAGTGAGTAGGTCTTTAATATAGTTTGTTTGAGATAGAACTAAAGTATTGTCAGTTCTAATATCTTCGATTCTAAGGAAAAAGTTAAGCTGTCCCAAATCTTTCAAATCAAGTGCATTTCCCAGGCTATGAATGAGCTTTTCAACCTTAACATTGCTGCTACCAGTTATAATAATGTCATTAACATATATCAGTAATATAGTCAAATTGGCACCATTCTTTTTGAAGAATAAGGAAGTGTCTGACTTTGCTCTAATAAAATTCCAAGACTCAAGAATTGATTTAAGGTTTTCAAACCAGGCTCTTGGTGCTTGTTTCAATCCATACAGAGCCTCTTTTAACTTGCACACATAATTTGGATGAACTGGATCGTCAAAGCCTTCTGGTTGTGGCATATACACAGTTTCTGTCAGTTCTTCATTTAGAAATGCATTGTTGATGTCCACCTATCTCAATTTTCAGTTATTCATAACAGCAAGACTTAATACAATTGTTATGGTTGCTGCTTTTATTACTGGACTGAAGGTTTCCAGATAGTCGATGGCTTCAATTTGTAAGAATCCCTTTGCTACAAATCTGGCTTTGTACTTATTAATAGACCCATCTGAGTTTTGTTTTACTTTAAAAATCCATTTGTTTCCTACAAGTTTCATATTTTGGTTTGGAGGCACTAAACTCCAGGTCTGACTTTTCATTAGAGCATTAAACTCTTCTTCTATTGTATTTTTCCATTTACTATCATTTAAAGCTTCAGCAACACTAGAGGGAGTTTCTAATAAGGGGGCTTTTTCAATGCTATATAATTTTGGTTTGAATATGCCTGCTTTGGCTCTGGTTATCATAGAATGTGTAGAAAGAGGCTGAGGTGCAGGTTGATGAATTGCAGGACTTGGAGTTTTTGGTTCAGGTTGATTTAATGAGGTTTTAGGTGAAACATGAGTATTTTGATAAGGTGTTTGACATTTGTTGTTATCAAGATTCTGATCATTAGGGAAAGTGTGTGGACTGTTTGAATGTTCAAAATTATTTATACCAGCTGCTGGTGCCTCATTACTGTGACTCTCAAAGGGAAATATTATAGTGATGAATTTACTCAGAGCATTTGTTGATTCAGGTGAATGAACTGAGTTTGATGTCATATACTTTGGATCAATTGAAAAAGGAAATGAGTATTCATTGAAATTGACATGTGCTGTAATGTAGATTCTACCACTTGAGTTCAAGCATATATAACCTTTGGGCTTATTACTGAAACCGAGATGTACACATTTAGAAGTATGGAAATCAAATTTGTAGTTGTTGTATGGTTTTAAGAAAGGATAGCACTCACATCCAAAGGTTTTGATCAAAGAATAATTAGGTTTCTTTGAATAAAGAGTTTCAAAAGTAGTTTTATCTTTCAAAGTGAGTGTGCTAATTCTGTTAATGAGATAAGTAGCATGACAAAAAGCTTCCCACCAAAATTTTAGAGGAAGTTCTACTTGAGCAAATAGTGTAAGACCTGTTTCTACAAGATGTCTGTGTTTCCTTTCTGCTTTTTCATTTTGGTGATGGGTATAAGGACATGAATATCTCAATATTATTCCTTCACTTGTAAGATAAGATTCAAAGGCTCTATACTCTCTTCCCATATCATATTGCAATGTTTTTAATTTTTAGTTCCAAGCTCTTTTTAACTTGTTTTTTAAAGGAAATGAAAACTAAGAGTGCTTGTGATTTATGAATTAATCCATAAATCCAGGTATAGTTGGTTTTATCATCAATGAAAGCTATGAAGTATTTGAATCCTTGGTTTGAAGCTATGGGTGCAGGTCCCCAAAGGTCACTATGTATGATCTGAAGTGCAGCAAAAGCTCTAGATTCACTACTTTTGAAAGGTAATCTATGTTGTTTACCATACAAGCTTTGCAAAATGACAACTCAGACATTTTATCACCAAAAGAGATATTACAAGTTCAAAGAGTTTTTCTAATAACTACAACATTAGGATGTCCTAATCTCATATGCCATAGATCAAGTATTGCATTTGCTCTTAGATATTTATTGCTTGAACAATCTTCTTTTGAGCTAATAGACACTATGGACTCTGGCTTTGACTTGTTTATTGTGTTAACTGGAATTAAGCTAGGAATTGAAATTGAAGATAACAGAAATAAGTTGACTTGAGTGTTATTATGAGCAAACTCAGCAGCTTGTATAATCCATCTTTAGCCACACCTTTCATGAGAACAGTCCACTTTCTCTTGTCCTTAACAACACAAGAGTATTTATCAAATTCAATGTACACATTATTGTCATGCAAAAGTTTGGATATGCTAATTAGGTTTTTTGTTATTTCAGGTACATAAAGAATATGGTTAAGTTTGATATATTTAAGAACATTAAGATTAAGTGTGCTGAGTAATGTATGACTAATAGAAAAAATTTCAAGTTTAGAACTATTACCTACTGTAAGTTGATTGTTACCTTTGTAATCAATGCTTATGCTGAGATTATTGAAGTCATTTGAGACATGATCAGTTATTCCACTATCAAGATACCAGCCTCCATCATTGGACTCTCCTCCTTCAGCAACATATGCACTTTTTCTGTATGGATTGAAGTTAGGCACAAAGTTTTTCTTAAACCTGTGCCAGCAGCTTGCAACATTGTGATTCTTCCTAAAACAAATTTGACAAGGACCTTTAGGTGCTTCCTCATCAGCTGAAGTGCCTGGAGTTTTGCCTTGAATTCTATCATTCATCTGATATGCATTTCCTCCATTAAATTGTTTAGCACCAACATTGTTTCCATTTGGATTTCCAAACTGTCTTACCCGGCAATTAACTCCATTTCCATTAAAATGAAAATTTGACTACCAATTTCTCCTCTGATTTCCTCTGTTATAGGCAATGTTTGCTAGATAGTCTGTGTTGCTAATAGAGTTAATATGCTCAATTCTGTTTTCATGACTTAACAGCATGCCATAGACATCTGATAAAGTTGTGCTTTCTAGTCTTGCATTGATTGTTCTAACAATTGAATCATACTCAGAACCGAGTCCAACAAGTAAACATAGTACAAAATCTTCATCACTCATATTGTTTCCAGCAACTCTCAATAAATCCAGTGTAATTTTCATCTTAGTATAATATTCATGAATGCTTATTAATCCCTTTCTTGTTGTTTGAATCTGAGTTTTGAGATGAAGAACTCTAGATCTAGATCTAGCACCATACTGTCCAGAGAGAATCTGCCATACCTCCAAAGATGTCTTTGCTCGAACAACAACACGCAATACTTCCTTAGTCAAAGTTGAAAGCAACAAACTCATAAGTTGTTGATAATTTTTTCTCCAGATCTGAAATTGTAGATTTGGCATTGTAATTATAGTTTGATCATTGTCAACATTGATGATTACTCGATTTAGAGGATTCTTTGTGTTATCAATCAGATCTTCAAGCTCATTAGCATTGATTGTTGCTATAACCTAAGATTTCCATAATAGATAATTGTTGTTTGTAAGCTTAATAAGAGTGTTAAAAACCAGAGAATTAAGCACAGAGGTGTTATGATTTGAATCAGGAGTTGGATTTATGGTTGAGCTTGAAGCTCGAATGCTGGTGCCTTGATATTCATGGCTAGCCATTTTTATTCTTAGCTCTGATACCAAGTTAGAATTTATGACTTAGTGATGAACATAAGAAGAATTCATTTCATTGATTAAAAAATCTATACAAAAGATTTAGAACAGAGTATATATTATAGCTAAAATAATTTTCTAGATTTTGATCTAGATGCCAAATACTTCTTTTTTCTGTAATTAACTAACAGATTGCTAAATACAACTAATTAACTATCATTCATCTGGCACACTTGCACTTCGTTTATTCCTAACTAACATTATAGCTCAGCTGCGTAGGAATATCTGTAAAACTGTTTTGCCATCTGAAAGCTTCCAATTTATCACGTATGGTTGTCAATGTTAATCTGTAATGAGCTGCTGAGTTGGTTGCTGAACATAAATCTGCAGTAGCTCCAATGTGAGAGGAGCTAGGTTAAGTTTCATCAGATATTTCAACAATCAAAGCAAGGGCATAACTTCAAAAAGAAAAAATCTTTAATTTTAACTCGAAGCATTTGTTGAGGCACTCAACAGCTAGGTCTTCAAACATTTTAAACAGAACTTTGAACGCCACATCACTCGAAGCCAGACACCGGCCACACCATTAATAAAAATGCCAACATCTCTGCACAAACTTTTGTAGAAATTAAAAACCGTAGTACAGAAAACAAGCTTATAGTCACCATAAAACTTTTCAATCTTAAAACAATTTCTCATGGTTCTTTCACGGGAATTTCCTTCAGTCTTAAATCTTTTTTTTTTCTTTTTTTCTGATAAAAATAACACAGCTAATAATAATAATAATAACAATAATAAAAAAAAAAATCACATTCGTTTAGATCACATGGATGGGGCAAACTCAAACTTGAGTGATGATATGTTTGCTCCGAGGGGCGGAACAACAAATAGAATGGCCTTGGCTACGCCCAAGTTGATAAAATGAATTGAAAATTACCCATTTTATAAATTTTATGCTTAATTGGCCACTTATTGTTTTAGAGGAAAATTGTTAGTTTCTCCCATATTGAAATGAATATATACCACTCACTTTCAATTATTTTCACAATATTCAATAACACTCCCGGCATAAAAACATAAAGAAAAAGAGGGATAAACGAGTCATTATGCTGGTATTGAATATTAAAAGTATAAAATATAGTTATTGTAAAAAAACTTAAAAAAACAAAAAGTACAAGAAGTATATCTTACAATTAATTTCTTAATCATTCTGAAACCTAGGAAATGTATTTAAATTTTTTATTTTAATTTCAATTTATATGATTTATTTAAATTTTTTAACCCTTGGCTACCCATAAGTTAATAACAAGAATTGACAATTTACCAATTTTCTAAACTATATGTTTAGCCACCTTTATTCATCTAAAGGGAGATTGTCACTTTATGTCCTATTGAAATGAATATATATCACTTATCTTCTACTACGTTTATAATATCCAATAATCCTCTTGGCATAAAAAATTTAATGAAAAAGATAGATAAATAAGTCATTTGCTTAATACTTGATATTGGAAATATAAAATATATTTATTGTAAGAAAAAAATTTAAAAATAAGTAAAAGTACAAGAAAAGTATCTTATGATTAATTTTTTATTGATATAGAAACCAGGAAATGTATTTAATTTTTTATTGATTTTCAATTTATATAATTTATTTAATTCATAATAACTATGAACAAAAGTGTAATAGAAAATAAGGGTAATATTATAAAATAATGGTGCCACATAGTTTTGAGGTATTATAAAAGTAATAAGGGAATAAATAATATATATTCATTTTAGTAGTAAGGAAACCAACAATCACCCTTTCTCTAGATAATTTCGTCCATATGGCATCTAACCATGGTTTATCCAGAGGGATGGCAATGGCACACCTGCAGCGGATTTACCATTACTAAATTTATACCCGCACAAAATTTAAATTACTAAACTCTCTCACAACCCACTGTGGGTTTTAGCACTTTTGTTTCGTCCATAAGTCATTGCTGCACTATAAATCTTAGGAACTTCCCTAAGGATACCCTAAAAGCACACTTATCGAGGTTCAACTTTATGTAGTTGGTACGTAAGATTTGGAACGTGAGTGAGAAAGGGTTTATATATCAAATGCTGCAAACCAGCATTACGCTTCTAGAAAATTTTCAGAAACCATTTAACTAATTTTTAACAACCCATGCCACGTCAGTAGAAATTTTCAATCAATTGAATGCAATCTGCATATCGACCCACAAAGTTCTTATTCGAATTCACTTTAGCCCCCAAATCAGACAAGCATATCTTCACACCTTTCTTCTTGTGTTATTAATTCATTATCAACTTGCAGGATGCTTTTTTCTCTTTATAATCAGCTTGTTCTAGCTTTTCGTTTTCTTTTGAGAGCTTTCGCTTCCCCCACTAGACATCATCATCATCATCATCATCACCATTATCATTATTTTACTTTAATAAATTTCCTTTGCTTATTGAAGTTGACGTAAAAAAAAAGAACAAACAAAAAGAAAGAATGGCACAAGAAATAAAGGGGCGCGATTCCTCAATTTCTGGGGGAAAACAAAATATTTAACACAAAAAAAGAAAAAATTATATATATGTGCATATACATACGTTTGCATGGCTAGCTTAATTTCAACTTCAATTTATTTTGAATGTTTTTGCTTTATAGTTTCTCGTCGGTAACCATGATAAGGCCCATTGCATCCATTCTAATCTGCTGTGTTCGTTCTTTAATCTCAATAAATTTCCACTGTATTGAAGTTCTTTTTTTTTTTAAAAAAAAAAAAGGTGCATGGCCAGGTTCTTTCATCGCCCGCTTGAATTCGAGTGGAAAAATGCAAAAAGTCGGATGATTGATTATTTCGTCGAGTACCGTTTCCATGGATAAGAACCAACGGACTCTGTGGCAAAGATTAAATAACGAGTTTCTTATTGTTATAATCTCCTTTCGTCAACTCAATTTCGCATTTTCTAATTTGTACATATTCCTCGTCTCTCTTTTCGGATAATTGCAAACTCTATACCGTGAACACATGCACCAATCATTTCATCCAAAGTATCAAAACGATTGATTATTTCGTCGAGTACCGTTTCCATGGATAAGAACCAACGGACTCGGTGGCAAAGATTAAATAACGAGTTTCTTATTGTTATAATCTCCTTTCGTCAACTCAATTTCTCGTCTCTCTTTTCGGATAATTGCAAAGTCTATACCGTGAACACATGCACCAATCATTTCGTCCAAAATATCAAAACGATTGATTATTTCGTCGAGTACCGTTTCCATGGATAAGAACCAACGGACTCGGTGGCAAAGATTAAATCACGAGTTTCTTATTGTTATAATCTCCTTTCGTCATGCATTTAATTTTTTCTGCCACACCTACTGAAATGATTGATCATAACTATCTTCTTCGTTTCGTCCACAATATCTGTGCATCATTCAATACTGAAATGATTTTTATATGTAGGTTTTGTTTTATTTATTGTGTAGGGACAATATGGATGTGCAAGACTGTTTTCTAGGATAGTGTGCTCTCACCCGTGTATAAGTTTTTTTTCTTTTTTTTTTTTTAAAAGAAAAGGGGGTGGGCAAGCCCAAATCAATTTTTATCCCCTCCCCACTCCCAAGGCTCGAACCCGAGTCCACACAAGTGAGGGGCGACAGATTGCACTGCCAACCAACTCGGCTACGCCCTTGGAGGCTATTTTTAAATTAATCTCCATAATATCCTTATGGAGACTCGAACCCTTACTCTCACAGTTATAAGTGTAAGAGTTCTCCCACTAGGCCAAAGGCCTATTGGTCTCACCCGTGTATAAGTTAGACGCTAACATTATATTCAAGCTAATGAATTTAATTAATACTCAAAAAGTTAATTCAATAGTTGAAAGAGATTTAATTAATAATCAAAAAGTTAATTCAATAGTTGAAAGAGGTTTTAAACTTATATTATTAACTTAAAAATATTTTTAGCTAATATGTGATATTTTTCTTTATATGTGGGACGCACTAAACTTGTCAAATGATAGGTCATTATTGAATGATGCTAGCATATACAAATCTCTCTATTTATTAATGTAGAGGGAGAAAAGGACTCGTGAACTTAAAAAATCACAAGTCCTTTATGGTTAGGGCACTATCTGTGCATGCACCTATAAAATACCTTAAGTTGATCATTGTCATTATTTTTACTATTTATTATAATAATTATCATTATTATTATTAAAAAATTATTGCTAATCATAATTACCATAATAATTATAATAATCATAACAATAATATTATTTTCTCTCTCTGTTTCTTTTTTTTTTGTTTTCTCTTCTCTTTTGGCTTTTTTTTTTTCCTAAAAGAAAATCGTAATGAGTGTATTCTCGTCGATGTGTTTAACTTACTAAAATACCCTGAGTTTATCATTGTCATTATTTTAATAATTATCATTATTATTATTTAAAAGTTATTACTAATAATAATTACCACAATAATTATAATAATCATAACAATAATATTATTTTCTCTCTCTCTCTTTTGTTCTTTTGCTATTTTTTCTCTTTTGGCTTATTTTTGTTTTCTCTTATTCTTCGTTACTTCTTCTTCTCCCCTTTTTTAAATTTCAGTTTTCATTTTTGTTTTCTTTATTTTCTTCCTCTTGTCCGTCTATTTCAACTTCAAATTAACAAGTGAGAAACACCGTCAGACCAACATGACGACCGACAAAGCGAGTAAGACGGTGCTGCTCGATAGGATTGGCGACTGCTGTTCTGATTTGTGCTGAAGCAATTTTGATTGCCGGATGAAATAAATCATAAGTTTTGGGTTGCCGTGACTTTCAATTATTTTTTGTATTTTATAGTTTTAATATTTAAATGGAGGATAAAGTTATAATAATAAAATTTGGATGGGTACTTTAGGCAATTCCGGAAATGAGATTCTGATTTAGGAATTAGATTCCCATCCAAATCAGACCTCAATTAGATCTGGGCCCCTCTAATTGATTTTTATTTTTTTTTTATTTTAGTAAGTAAGCATGAGTTTAATTCCCATTCTCCAATTAAAAAAGTAATTGAATCATTATATATTTTTCCAATAATTTTCAATTAAATCTTTTTAAAAAATGGATAAATATTCGGAACTATAATCAAATCTCTTAAATCTGACATTATTGCCTTCTCGCAAGAAGCCACAGTTCTTTCCTTATCGTCGTACGAATTGTCATCTTGTCAATATATCACAGTCATGATTACTGTTGTAAATAATTATTTATTGCACCATGGCTTTTGTCTTATAAGAATCAGAGCCGTGTTAGAGTATTAGAGGTTTTAGGTAAAATTTCTTTATGAGACCTCATTATATTTAATTATTTTTTAATTCTATATTAAATATTAAAAATAAATAAAATAATAAAAATTTTTAAAAAAGAAAAAGTAATCAAGAAGATTTTTTTTCAACTCCCTGAAATAATTATTTTGATAAACTATTTTTTTTTTACTTCAAAAGTAAACAAATAAATGTAATAGTTTTTTTTTATAGAGAAGATAGCAATAAATTTTATAATGTTAAATAATTAAGGTTTTTTTAAATAGATAAATAATTTTTTAACATTTTTCTAGGAAAAAAAAATGAATTAATAGTTAATACTATTAATTATAGTTCTTTTACATTAATGTTATCAAATATAAAATTTATGCAAACAAGTTTTAATGGTAAGATAATTATCAATTAAGGAGAGACCTAAAAACATGTTTTTTTATTATAAGTAAATTTAAAAAAATTAATTTGAGTATATTAAGGAAATAAAAAAAGTCTTTTAACACATGAGAACTAAGCAGCCACAACGGGGCCTTTTTAATGTATGGGGCTCTAGGCGACCACCTACTTCGCCTATACTTAAAGCCGCCTCGGATAAGAATTGTCGTCTTACATGACTTTCGAATAAATTGTTGTGTGAATAAAACAAAACAAATCAAAAGAAAAAAATAATGAATTAATAGTTAATACTATTAATTATAGTTCTTTTACATTAATATTATCAAATATAAAATTTGTGTAAAAAATTTTTAATGGTAAGATAATTATCAATTAAGGAGAGGCCTAAAAAATATGTTTTTTTATTTTAAGTAAATTAAAAAAAATTAATTTGAGTATGTTAAGGAAATAAAAAAATTCTTTTAACATATGAAAACTAGGCAGCCACAACGGGGCCTTTCTAATATATGGGGCTCTAGACGAACGCCTAGTTCGCCGATACTTAAAGCCGCCTCGGATAAGAATTGTCATCTTACATAACTTTCGAATAAATTGTTGTGTGAATAAAACAAAAGAAATCAAAAGAAAAAAAAATAATTGTTGGCCATTTGTGGATCTAATTATCTTCGCGTGTCAATGTATGAACGTCCAAAACAATTTCGAGTAATATTAGCATAGTTGTAGAAAATGGCAACGTACAAATTCATTGTCTCATTGTAGGTATAGTTACTAGACCACCTAGTTCACTATGCGACATTAATTTCAACCCGTAGTAGCGTTAAAAATATTATGGTTCTACGTCCATGTAATTCAAAACTTTACAGTGGGCCAATTTATGAAAGATGAAAAAAAAGAAAAAAAATAAAAGAGAAGATTTTTCGCAATTTACTTCTTATAAGGGATTTGGATGCGTAGAAAATTTTTGTTTCTAATTAATTGATCAGATAGGATTCTTACCATATTTGCATAGCAAGTAATTCAATATTTCAATGACACGATCCACTCCGAATCCATAGGGCGAGTTTGCCTAATCCTATTTAATCAATCAGAAATAATCTAATAAATAAAGATTCTACCGAAAAGTTGGCAGAGTCTCCCCTATAATTATCACATAACCAAATCTGTAATTAATAAAATAAACACTACCAAAATAATTCTGAATTATCACATAACCAAATCTGTAATTATTAAAATAGACACTCCCAAAATAATTCCGAATACAACCAACTTCGTCAATTAATTTCCTCAACCAAAATACCAAATTATTAAATATCCAATATCAGAAAAAATACAATTATTATCCACAATCCCATAAATGTAATAAATTATACAATCCAATATATCTCAATAAATACATCTACGACTCCTAACACCATCACGTTGCCATAATTCCGAAAATAACTATTGTTACTGAGTCAACTATTGTACCTGCAAATCTCCTGTGGGGGGGCGGAATATAATAAAACAGGGTGAGTATAAAACTCAATGAACACAATGAGTAGATAATAGTTTTTTAACATAACTTTACTCTAAAATAATTTTATCATAACTAAACACAATTTTATCAAAATATCAAAAGAACTTAATTAAACTTGTATAATTTAAATCATGCATTGAAATAACAATATCTCATAATATTGCATAAATCAATGAAACCCATAATATTTATAACATCAATACTGAATACTGAAATCTATCACCAAACAAGTACCCAGGGAAATAATCTTATCATATTCGGACCTCGACGAATGGGTAATGATGTACTATTTGGATACAATCATACCCCGAAGCTACAAGGATAAACGAGGAAGTACCATCTCATATCTCATTATATCCGGACCTCAACGGATGGGCAATGACGTACGTTTTGAGTACCGTTATGCCCCAGAGCTACAAAGATAGATTAGAAAATATCATGACATATCTCATCATATCCGGACCTCAACGGACAGTCAATCACTTACTATCTAAGTACCGCCATGCCCCGGAGATACATGGATAGATTTAAAATATCATCTCATATCTCATCATATCTATGCATGCATAATTTGGTCCCCAAAAGACAAAGTCACCTGAGTACACGGCCCAAAGCCTCCGTGTGTACTTAGATGGGCCCTAAAAGCCTGTATCTCATTTGTATTATATGTATCTCAATATTTGTATCATTTGTATTTATCATATTGCATGCATATCTCATATAATCTATATCACTATATCTGGAGAGGAAATGTACTGTCTAATGATTTTGCAAACAACCTTTATACACATATATATAAACATATAATCTCATCTAAAATCTCATTACTTTTTTTATTTAACATGCCTTAAATCTGCTTTTTTTTTTATTTAAAATATTATCATGCTTATTCAAAATCGGTAACCAAAATCATTAATCAAACATATTTTTCTTAACAAATACCAAAACATAGATAAAATCCATTTTTGTAAAATCATTAAATCGAAACCTTTAAAGCCAATCTCGTAAACATGCTTTACCATATTTTAAAATCATAATAAACTACAACGAAAATAGGTTTTGTATATTTCACTCACAATGATGATTTCCGAACTCGGTATCGACAATGTCCACAGGTTGATTCTCGTTCGTGGATCCTCCTAATTTAAGAAAATGACATAATTACTATCCATAATGCAAATCATAATTAATAAACTCGAAAATGATATTTATCTGCAATAAAATATTCTCGAATTCAAAAAATTAACAAAATGCCCTCGACATCAAAATTTACTAAATTATCCTCAAAATCACAGATTACCAAACTACCCTCAATTTATATTACAAAAAAATCCACAAGTTCTTAATTTATGAAATTACCCCTATAAAATATAAAATTACCGAAATGCCCCTAATGACATAAATTACCGAATTACCCCCAAAATCTCAAATTACCAAACTATCCTAATATGAAATTACTAAAATATCCATTATTTTTAAAATTACAGAATTACCCCTAAACTTTGTAAAATTACTAAATTGCTATTAACGGACAACGATGACCGAAACTCAGTCAATGGCGATGGGAAACTCAAGTCTAATAGTTCTAACCTTGGTGAGTCTAATGGTGTTGGCGGTGACCTCCCACACGTGGCAGTGACGGTGGATCAAGCTCCCCGAAACCATGAGCTTACTGGTGGTTGATCGGCAGTAATTTGACCGTTTCAGGTGACGGGGTTGGTTGGAAAATGATGAAGGGAAGCTAAGGAACAAGATCCAAGTGACGACTCAACCTAATTCTGGCTAGATCGATGGTGGTGATAACTGGTGTAGCCATGACTTTTCAAGTTGAAATCGTCGATGTTCATGCTAGTTTTTGGTGACGAGGACGGTGGGGATGCGTTGGCCAACTCTCAAGCTTCAGATCGGTATCAAGCTCAGTCGGTAAGGTGGCCGAAATCGTGAGATTGGGGCGGGTCAAACACACGGGTCGCGGGTCAACGAGTCGATCAACTCTCTCTTTCTATTTTAGGAAAGAAAAATAAATTCTTCTCTCTCTCATTTTTTCCTTAAATAGTAACTGGCAATTCTCTTCCTTTTCTTTTTGCGTAAGCTTAATACAAATTAAGCTAATACCAGACTTGAGTACCGAAATAGATTCGACTACGCGGCCATTGAATCGCGTCCGAATTGTCTCGTTTTAGTGTCGCGACAAAATTTAAATTATTCAAGCGCAATCAATTTATTAATCGTGTCTAATTATCTGCAACGATTTGTAACAATCCTGCAACTTTAAAAATTTGCGAGGAAATTAAAAATAGGAATTCAATATTGAAATTTATCTGGTTGATCATCAGAACGAGACAACCAAGGATGCATGATTAAGTGCTTTTCAAGCAGTTTTATTTAATTGACCACTTGAGTTCGAGTTTTGGAGGAAGTAAGAGCTAAATTAAAAAATTAATTCATACTCTATACACCTGATGCATATTGGTTATTAAATAATATTTTATGAGATTTCGGACAGCACAAAACTCCTAATCATGATCGCATTTCAACGGATAACTTTTCAATTTTTAGTTATGCTTTAGTTTCCATTCAATTTGATATTTGTAAATTAGATATTTGGGAAAACAATTGCAGTGGAGAATGAGTCATTTTATTTTGTATATATTTGGGTGTTAAATGTTAACAGTTAAGCTAGCATGTTTCGCTTTATTTATAATTAAGCTGGCTTTTTCACTAAATTCGGAATACTAAGAAAGACTAGGTGAGAAAAAAAAACTAATATTTCCTTACATGAAATGTTAATACATTATATTCAAAGGCAAAACTCATGTTAGGAAATATTTATAGTTTCTCATTTCAAATAAAAGCTCTCTGTTTGACATCAAAATTTTAGAACAAATCAGAAATAATACAATTAATCAATACATGTGTGACATAAGTAATTTGATTTAATATAACTACCACCTGTATGATAATTTTTCAAATAAATACACACATTCCATAATATTATTGACTTATTGTATGACCAATATAGTACCTTTGATATATTTCATAATTCCTCTTGTTTGACAATAGGATCTCATTTGAAAAGTTTGATCTTTTAAATTATTTCCAATACATCGCTATAAAAACTATTGAACACATTTTCCAAGAGGTTGGCACTTCAGATTTCATAAAGACGACAAAATAAAAGAAATAATATGAATCATGCAATATGTCATTTCAAGTTATGCAAATTAAATAAAGTTTTTATCCCTAGTAATATTATTTTTTTGGAGTTGCCAAGCTTCCATAGTTTTATCTTTGAAAAAGTTATAATCATAATTTAATTTCTGTCATTTAGTCTAACTTGCACTATCGAAAACTTCCCAGTCAGATTTTACAACCTAAAATTCATCTTGGACACGCAATAACTCTTCACTCCACTATAAATGCATTGTTTTTGAGGAAAACAGATAAGGAAATTCAAGAAAATATGGCTAATGAAGAGAGAGACGAAAACTTTGCATATGCCTTTGAAGTGACGACGGGTTCAGTGCTCCACATGACCATGAAAGCAGTAATTAAGCTAGGACTTTTTGAGATCATAGCCAAAGCAGGTCCTGGAGCAAAGCTCTCAGCTTCAGAGATTGCCGCTCGGTTGCCCGCCACCAAGAACAAAGACGCACCCGTGATGCTGGACCGGATACTCAGGCTTCTGGCTAGCTATGGCATTGTTGGATGCTCACTTGATGACGTCGATGGTTCTCACAGACTATACGGTTTGAATGATGTTTCTAAATACTTTGTGCGTAATCAAGATGGTGTCTCATTAGGCCCTGTATTGGCCTTAATTCAGGACAAGGCCTTTCTCGACAGCTGGTTTGTCCACTCTATCATTTTAATCCTCTGAATTTTTCTTTTTTCAAGGGTAAAAATACCCGATTTCCATTTTTTTGCTCGTTTTCATACAGATGTATGTCACAACTATGAGTTAAGATATAACATAAATTTTTTTATGGAAATGAATCCACTACTTATCTTATCTGTTAAGGGATTTTATGAAACGTATCCATCATCATATATATAATATAGATATATTCATTTATTATTATTTTTTGTCTTATCAACCACTAATCAGTGTATCCAAAAAAGTTGAGCCAAACGCAAAATGATGAGAAGAATAGAAGTTCTGGATGTAAACCTAATTCTGGACTGATTGATTAACTGGTCGTGTAGGTCCCAATTGAAAGAAACTATTATTGAAGGAGGAGTTCCATTTGACCGAGTCCACGGAACGCACGCTTTCGAGTACCTAGGATTGGACTCCAGGTTCAATGAAGTTTTCAGCACAGCGATGCACAACCATACCACTTTGGTCATTCAGAAAATCCTTGAGGCTTACAAGGGTTTCGAGCAAATAAAGCAATTGGTTGATGTTGGCGGTTCCCTTGGCAATGCCCTTAAAGCAATTACTTCCAAGTATCCCCACATTGAGGGCATCAATTTCGACTTGCCCCATGTTATACAACATGCCCCTGAGTATCCTGGTATAAACTATCAATTATTTTAATAATAATGTCAGGGACTCGTTTAAGTGGCTTTCTTTAATTAACCACCCCAATATAAATCCTTGAAGAGAAAGAAATATTATGATTATGTGATTAAAAAAGTTAAAAAGAGTAACTAAATTTGATGATAGGAGAATTTGATTAAAAAAATATAAATTTATTTTCGTTTGAAAAAACTATTTGAAAAAAGCTTATCTTTTCACTCTCTCATTTATCACGTAAGGAAATAAATATTTAAAAAAATAAAATAAAATTAATCTTTTAGAAATATTTTAAATGAACAAATAGCTAGGTGCCATATTTTGTAACTCATTTCTATAGTAAAGAATAAATTTTTATGTGTATAAAGAAGAAACAAACATTTCTTATTCAATTTCTCAAAAAATAAAAAAAAATTGCCTATTTGAAGAAAATGTAGAGGGTTTAATTGCCAACTATTTGATATTTGGAAAGATGGACAAACTAATTTTTCCCAATCTCTGTCTCTTTTTTTTTTTTTTTTTTGAATGTCACTGTTATCAAAAAATATACATTATCATTTGGAAAAAAGGTAAAAAGACAAAATTTGTAAAAAGAAAAATGTGACAAAAACCATTAAAACAGACTTGATTTTTACCATATTTGCAATTTAGTGAAAAAGTCAGGTTTCATTTACTGTTGTTTTTGTCAGAATTTTTTCTAAATTTTTTTCCCGAATTTTTAGTGGTCTTATGAATTCTCTGCCCACCATAGCGCCAGATCCTTGAACAAATTAAACTAAATTGCATGTACTGCAGGTGTTAAGCATGTAGGGGGTGACATGTTCCAAAGTGTTCCAAATGGCGACGCCATTTTGATCAAGGTAAGTTTAATTTGAATTTAATTTGCTGGTATTAGGTGTTCGATCCTTGAACAAATTTCATAATATTTCAAATTTTGTAGTGGATACTGCACGATTGGAGCGATGAACATTGCTTGAAGTTGTTGAAGAATTGCTACGAAAGTATTCCCGACGGAGGAAAGGTAATTGTTGTGGAGTCAGTACTTCCAGAACTGCCTGAGACTAGCACTCATTCAAAAATAAATTCCCTAGCTGATGTGCTGGTGATGACTCAATATCCGGGAGGAAAGGAGCGAACAAAGCATGAATTCATCACCTTGGCTACTGCAGCTGGATTTAGTGGCATCAGATTTGAATGCTTTTTTTTCAATTTATGGGTTATGGAGTTCTACAAGTAGCGTGCGTGCATGCCCATGAATTCTGAAGAAACTTTTTTATTATTATCTTTCGACATGTACGTGTGCACGGTCAAGATATAATTTTTTATTGTGCTTCTATTTGTTACTACCAATAATTGTATTTGTTCAAATAAAAACTAAGATGAAAAGAGAATCTTAATAACATATAAATAAAGCATTAGCATGCACATGGATATCAATTTATTTTTTTGTTTATTTTTTAAAAAGATGGCAACAAGATTTACTTGCTATATGTAATAATTATTATTATGTCACGCATGCATTTATATCGCAATTCAAATTTCTTCACTTGTATATTTTAATCACTGCTCGTCACAGCTCCCTCACAAAATTATATTAGTACAGACAATGCGGTACATGTGCATCAATTTTTATTTATTTTTGAAAGATGGGCATCAAACACTAACGCATAATTGACAAAAATAAAAAATGTACATTGTTATATGTCATTATATTAAGTTGTTATTTTGTTTTGCTGTCAATAATCTATTTACATTTCAATTATATAGGACATTTATATAAGACATTGTTAGGAAATATGTCTTATTTTTTAATAAAAATTTCCTAGGATATTTTCTTTTTGTTAGGATTCCTATTTAAATAATAAGGATTTCTTAGGATATTTTCTTTTTTTCTTTTTCAAGATTCTTATTTAAAGAATAAGTAATTTCTCCTTTGGGACTTAACTTGTTCAAGAAGGAATACTACTAGTATAAGAAAAGATATACTTCTCCCACAAGAAATAATCAATATCTATATAAGGAGATTGGGTTCACTTATTTGAACAACACAACAATTAGTTCTCTGTAAGTAAACAGTTTCTAGTGTGAGAGAAACAATAGGCCTATTGAGAGATTGGGTGTTATTGGGGTCTTGGGTGTGAGGAAACATACTTGAGTGATTGTAATAATTTTTCACACAGTAATGTTTCTCTCATTGTCCTTGGTGGCCGTGGTTTTTCTCTATTATAAGAGTTTTCCATGTAAATTCTTTTATTGTGCGATTGATTTTATTCTTTATCTATTTTTCTGTTTGTTATTTATTTGATACATTTTTGTTTGCAAAATCTTAGTGGGATTAAAATTTCCTAACAGACATAATACAATAAGTGTTGAACTTAGAGGTGGCCAACGGGCCGTGCTATGCTGGGCTCATGCTAGCAAAGGAAAGGCCATGCGTGCTCGTGCTCGTACTCATGCTATGCCTAATTTGTTTTTCTTAGGCCCAGCTCGGCCAGGCCCACGTGCCGTGCCCACTCGTACTGTGTCCACAAGTGCCATGCCATGTGTCGTCGTGTCGTGCCTAAGAAAAAAAGTCCACTAAGCTTTTTTTTTTTTAGTTTTCTTAAAAACACATACTAAGTGATTGGGTTTTTTTTTTCAAGCTTATGTACCCTTTTAGATCCATGTGCCTTTATTCAAATTTAATAAAATCAAAAATTCAAAACTAAAGTTCATATTCAATAATAATAAATTAATAATAATAAGAGAATATAATTTTAATTACTAAGTTTGACTCTATGGTATTAGAATTCTTTTATAATAGTTAACAACAACAATAATAATAAATTTTTTTTAAGGGTTAACTTAATTGTTAACTTGAAATTATATAAAGTCATTTATCATAGTTCATAAATAATATTAATACATATTTATAAAATCATAATATTTAAAATTTTATTTATTAAAATCATGATAACAATTATTTATTTAATAAATTATAAACATAAATCAATTATAATTTTTTTGGAACTAAGGATTAAATAAATTCAAAAAGCTTAAGCTAATAAAATATATTAAAAGATTCAATTTCAAGTTATTTATAAAATCATAAAATTTTAAGTTTACTTTTATTAAAAGTGAAACGTGCTTATTGCGTGCCGTGCTTTGACCAATCTCTAATCATGTTGTGCTTTTAAGGCCCACATGCCTAAAATTCTAAGTCCGACCCCACCCATGTGCGAGCCATGCTGTGCCTCGTGCTCCTGTGGTGCCGTGCTGTATAGAAACGTACCGTGCCCATGCTGTGCCTCATGCCATCCAGCCCATTGGCCACCTCTAGCTGGACTTAGTCTAAGAGTTGTTAGGAGTTGTTGGCCACTTACACTTTTTCGTACTAAGAGTTGTTTGGCTTTAGGAATAACCATTGTGTTTTCACAAGTGGTTGCTGGGTCTCTCAAAGAATCATGATTTATTTACATGCTTGCATCTTAAATATTTCGTCTCGAATCCAAGATAGGTAGCACTCAATAGACTACTTTAAGTTCAGCTAGCTGTACCATATGTACAGTCCATCTATAGTACCTCATTTTTTATATGAAATTTACTCAATATATAATTTTTTTATTTCCTTGCTCATATCAGAAGAAAATTTTAGTTTACAAATAACAGTCACAAATGTAATGTGTAAACGATATAAAAGCTCAAAAGTAATCCAAACTCAATCCAGACTTGTAATCTAATTTGAATTATATTTTGAACGAATAAAAAATTTTTTTAAAATTTTTTATTCGCTCAAAATTTCAGATCGAGTTGGACAGATTCCTACTTGATTGGATTGGGAAGTTCATTCATATCCAATCTAAACCCTAATTTTTTGGATCAAATTAGATCAGGTTATTTACCTCCCTTACTCATGAGTTTGTTTTGATTGTTTGAAGGCCCGACCTGTTCAGCTTGTCATACAGGTCAAGCTAGGTTCAAATTTTAAGGTTCCTCGTTGAATGGGTCAAGCCTTTTTTAGTCTATGGGATCCTTCTTGAACTATTCTATAAGTAGAGTGGTGATAGCTAACCCAATCATTGTATCTTATCAAATCTGTCTAGTCACTTTTATGTTAATATTTATTTTATCCTTGCGTTAAATAACTTCAAAGAATAAATAACTTTTAAGTATACCTGCATGAAAATTTCTGTTAACAGCTAAATAAACTAATTTGATTTCTTAAACCCTCTTTTCTTTTAAATTTTTAAACCAACCCATTCCATTCAAATAAGTCATATTCTATTCAAAATATTGAAGAACAATACAAAATTTTATACTATAATCCTATATACACTGACAACGAGTCCTTTCATTCTAAATAGATATCTGACAGCATTTTACGTCGCAATTCCAAATTTTCATTCATTCTGTAAATGCATTGCAACACCAAATTACTATCCAAGCAATATCATTGTGCAATTGCAGACACTTTCTAAATGCAATGAATTCTAATCCATGAACAAATAAACTTCAATATAAGATTGGGATACATACAAAAGGAAATTATCAATCCCCTCTTTTGTTCCAAATCAATTATCATAATAATAAATCTCTATCTTTATCACGTCCAGCCCTTTGCCAAATTCTTGTATTCCTTCACTCAACCTTGGCTTGATAGGCTTAGCACGATACTAAGGTTATTCAGGACTGACTTGGCATGCTTCTTGCTCCAATTCTTAGTGCAATTCTCAAATTCTTTTTTAAGTGATGGATCAAACATTTAAAAAGAAAAAAAGAAATTATAGTGATTATGAGAGTTTTTTTTTCTTTTTGAAAAATGATTTTATAAATTTTATATGGTCAGTGTATGAAAAAATATAAAAATTAAAATAAGGGTAAATTGGAGGTTAGGTAAGGTATGTTGAGAGATAAAATTTGTTTAAAATTTTTAATAATGTTAACTCAAAAATAAGGGCTTATGAGATGTTCAAATATCACAACTCTTAAAATAGTGATGGGAGATACACCCTATTTAATACGCCCTATTAAAACTTTTACATTTTATAATTTTATTTGGTAAATGCAGCCCTTCAAATACCAAACATTTTTATTACCATTCTTCTATTAGTTTAACAATTTAGATAAAGTTTCTCTTCTAATTTTGACTATTAATACATGTTGAGTGATTTGCACCTCTCTCAACCCAAAAAGTTTACTTAAGAGTTGAAGCTATCATTATATTTTTCGTAATAATGATTATATATTATGCCATTTTAGGGGTGAGCTTATGTTGGAATTAATCCAATCAAATCCAAACGTGTTTCGGGTGAAAAAATTTTAATATAATTCAATCATGAGTAATGCTTTTCACACCTTTTTAATATTCTTATAACACACCACTTTTTTCATAATCTTCGTTTTATTGTTACCAAAAATTACCTAAAGAACAAATAAGAATTTAATTAAACTAAAATATCTTTATAAAAACTCAATGAAAAGAGAATCTTAGGTGGCGTTTGTTTTTTTATTTGAAATCTGAATAAACTTGAATTTGTCTGAATTTTGAATAGAGATAAATGTCTGAATTTGAATGATATGTTTATTTTTTTATCTGAATCACTAATAATAAATATTAAGTTGTTTATTTTTTAACTTAAAAAATCTAAAAACTAGTATTTTTACATTTATACCTTTACAAATTATAAATGTTAAACAAATAATAAACATCTCAAAGAATATAAATAAGATAATATATTATCATAACATAAGCCATATTTAATTGAATACAAATCTTTAATATTCTATATTATATATGTTAATCAATTTTATTATAGTTTATGAGGTTTTTATATGAAAAATATTCATAAAAAATTAAGAAGATAAAAATAATAATAGTCTACCACTATATATACTCACAAGTTATATAGAGATGGGTAATAATACTAATTATTAAATTTTATTTAGGTAAGGATGAAAATTAATTAATTAGATAGGGATATTTTGGAGAATATCTTTTAATAATATCATTCAGACTTTTTAGATTAAAAGGAAATCTAAAAAAAATTAGTTTAATAACTTAATAACTTAATGGCTGAAAATTTTTATTAAGTTAAAAAAAATAAACAGATTTAAAAACTTAACTGATCAAAATTAAGTCAATTAAGTCATGAAGTCGAAAAAATAAACGACCCCTTAATCATATACAAATAAAGTATTAGGCAAGCACATGGATATCAATTTATTTTTATTTATATATTATTTGAATGATTACATCAAGATTTGCTGGCTACATTTAATAATTAATCTAATTAATCTTATGTAATGTGTGCATTTGTATCAATGTACAATTCAAATTTCATCACTTGTATATTTTAATAACTACCCATCACAGCTGTCTCACAAAAATTAGATTATTACTGACATTGCGGTACATGTGAATCAATTTTTACTTGTTTTTGAAAGATGGGCATCAAATACTAACTCATAATTGATAAAAAATTTTTTAAAAAAACTGTTATATGTCATAATATTAAGTTGTTATTTTGCTTTGCTGTCACTAATCTATTTAGTGGTCAATTGTATAGGACCTAATACAATTAGTGGTGGGCTTTGTCTAAAAGTTGTTAGAATTGATGGTATTTGGTCCATATGTTTTAGGATCGAATGTAAGTGGATTGAAGTTTGATATCACTGCTATAAAAATATGCTTTACTGACACTAATTTATTATCAATAATTACATTTTCTAATAGTTCTTAACTGTGTTAGTAATGCTCAAGTCATACCAAACTAACACTACTTTTTAGTGTCAATATAATTTTTAGTGTAGTAAATTTTTTTTTATCATTAACTCATGTTACCATATTATCACCAAAATAATGATACAATATTATTAGTATTCAATGATACTATTTATATGTCAGTGATTTATATGACTATAATAATGTAAAAAATTATGAATCTCATTTTAAATATTTAATATCAATGTTTAGTGATCTTATGCTGCTTTTGATTAATAGTGTATCTTTATTTTAATATTATTTTTCTTGTTTGATTTACAATTAAAAGAAAACTCAAAATATGTTAAATATACCAAATCTCGCAACATAATTCACATAATGAACATCCCCAATACATCATTTAAATTAACATAATTCAACCACGCCATTGTTTGGAAATGAACAACATAAGTACCAAATTAAGTTTTAGACAAGTTCTTAACAGGAAAGTACTAAATCAAGTTTCAACTAACATTAACCAACAAAAATAAGCAAAAGAATGTCACTGAATACCCATACGTGGCTTCATTTTTTCCCATCTACAAGTAGATAAAATCAATTAACACACCACAATAAATAAGCGTTGGATATTGGGAAGCAAAAATCATCATAAATTACTCATACATTACCTTACATTGTAGGTTGTAATTAACTTGGCAACATATGTAGTCCATTGATCACAGAGTCCCAAGAGCTCTTTCATGGTGTACTCCTCAATTTCCTTGAACTTTGAATACAAAACAAGTTATTCACCAAAAATCACATTGTAAACTTCTAAATTATCATTCATTTAAATATATTTGTGTGATATCGTTTTGAGCTTCAAACTAACTCTAGCAATGCTACTCTTTTATTCAAAATTATACATGCTAGTAATTTTTGAAGCCAAAGCAACTTGTGAACACCAACACTAACCACTTTGAATCAAATATGAATGTAGATACAAAACATCGATCAGGATATCTTTATCAAAGTAAAGTAGAAGCAACAATATTATAACTAGGGATGACAATGGATACCACCTGCAGCGAGTTTGTCATTACCAAACCCATACCCGTATAAAATTTAAATAACCAAACCCTCCTGCAACCCGTTGCAGGTTTTAACTTTTTTTAAAAAAAAACCCACCCGCAGTGGGCATCCAACTGATTTTTTATGGGTTCCACATTTGAAATCGCAAATGTTTAATATGTAAATTTATAATAATAACATAAAATTCTACATAACATACTCAATTTCTAAATTTAACCAATATAAATGAAAAATTAAAATTTCAACATCAATCCAACATAATTTTTATTTTTAGATATAAATTGTGGCTTAATCTAAAGAATAATACTTAATCTAAAGAATAGTACTTAATCTAAAGAATAATACTTAATCTAAAGAATAGTACGTTATACTTAATCTAAAGAATAATAATTTTTAAATAATAATCTGAAGAACAAAATTATAATAATGAAATAATCCATGCATTAAGTTAAAGAAAATTCAATCAAAATTATAACAAGTATATAACTATATTTTTAGATTTAAATATTTCTTCAATTAAAATTATAACAAGTATATAACTATATTTTTAGATTTAAATATTTCTTCAATTAAAATTAAAATAAAAAATAATTTAAAAAAACTACGGGTTTGGCAGATATCGATGCGATTATCCATCAAATTTTTTATTAATACCAAACTCACCCGCAACCTAGTGCAGGTTTCAATTTATAATACCAAACTCACCCACAACTCATAAAATTACCCCTGCGCCTGTGGGTTTGGACAGATTTACGGGTTTGTGGGTACCATTGTGACACGACCCGCCCTGAATCCATAGGGCGAGTCAGCCTAATTCTATATAATCTTTCTGACGTAAACTGATTAATCAGGATTTTACCGAAAGAGTGAGCAAAATCTTTCCTATATTTATTATAAAACCAATTCTGCAAAATTATAAATCAAGCACTCCCAAATAATTCCAAATATAACCCACTTCGTCAATCAATTATCTCAACCAAAATACCAAATCACTCAATTATTCAATATCAAATAAAATACATATGTTATCCGCAATCCCCGAAATATAACAAATTATACAATCCCAAATTATCTCAATAAATCAATCGATAACTCCTAACATCATAGCATGGCCATAATTTCAAAAATAACTATTGTGGCTGGGTCGACTGTTGTACCTGCAAATCTCCTGTTGGGGAGGGAAAAAATATAATAAAATGGAATGAGTATAAAACTCAGTGAACTCAGTGAGTGGATAGTAGTTTTTCAACATAACTTTACTCTCAATTAATTAATCATATCAAAATACCAACTCATCAAAATATCACAAAAACTTAAATAACTTATTAAATTCAATTCATGTACTCAAATAATGATATAACAAATATACTGCATAAATCAATGGAAATTCATAATACTTATAACATCAATACTGAAATACCGAAAACTATCACCAAACTAGCACCCAGGAGAAATAATCTCATCATATCCGGACCTCGACGGACGAGCAATGACGTACTATCTAGGTACAATCACGCCCCGGAGCTACACGGATAGACAGGGAAAAGCAATATCATATCTCATCATATCCGGACCTCAATGAACAGGCAATGACGTACTATCTGGGTACCGCCACGCCTCGGAGCTACACGGATGGATCACAACATATCATCTCATATCTCATCATATATGTGCATGTATAATCTCGTCCCCAAAAGACAAAGTCGCCCGAGTACACGGTCCAAAGCCTTTGTGTGTGCTCAGACGGGCCCTAAAGGCCTGTATCTCATCTGTATCATCTTTATCTCATTATCAGTATCTCTGTATTTATCATACCACATACATATCTCAACTCATATGTATTACTGTATCTGAAGGAGAAGGGTACTGTCTAATGATTTTAAAACTAATCATTATGCTCATATTCATATACCTTTGTACACATTTACATAAACATATAATCTCATCCGAAATCTCATCCAAAATTACATTCGAAATCTCATCCAAAATCTCATTCGAAACCTCATTTCCTTTTTCATTTAACATCTCTTAAATATGCTTTTCTTTTTTTTTAAATATTATCATGCATATTCAAAATCGATAACCAAAACACAGATAAAATCCATTTATATAAAATCATTAAATTGATGCCTTTAAAATCAATCTCGCAAACATTCTTTACCATATTTTAAAATCATAATAAACTATAATGAAAATAGGTTTTGTATATTCCACTCACAGTGACGGTGTCCGAACTCAGTATCAACAATGTCCGCAGGTTGATTCTTATTCACGGATCCTCCTAATTTGAGGAAATAACATAATTACTAACTATAATCATGAATTATAACTAATATGCTCGAAACGACATTTATCCGTAATAAAATATTCTCGAATTCATAAAATTACCAAAATGCCCTCGACATCAAAATTCATCAAATTATCCTCAGTTCCAAAGATATCCATAAGTTTTGAATTTATAAAATTACCCCCGAAAAAATATAAAATTACCAAAATGCCGCTAACGACGTAAATTACTGAATTACCCCTAAAATTACCTTAATGCCTAATCTAAAATTACCAAAATGTCCACTAATTTTAAAATTACAGAATTACCCCCAAATTTTATGAATTTACCAAATTGCCCCTAACGGTCAACGGTGACCTGAACTCATTCAACGGTGACGGAAAACTCAGATCTACTATATCTGACCTCGGTGAGTCCAATGGTGCCGACGGTGACCTCCCACATGAGGCGGTAACGGCGGATCTAGCTCCCCAAAAATCGTGAGCTTTCCGGCGTCGATCGGCGGTAATCCGGCAGTTTCTAGTGATGGGGTTGGTCGGAAAACAATGAGGGGAAGCTGAGGAACAAGATCCAAGCGATGGATCGGCCTAAAACCGGTGAAATCAATGGCGAGCAAAATGGGTCTTGGTCGCCGGTTTTCGAGTTCGTTTACCGGCGTTCTGGTCAGTTTTTGGTGTCGATGATGACAGTAAATCATCGACCGGTATTGAAGCTTCACATCGGTACCAAGCGCGACCGGAGGGGTGGGCGGAATTGTGAAATCCGGTCGGGTCAAAGCCGCGGGTCGGGTCGGGTAAACAGGTTTTCTCTCTCCTTCTCTCTCTCTCTCTCTCTCTCTTCTTTCTATTTTAGGAAAGCCAAAAATGTTTCCCTCTCTCATCAGTTTTCATTTATAGTAAATTCATTTTTTAAGCTTAATATAAAATTAAGCTAATTCCAGACCCGAGTGCTAAAATAAAATCCGATTACGCGGCCATTGAATTGAGTCTGAATGTCTCGATTTTGTGTCGCAACAAAAGTTAAATTATTTTGAGCGCGATCAATTTTAATAATTACGATCGATTACTCGTAATGATTTGTAATAATTCGTCGATTTTAAAAAAATTTACGACGAAGATAAAAATAACATTACACTAAATAAATAAAAAAAAAATACTTTCGGTGCATATGTTACACATTGCCATCCCTATTTCTAATATATCCCCATTAATAACAACTTTGCAGTTAACCCATATATGCAAATGTGTGTATATATATAGAGAGAGAGAAAGATAGAGAGAGAGAGTACATTGTAGATGTAGAAATAGGGTCAATCTAACCATGCCAGGTCCAACTATATATGCTGCAAGAAAACCTTTTTCAAACAAATGATCCTTTGCCTATTGAGGAGTATGAAACTCTATATACAACAAACGGTGGAAGGATTTCTAATTGACATTTGATTCTTGGCATTCAAAATGAAAAAATCCAAGAAATCAATAACTCTGATATGATACTCCATAAACAATCTATCACAAGTTATCCAAATTCGATCAATTTCAAATATTTGTACCTGTTCATACACTACATAGTGTTAGTTTAAGTTAATTAAACTACATGATTAATTTCAAATGTTTAACATATTGTGATTATAGCTTCAATAATAAATTCATAATTCTAAAAATCACTTGCAGCTCCTATAAGTCAATGAACTATAAGTACAATAATTTTTCCATTACACTTATATTAATTTGAAAAAAAAATTGCTTGTGAAAATTATATGACATGCTTATCTAATGAAAAACTTATAAATTAACAATAACATATGTATTAATTTGAAAACATTCATCTTATAGGTAATCTTGATAAATCCTAAATTACTGAATCATTCTCAGTTGACCAACAACTGATGCTCCACCTATAAATTAGAGAGACATTTATAAAAAACTATGGCAATCTTAAACAACAAAACATAAATTTCGAAATTGTGTATAATGAAAATCACAAAAATCTAGCAGCGCATTCTGCATATTACATGATCATCAAGAAACTGATGCTACCAAATTAAATGTTCATCAGTTAATTACTCTAGAGTAAGCACAAATTTAGAAAGAAATCTAGCTACTACTTTTCAGACCACTATCACTAACCTCTCTTAAAACGTAAGAGAATGAATGACGAGCAGTAGAAGATGGACGAGTAAAAGTAGATATTTAGAATGTTTGTAATTAAACACTTATAATAGTAGTTCGGAAAAAATCCCAAAATTGAAACAAAAGAAGCTTTGAACCTGAACCAGAAGATGAACAACAATGGCTTTTTAATTAGTTGAGCTAATTCATTAGTGAAGTAACTAACAAAAATTAAGACTTAAAAAAAAAAATGTCCTCATCTTGTTTAATCATAATATAAGTTTGTTTTTTTTTCCATGTTTAAAGCATACTTAGAGAGAGAGAGAGAGAGAGAGAGAGAGAGAGAGAGAGAGAGAGCTTAATTTTACAACCTACTTATGAATTAAATTTTATCCACACAAAAGGAGAAAAAAACACCAAGCTAAGGTTTTCATTAAAAAAATAGTGATGCTAGGGAAGCAACATAATTAATTAAGAATTTTATATAATTTATCATAAAATTGATGGGTTATATATCTCTGTGTTTGTGAGTGTGTATGCATTATAATGGCCCTGCATCACAGAATTAAAAATATTCCTCATAGTTTTTTTGCTAGTAAAGTTGGCTAGGGAATAAATCTCTTTTATGGATAATGTAGAGAGATGAGAGAGATTTTTAAAAAATAACACTAACTCCAAAATCATTCGAGGATGAGCAAAATGAAACAGAAACGACTTCACAAAAGAAGAGAAAAAAAAATGACACGACCAAGAACGCTATTCAAAATCATCTCAAAAGCAACAAAATAACACTTTCCAACATTAATATTGCAAAAATCACTCCCCCACACTAGGAACATACATTGTCCCCAATGTATGATAACACAAGTTCATATAACAAAATAAAGCATAGGGACAAAAAGATTAAAGGCAAAGAAAACGTCCCTGAATTGTCAACATAACGTCTATGGGCTTGGCAGAAATGGTGGGCTAAATCCCACACTCTCGAAAATGCTCCCAAATTCTGCTCTAGTTTGTTCAACTTGTGCTCGATTTTCTCCAACTGAGTGCTCAAAGGTGGTACAGAAGTAGAAGGAATTGTTGGTGGGGCAGCAGTATCGTCGCCAAACTCATCATCATCAGATGTAACACCATTCCTATCATAAAGCTTCTTTGGAAGTTGAGTGGGTCCTGGTTTAGTAAATTGAAATTTTCTCACCTTGAATTCTACCACACCTATTCTTTCAAACAAAGGTATATCCAAAAATTCCTTTCTGCAAGCAGGATGCAAATTATGATTGTCAAGATCAAGCACACATAGGTTTACAGCTAACAGAGTAATGTATGGACCGAAAAATAAAGTCCTAAACCTTTTAAACACATTTTGAAATTGATCTGCGAACCAAAAACCTAAATTAGGCTTCACATCATTTAACATGCACCAAATAAAATAAAACTCAGATTTCGAGAAAACCCTCGAGTTGTCTTTCTTCCCTAAAAAATTATATGCTAAAAATTATTGCACACATTTTAAAACAGGATCATGCAAAAATGAACTCTTTGATTTACTCAGGTCATAGGCCTTGTTATCCAAAGATAAATCATGCCAAAGACGATAAGGCTCAAATTCTTCGCTAAAGTCACAAGTTGTCCCTAAATATTCATCACTAAAAGAATAGTCGTCATCAATGAATCCTAAAGCTAGGTTAAAATCTGTGATTGATTGCGAAAAATTACGTCCCATTACCTAAACTTTATAATATTCGGAGTATGTAAAGTAAACTCATTCGGTATATTAAATTGAAAAGTAGAATAAAATTCCTTAATCAATTCAACATAACCTAAAAATTCAACATCAATAAACTTGCGGAAACCAATCTTATCAATTAAAGAATCAAAATTTTCCTTAACATTCAACTTTTCAAGAGTCGGGTAATGAATATACTTAGCTGGAAGTATTTGTCGCTTGGAAATATCTTTGTACCTCTCTTTTTCTCCTGTTGAGTGGTGAATGTGAGGCACCCTCCGAGATTGGATTCAGCAAGCGGCAAAACGCTTTTTCCCTTTCCATGTTTTGACCTCTTTTTTACTGCTTGGCGCGAATTAGAAACTGCGTTCCATGACACTCTGGCAGGAGTGGCAGCCTTAGATTTTGTCGCGACAGTTTTCTTTTTAACTGCTGGTGACTTAGAAGTCATTGCTTTTCTCTTCGACATTGTTTGAACTCACAGGTTTGTGTGGGGTGGGGGTGAATTGAAGGTAGTTGGTAGCTGTTGGAACTTTGGAGCAATGAGAGTGGTCGTCACAGCTGCTAGAAATTGTGAGGAGGTGATTTGACTCGCAGGATATGGACGCGCAGCTGGATCGGATCTGGAGCTTTAACGGGTTGCGGGTTTGAATCACTGCTGGAACAAATCTAGACGGTGATTTTGTGACTGGAAAGTGAACTGCGATTGGCTCATTGACACAGCTGCTGAAACGGTTTTGACGCACGGGTTACTGGAATGTAGTTGGGCAGTGACTGTGTCGTTCACGTGGCTGCTGGAGCGGATTTAAACAACTGGTGGAGCAACAAATTGACGTTGTGGTAGCTGCAAATCGCGGTTGCTAGTGGAGGGAAACTGTAGCCGTGGCGGGTTGACGGATCGTGCAGTTGGACCGTGCAGATGGTGATTGCTGGCGTGGATCCGAGAGCGGATGGCGTGCACGGCTTGAGCTCATGAGAAGGCGGCTTGACTCGCGGGATATGGAGTGGATCGTGGTTGGCTGGAACTCGTGAATGCTGGATTGAGTCTGGACGCGGCTGGAAGTCGTGAAGATTGCTGGACTGGGTCACGGCTGGAAATCGTTGAGAGGCGCTGCAGATCATTCGTGAAGAGTGATGAAAACGGCTTGTGGTTGCTGAAAATTGAAGCACAAAATCATTTTTTTTTACTAGAATAAAATTAAAAATAAAAACTACAAAATAAAAGCTAAAATAAACACTTGAAACTCTAAAAATTACAGAAGAAATTTTTTATTAAGCACATGGGCAAGACTTAATAACTAACTTAATAAATTAAAAGCAGAAGTACTTATTAGTTAAGGAGTGGGCAAGCCTTATAACATACTGTAATAAACTAAAGGCAGAAGTATTTATTAGTTAAGGCATGGGCACGCCTTAACCAATAATTTCTTCTCGCCAAAATAAACATAGATATTATTTAAACAATCTAAATCAAAACTAAAAACCAAAAATGCACAAAAATTTAAAATAAATATTAAATCCTTTGGGTTGCCTCACAAAAAGCGCCTTTGTTTTATGTCTTCAGCTAGACATATTTATGCCTCAATCTCTATAAATAGGGCTCTCAAGAGCCACTTCCTCCACAATATTCACTGAAAAACCTTCATAAAAAGGTTTTAAGCGATGACCATTAACCTTAAAAATTTTGTCAGAGGTAGGACTTCGAATCTCGACTGCACCATGAGGAAAAACATTAGTAACAATAAAAGGTCCAACCCATCGAGAGCGTAATTTACCAGAAAAAAGTTTAAGTTTAGAATGAAAAAGAATAACTTTTTAACCAATAGAAAACTCTTTTCTCCAAATCATTTTGTCATGAAATGTCTTCATCCTCTCATTGTAAAGTCGCGAACTTTCGTAGGATTCATTTCGAATCTCCTCCAACTCTTGCAGCTGCAACTTCCTTTGCTTTCCCGCCTTATCCATCCGCATATTACATTGCTTAACCGCCCAGTACGCTCTGTGCTCAAGCTCTACAGGTAAGTGACAAGGCTTACCAAATACTAAACGGTAAGGGGACATACCTATGGGGGTTTTATACGCAGTGCGATACGCCCGCAATGCATCATCAAGTTGCAAGCTCCAATCCTTTCGATTTAGATTAACCGTCTTTTCAAGGATAGAATTGATTTCTCTGTTTGATATCTTTGCTTGTCCGCTTGTCTTTGGATGATAGGCAGTAGACACTTGGTGGGTGACATGATATCTCTTGAACAAAACCTCCACCATCAGATTACAAAAATGAGTGCCTCTATCACTTATTACCGCTCTCGGTACACCAAATCTAGCAAAAATATGAGACTTGACAAAATCTACAATAACTTTAGCATTGTCAGTCCGAATGGCTTTAGCCTCTACCCACTTAGAAACATAATCTACAGCTAAAAGAATGTAAACATTGCCAAAAGATGAAGGAAAGGGTCCCATAAAATCTATGCCCCATACATCGAATATTTCACACACAAGAATAGGGGTAAGTGGCATTTGATTCCTATGACTTAAATTACCGGTCTTTTGACAATTCTCACACGACTTGCAAAACATATATGAGTCACAAAATAAAGTAGGCCAAAATAGACCACACTCTAACACCTTAGATGCTGTCCTCTTGGGACCAAAATGACCTCCACATGCATATGAGTGACAAAATTGAAGAATAGAAGGAATTTCAGATTCAGATACACACCTTCTAATTACTTGATCAGAGCAATGTTTCCACAAGTACGGGTCATCCCAAACATAATACTTAGCATCACTTTTAATCTTATCTTTTTGAGCCTTCGTTAGATCACTAGGTAGTATTCTTGTAACTAAATAATTGACAATGTCAGCATACCAAGGAACTATACCTTGAGTTACAAAAAAATGTTCAATTGGAAAATCATCTTTCAAAGGTGCTGCTTCTTCACTCGAGGTCAATCCACTAAGGTGGTCTGCAACCAAGTTCTCTGCTCCCTTTTTATCACGGATCTCCAAGTTGAACTCCTGAAGTAGTAAGATCCAGCGGATAAGTCTTGGTTTCGCTTCCTTTTTGGCGAGCAAATATCTAAGAGCTGCATGATTAGAATAAATAATCAGTTTAGTACCTAATAAATATGAACGGAACTTTTCTAAAGCAAAAACAATAGCTAAAAGTTCTTTTTCTGTTGTTGAGTAATTGCACTGAGCACTATCAAGTGTCCTGGAAGCGTAATATATAACATGAGCAGCTCTTCCAACCCTTTGTCCAAGAAAGGCACCAACAGCGTAGTTACTGGTGTCGCACATTATTTCAAAGGGAAGGTTCCAGTCAGGTGGCTGTATAATTTGAGATGAAGTCAATAACTCCTTGAGCTTATCAAATGCTGCCTTACATGCCTCATCAAAATCAAACGCCACATCTTTTTGAAGAAGCTTACATAAAGGTTGAGCTATCTTCGAAAAATCCTTGATAAAGCGTCGATAAAAACCTGCGTGACCAAGAAAGGAACGAACTTTGCAGACACATGTGGGATAAGGTAAAGATTTAATAACATTTATTTTAGCTTTTTTTCTACCTCAATTGCTTTAGCAGAGACTACATGACCCAAAATAATACCCTGATCTACCATAAAATGACATTTTTCATAATTCAAGACAAGATTTGTTTCAATGCATCTTTCAAGCACTTTTTTCAGATTATATAGACAATCATCAAAAGAATCAGCGTAAACTGTAAAATCGTCCATAAATACCTCTATGATATTCTCTACATAATTTGAAAAAATACTAACCATACAACTCTGAAAAGTGGCAGGGGCATTACAAAGACCAAATGGCATACGTCGGTACGCAAAAGTTCCAAAGGGGCATGTGAAGGTAGTCTTTTCCTGATCTTTAGGTGTAACTGATATCTGATGAAAACCTGAATAACCATCAAGACAACAAAAGTGAGATTTTCCTGACAACCTTTCAAGCATCTGATCAACAAAAGGAATGGGAAAATGATCCTTCCTAGTGAGTGAATTAAGCTTTCTAAAATCAATACAAACCCTCTAAACATTTTGAACTCGGGTGGATACTAACTCACCATTGTAACTCTCAACAACTGTTATATCAGTTTTCTTTGGCACCACTTGTACCGGACTTACCCATTTGCTATCCGAAATTGGGTAAATTATACTTGCATGAAGAAGTTTCAAAACTTCTTTCTTCACTACTTCCATCATGAGTGGATTCAAACGGCGTTGAGCTTGTATCGAAGGTTTGGCATCTTCCTCCAATAGTATTCTATGCATGCATGTGGATGGGCTTATCCCTTTAATATCAGCAATTGTCCATCCAATAGCCTTTTTGCAATCCTTCAGCACTCTCATAAGTGTTGAGTACTAGAAAGTGTGTATTTATAGTGGAGAAAATCATCATTTTACACTCCAAGTCTCACTAACATCCCTATTTTTATGTCTTTAAGTCCCTTGTAATTTAATTATGTATGTTTTATTTTAATTAAGTATTTTATGTATTTTAAGGGATATCATGGTGATTTCACAATAAACGAGAGATCAGATGAAAAAACGGACAGCACTTTTGAAATCAGGACAGTCGAAAACCTTAGGAGGAGCATAAAAAGAAAAATGATACTATTCACATATACTTGATCGTTCACACATACTGATGCGGTTGATATATACGATCTCGTACCACGACACGTTCACCAGTATTGTATCTTTGACGTGGCATCAGATGATGATGACATGGCCCTATACGATGACGTGGCGGCATGTGATTGGACGAATGATGTGGCAAGGACCGCTTATGTGGCATTGACTGATGATGTGGCGTTGACTGATGACGTGTCACGATCTTATTGGACAAAAAATGTTGACCGGTGACGTGGCAGAATGTTAGTGGACCGAAAAAATGTGTGTACGGTACATGCATATACACAGAATAACAGCCCTGATGATGTGTTCCATCCAATAAGAACTTGCCACGTGGCGCAATCTTAAGCGTTCAAATGGTTTTAATCCGATGGCCATGATTTACTCAGTGTATCTATAAAAAGGAGGGTCCTCCTCTTAATTTGACACCCCTGAATCCATTTTTGAGCTCAAATTTATGTAATTCCATCTCCATCTTGCATTTTCTACTTATTTTAATAAAATTTCCATTTTACCCCCTAGTTCAATTATAAGTGGCTAATTTCCTTTCAAGCTTGAGTTGAGGGTGAAGTCTCAACATGCTCCATGGGCATAATTTGGTAAATTTACTTTTCTTTCCCCTTTAATTTATGTGGTTGTTTTGACTTTTCGTAGACAGATAGTAATAATCTTATCTGGATATCGGCTGGAATAACCGCCTCCCTAGGCAAGGTTATTACTATTTGGCATGGGAAGCCCTTAGCACCATATCTATTAGAGTGTGGTTCATGATGAGTGGAAGTTCCCCCTTCATGATTTAATTGGTACTAATAATGAATGTTAAGCCGATAGTGCATGTTGAGACAGATCCAGAGATCCAAGCAATTCATTTTAATAGTTTATTCCTACAGCTTTAATTTAAATTAATACATTGCCTACATCATTGTCATTATAAATCCAATCATCCACTTAGAAATTTAATTCTACAAGCAATTAAAATCCACCTCCTCGTGGGATCGACACTCGTCACCATTGATCTATTCTACAATAGATTCGTGCACTTGCGAGTTAAATAAAATTTGCACAACAAGTTTTTGGCGCCGTTGCCGGGGAGGTAAGTATTTTAATTCGTAGAATTTTTTTTATTTCTTTATTTCTTTTGATTAGTTGTTTCCTTGTAATATTTTATTTTATTTTTTTATTAAAAAGAAAGTGAATTTCCATTTTGAAGTAGGTATTATTTTCTTTTCTTTTCTTTTCTTCTTTAAATTTCTGTAATTTAATTTTCCTGTTATTTTTTTTTATTATTTTATTTTGTGAAATCGGCAGGTTCAACCGCCTTTTAATTTATTTTAATTTGTTTCACGTATTTTCTTTTCTATATATAGCACTTGAGTTGTTTTCATAACAAATTGTCAGAATAAATGATAAGGTTAGTATTGTAATTTCTCCCTCTTATTTATCTTTATTAATTTTGTTATCATTTTTTTTATTTGCATGCATGGTCGTAGGTCAAAATTACCTAATCTTGAGCCTATAGACTTTGAATTAGAAAAAACACTTCGCACATACAAGCACGTTACAATTAAAAATAAATTTGGGATGGATTTGCAACCAGCACCACAAGAGAGGCCATTTAAGGATTATTTTAGTCCCTTAACTTACTTGAGCACATCATGCATAAGATACCCAAATGTAGCTGCTAGGAGTTTTGAATTAAAACCTAGTGTGCTAAATTATCTCCCAACATTCTATGGCCTAGAAAATGAAGATCCATATAATCATCTGAGTGATTTCCATGCTATTTGTCAAACTTTTAAATATGAGAATTTTTCAGATGATGATGTTAAGCTTAGATTATTCCCATTTTCTTTAAAGGATAGAGCTCGTTCATGGTTCAATGCATTGCCTGCTAATAGCATTACATCATGGGAACAAATGGTAACAAAATTTTTAAATAAATATTTCCCAGTACATAAAACCAATGCTATTCGTAGGGAAATTTCAGAGTTTACCCAAAGAGAAGACGAGCAATTTTTCGAAGCATTGGAGTGATTCAATGGGCTACTCCTAAAGTGTCCACATCATGGATACGAAAAATGGCACCAATGCCAATACTTTTTGGAGGGATTATTGCCGAATGTGCAAGAATGGCTAATGGCAACAAGTGGAGGAGAGCTAATGTCAAAAAGTGCATCAGAAATTTGGGATTTCTTCCAGCGACAAGCGGATAATTCCCAACAACGGAGTCGTTCGCTCAGGAATACTAGAAGAGTTAAGGGAGTGAATGAGGTTCACATTGGCGAGTCAAGTTTAGAAATTAAAGAAGTCAAAGACATAGTTGAAGGTCTTTCCCGACAAATAGCATCGTTAACCGCTACTAAATTAATGGAACCACATGACCAAGACTCATACTCAGATCAAGCCAATGCTATAGATGTAATGAGAAAGCCATCAAACTACAACCCTTACTCAAGCACGTACAATCCCGGATGGAGAGACCACCCCAATTTTTCATGGTCTCAAGGATTCCAACAGAATGGACCATCAGCTCCAGCTCCAGCTCCACCAATGCAACCAATTCCTCAAAATCCTCAAGCCTCTTAACCACCATTTAGACCATATAATCAAAACCCAAACCATTATCAACCTAGACCATGGGAGGATGCATTTCAAAATTTCAAGAATCTTATTCACTCTAAAATCGAGCAACAAAACCACACCATTGATGAACTACGAAATGAGATAAGAGCGGGTTTCAACTCACAAACCCAATCAATTTCAAACCTTGAAAAAATGGTGGGACAACTTGCTTCTTCAATTCAAACCTTGGCAATGACTGTTGAGAAAGGAAAATTCCCAAGTCAATCAGTGCCTAATCCTAAAGGAGTGCATGAAGTAAGTACCAGTTCACCTCAGCAGCATGGAGAGGTCAAAGCCGTCATGACCTTACGAAAAGGAAAAGAAGTCGACAACAAAGTAGAGATGCTAGTACTAAAAACAACCCAAATTGTACTGGTAAATGAAGAAGACTCATTATCAGAGGAGAAAGAAGAAACCAACCCACGGGAATACATTCTAAAAGCTCTATTTCCTCAGAGGTTAGCTAAAGCAAAGAAAGGAAAATCTACAAGTGAGATTTTTGAAATCTTTAAACAGGTAAGTGTTAACATCCCTTTGCTTGATGCTATAAAACAAGTTCCATCTTATGCCAAGTTTCTTAAAGACCTTTGTACTAAAAAGAGAAACATTCATGTTCAAAAGAAGGTATTTTTAATAGAAAACGTAAGCTCTATACTCCAACACAAAATTCCTCTAAAATACAAAGACCCATGCTCCCCCACTATCTCATGTAGTATAGGGAACCACACAATTGAGAATGCTTTGTTGGACTTAGGAGCTAGTGTAAATCTGTTGCCTTACTCAGTATTTTTGAAACTTAGACTAGGAGAATTACACCCAACTTCAGTGGTGTTACAGCTTGCAGATCAGTCCATGAGAAAACCTCGTGGTATTGTGGAGGACGTGCTTATACAGGTAGATAAGTTTTATTTTCCTGTTGATTTCATTGTAATTGACACTCAACCAGTCCAGGATTCAAGGAAGCAGATCCTCATTATCTTAGGACGACCTTTCTTGGCAACTGCCGATGCTCACATTCAATGCAGGACTGGAAATATGCAGTTTTCCTTTGGCAATATGACGATGGAGCTAAATATCTTCAACATTGCCAAACAACCTCCCAATGCAGATGATGAAATTGTTGATGTGGATTTAATCGAAGAATTAGTTGATAATGCTTTTCTTTCAAACCTTAGTGATGATCCTTTACAAACATGTTTAACTCACTTTGGTTTGAATTTTGATATTAATAGATCAATAGATGAGGTTAACGCCCTACTTGATTCAACACCATCCATGGACATTAACAAATGGAAGTCAAGAGTAGAACAACTAGTACCATCAAAGAAGAAACTGAGTCCATCATCAAAATCACCATCAGAACTTGAGTATCGTGCATATTGGGCCATCAAGAAATTCAACTTTGACATGCAGCAAGCTAGCTCAGAAAGAAAATTACAACTGGCAGAACTTGAAGAAAGTCGTAATGATGCATACAAAAATGCCAAGATTTACAAACAGCGAATAAAAGTCTTTCATGACAAGCAAATTATGAAAAAATCTTTCACACCAGGTCAGAAAGTACTTTTATTAAGTTCTCGCTTGCGCCTATTCTCAGGTAAGTTACGCTCTCGATGGACTGGTCCCTTTATAGTCCACACTATTTTTCCATATGGAGCAATTAAAATTAAGGATCCAAAGAACGGTGTAATTTTTAAAGTTAATGGTCAAAGATTGAAGCCATATCTAGAGTACCAACCACGTGAAAAAAGGCACCGAAATATATTTGAGTGACCCACAAAATTTCGATTAAGTCTTTGTTTTTTTATTTTTTTATTTTTTTAAATAAATTAACTTTTTGCTTTCACTTTATTGATTGAATTGTCTGACTTTTATTTACGCGTTATTATGCTTAAGTGTTGAATTATTGTATTTTCTTTTCATTGTACATCATGACAACCTCAATGAGAAAATATCTTTTAAAAATCTTGGAAAATTTTTACGAGTGAAATTTCACTTGAGACGCATGATACAGAGTTGTAAATCACATCCGATTTGGGATCAAAGACCACCAACATTTGTGTCTTATGTTGAGGATTTAGAAAATCAACTCAGAGGAATAGAAGATGAGATATATAACTTCCAATTAGAGCTTGAGGTTAATTCAATACGAGGACGAATGTAAGTTCATTTTTCTTTTTATTGTGTGTTTTTTTTATTTTGTTCACTTTCATGTTTGATTCGATTTTACAGATTTGATTTTCTTTATTTAGTGTGTTTTGATTTATTTTCCCGTATAAGTGGCGGATAACGGTACTCCGTGATAATCAAAGTCGGTTACTTCAGTTTCCCATAATAACTGATATTCTGAGAAGAAGGTATGGACAGAAACATAATTCTAGCAAAACTTCACAAGCGATTTTCTTCACTTCCTCAGAATGCCCTTCTTACGATTTATAAAGCTCGGTCCGAACGCATGCGATTGCTTATGAGAAATAACATCCCTGCTGACATCCGTTGGTTAATTGAGGCTAAAGTACGTTTGGCAGGTGAGTTGCCTCATAAATTTATTGCATACATGCCTGGTTGTGGTAAAGGAAATTACTTGAGAAAACGAAGAGCTGAAAAACTTCATGTTGATTGCCATAAGTGTGCCAGGATGAAATGCGATAAAAATCCTTGTTCTTTAGGAATGATGTCTGATAACAAGGAAGATAAGATTCAATTCATTAGGGATGGCTTGAATAAAGAGTCATTGGATGATGTCCTTTTGTCTCTTGAAATGCATCCCAGTGGATATGTACAAAGAGCAATTCTCCAGTTATGGCCATTATTTCAAAAAGAGCATGCACGATATAGTTTTGGGAATCTGACTATAAACGACCCTGCTTGCCAATTTATAAGAAAACTGGATGGGAAGCCTATCCTCGACCCATAGAGGGAGTTCAAGCCGTTTCTGGACGTAAAACCAGAGGAAGATGTGAGCTACAATCACAACTACCTACTCACAAATTATTTTTGAGAAGCATCCCAATGGCAGCTACTCTCAATAAACAATTCAAGAACATTTGTGTGCTCTCTGGATTTAACTATGGCAAACATAAAGAGTTCGTTGAGGTAGCCATCGATCTTGGTCAACGCATAGCAGAAAGAAATTTGCATCTGGTTTATGGAGGAGGTGACCGAGGGTTATCAAAACTAGTCTCAGAAGCTGTTTATCTCAGAAGGAGCCAAGTGTTAGGCATCATCCCAAGAAGCCTCAAACCGTTGGGTCAGACAGTGTCCGACTCACCAACTGGAGAAGAGTTAGTTGTCTCAGGTATGCAAGAAAGAATAACTGAAATGCTAAATCATGCTGATGCTTTTATTTTCCTACCAGGAGATCTTGCAACTCTAGAGACACTAATCACATTAGCATCTTTGGCCCATCTGAACATTCATCAGAAACCCATCGGTTTGTTAAATGTCAATAACTTTTACGATGGCTTCATCGCATTTCTTAACCATGCAATAAAAAATCATTTCATCCCTTTCACAGCGAAAAAAATCTTTATTTGTGCTCATACTGCTAACGAGTTAATTGATATGTTACAAGCTTATAGACCAGAGCCAGATCCCAAGACCTTTGTGTTGGAATGGCCAACTAATGATGGTAACAATAGCCATAGTAAGAAGTGCAAATTAGATTTAACTCTCCGCTTGTAAATATTTTCTTCTGTGATCCAGCACTCAGGTGATGTCTTCTAAACCCTATTCTCTTTCAAACATTGAGGACAATGTTCCGTTCAGGTTGGGGGGAGGGAATAGTTGACAATTGTGGAATATCTCAATCTTGGTGTAGTTTTTACTAATTTTTATTGTAGAAACTAACTGTGGCTAAATTTTTGAGTCGAAGATGGTTGAATATGGAGTGTAGTAACTCTAGAAACGCATCTTCTTATTATATATAAAAAAAAAAAGGTATTTTGTGTGATCTTTTCATAATTAGATGACATGATAACTTTCAAATTTTAGTATTTGTATTATCTTTGGTCTTTAGTTATGTTACACCATGTTTGTTACTCTACATGTTGATGTTGGAGACAAATATAAGTTGCTTGGAAGAATGCACATGTCATAATAATTTTCAAGTGAGTTTTTGAGCCTGTCATTTTTCTAAGAGAGTAATCCTTTTTGCCCATTCTTCATTCAGCTTAGCAGTTTATTGCTTTATACATTATCTCCAAAAAAAAAAAAACTAAAGTGTGTGTTGCCACATCTAAAGATCTATCTAACTAGTAGATATAGAAGATTATTTAGAACCCTAAAAGATGACAGAAAGGCCATCTTTGGTCCGTTTGAGCCTTTCTATCTTTGGTCCGTTTGAGCCTTTCTAGCCAACACTATTAATATGTATCCATAGTTAACCCCTTTAAGCCTTAAAAGAAAAATAATAATAATAAAATAAAAATAAAGACTTTTTCTTTGGCACACCTATTATCTTGTTCCACTCTAATGTGGAGTATCACCTTATATTTTGTATTTCTCACCACCCATTTATGTTTGAAAATAGAGATAATTTTGCATTCACAAAAAAAAAAAGGTGCTAAAAAAAAAGAGAAAAAGAAACAAAAGAAAAAAAATATGTATACAAAAAAATAAATAAATAAAAAATAAAAAAAATCAAGTGAAAAACATCTTACAATCTCCAAAGTTCTCTATTTTTCAAACATATATTTTATTTTTCCTATTATCCTTTCTTTGTTAGCCACGTCCCTAGCCTACGTTACGTCCTAATAAAAGTCCTTCTTGATTTTAGGGAACTATAGTCTGAAATAGAAACTGGTTATATTGGCTGAAAAGATGTGGTAGTGCATATTTAAAAAAAAAAAAGAATGATGAATACATTGGTTTGATTAGCATTTTTAATTAAAATCGTATTATTTCTAAACTGAGGGCATATTTTTGTCACCTTGGTGAGAGTGTGATATTATTTCTTTATTATTTTCACTCAATTTTCCATTCACTGGAGTGATTATTTTTGGGTTTAATTTCTTTGTGAGAGTATCACTACTACCGGTGAGATTTTGGGGTTTGATATGTCATTCTTGAAAGTGACTCGATTATTGAAGTTGTGACAAAGTTTTCTAAACTGATTCATGTGGAGAGTTGATGTGGGAATGATATTTCTTTAGACTGTAGATAATACTTATACTTTTATTTGATCGTTAACATTAGTCTGATTGAATAAATACCACAGTTAAAAAAAAAATTGTGTTTTCGCTTAATTTGCTAGGGATTAGCAACAAGCTGGTTGGGGGGTGTGTTGAATACTAGAAAGTGTGTATTTATAGTGGAGAAAATCATCATTTTACACTCCAAGTCTCACTAACATCCCTATTTTTATGTCTTTAAGTCCCTTGTAATTTAATTATGTATGTTTTATTTTAATTAAGTATTTTATATACTTTAGGGGACATCATGGTGATTTCACAATAAACGAGAGATCAGATGAAAAAACGGACAGCACTTTTGAACTCAGGAAATATCTAAGAGCTGCATGATTAGAATAAACAATCAGTTTAGTACCTAATAAATATGAACGGAACTTTTCTAAAGCAAAAACAATAGCTAAAAGTTCTTTTTCCATTGTTGAGTAATTGCACTGAGCACTATCAAGTGTCCTGGAAGCGTAATATATAACATGAGCAGCTCTTCCAACCCTTTGTCCAAGAACGGCACCAACAGCGTAGTTACTGGCGTCGCACATTATTTCAAAGGGAAGGTTCCAGTCAGGTGGCTGTATAATTAGAGATGAAGTCAATAACTCCTTGAGCTTATCAAATGCTGCCTTACATGCCTCATCAAAATCAAACGCCACATCTTTTTGAAGAAGCTTACATAAAGGTTGAGCTATCTTCGAAAAATCCTTGATAAAGCGTTGATAAAAACCTGCGTGACCAAGAAAGGAACGAACTTCGCAGACACATGTGGGATAAGGTAAAGATTTAATAACATTCATTTTAGCTTTTTTTCTACCTCAATTCCTTTAGCAGAGACTACATGACCTAAAATAATACCCTAATCTACTATAAAATGACATTTTTCATAATTCAAGATAAGATTTGTTTCAATGCATCTTTCAAGCACTTTTTTCAGATTATATAGACAATCATCAAAAGAATCAGCGTAAACTGCAAAATCGTCCATAAATACCTCTATGATATTCTCTACATAATCTGAAAAAATACTAACCATACAACTCTGAAAAGTGGCAGGGGCATTACAAAGACCAAATGGCATACGTCGGTACGCAAAAGTTCCAAAGGGGCATGTGAAGGTAGTCTTTTCCTGATCTTTAGGTGTAACTGATATCTGATGAAAACCTGAATAACCATCAAGACAACAAAAGTGAGATTTTCCTGCCAACCTTTTAAGCATTTGATCAATAAAAGGCATGGGAAAATGATCCTTCCTAGTGAGTGAATTAAGCTTTCTAAAATCAATACAAACCCTCTAAACATTTTGAACTCGGGTGGATACTAACTCACCATCGTAACTCTTAACAACTGTTATAGCAGTTTTCTTTGGCACCACTTGTATCGGACTTACCCATTTGCTATCCGAAATTGGGTAAATTATACCTGCATGAAGAAGTTTCAAAACTTCTTTCTTCACCACTTCCATCATGAGTGGATTCAAACGGCGTTGAGCTTGTATCGAAGGTTTGACATCTTCCTCCAATAGTATTCTATGCATGCATGTGGATGGGCTTATCCCTTTAATATCAGCAATTGTCCATCCAATAGCCTTTTTGCAATCCTTCAGCACTCTCATAAGTGTTGAGTACTAGAAAGTGTGTATTTATAGTGGAGAAAATCATCATTTTACACTCCAAGTCTCACTAACATCCCTATTTTTATGTCTTTAAGTTCCTTGTAATTTAATTATGTATGTTTTATTTTAATTAAGTATTTTATGTATTTTAGGGGATATCATGGTGATTTCACAATAAACGAGAGATCAGATGAAAAAACGAACAGCACTTTTGAACTCAGAACAGTCGAAAATCTTAGGAGGAGTATAAAAAGGAAAAGGTATTGTTCACATATACAGTACTGTTCACACATACGATACGGTTGATATATACGGTACTGTACACGACACTGTTCACCTGTAGTGTATGCTGACGTGTCACTGTATGATGACATGGCACTATACGATGATGTGGCGGCATTTGATTGGACGAATGATGTGGCAAGGACCGCTTATGTGGCATTGACTGATGATGTGGCGTTGACTGATGACGTGTCACGATCTTATTGGACCAAAAATGTTGACCGGTGATGTGGCAGAATGTTAGTGGACCGAAAAAACGTGTGTACGGTACATGCATATACACAGAATAACAGCCCTGATGATGTGTTCCATCCAATAGGAACTTGCCACGTGGCGCAATCCTAAGCGTTCAAATTGTTTTAATCCGATGGCCATGATTTACTCAGTGTATCTATAAAAAGAGGGCTTCCGCTCTAATTTGACACCCTTGAATCCATTTTTGAGCTCAAATTTCTGTAATTCCATCTCCATCTTGTATTTTCTACGTATTTAAATAAAATTTCCATTTTACCCCTAGTTCAATTATGAGTGGCTAATTTCCTTTCAAGCTTGAGTTGAGGGTGAAGTCTCAACATGCTCCATGGGCTTAATTTGGTAAATTTACTTTTCTTTCCCCTTTAATTTATGTGGTTGTTTTGACTTTTCGTAGACAGATAGTAATAATCTTGTCTGGATATCGGCTGGAATAACCGCCTCCCTAGGCAAGGTTATTACTATTTGGCACAGGAAGCCCTTAGCACCATATCTATTAGAGTGTGGTTCATGATGAGTGGAAGTTCCCTCTTCATGATTTAATTAGTACTAATAATGAATGTTAAGCCGATAGTGCATGTTGAGACAGATCCGGAGATCCAAGCAATTCATTTTAATAGTTTATTCCTACAGCTTTAATTTAAATTAATACATTGCCTACATCATTGTCATTATAAATCCAATCATCCACTTAGAAAATTTATTCTACAAGCAATTAAAATCCACCTCCTCGTGGGATTGACACTCGTCACCATTTATCTATTCTACAATAGATTCGTGCACTTGCGAGTTCAATAAAATTTGCACAACAATAAGCTTTTCTTCCTTTAAAGTACTAAGCTTTGAAGAGATGATCACCGGAAGTGTCTCGCCATCTTCTAAAAATAAGTACTTTAGATGACTCGGCAATGGTTTAAGCTCTATTTTCGGTGTTTGCAAAATAGATAGAAGAAGTTTTGCATGAGAGGTAGGCAATTCGATATAAGACACATTAGGAGTTAAAGTTCTCAAAGAATTTAATTCAAAGATTATCTCTTGTAATGCAGAATTTAAAACAAACTCTCTTTCATCCTTTTGCAATCTCTCATAAAGGCACAATAATAATGACAAAGGCTTCACAAATATTTTGCCACATCAGAATGGGAATATCCTCCCATTGGGCTAGCTCAACTCTGCGAACTGCACAAATAAGCACTACAGAGGGCTATATGAGAGATTACCCTCCAACAAGCACATATAGTCTTATTAGACGGCTCCAAAGGGATAGTCATATGAGAGAATGCCATATGTCAAAACTGACATTCGAAGAACATGAGATATTTGATATGACCTTAATATTACTAAAATGGCTTACTTAAAGAGGCGAACAACCAACCACTATTACGTCCCAAACCTTTCAAACAATACGTAAAAATTACGGAAGACATATTAGTAATGAGACAACTTAAACAATTATGAGGTCATTAAACTTAGAGTTCAACAAAGTTACTCTAAAAAATAAAAGAAATATTACACTTAATAAAACACAAAATTCTCATGTCCTAAAGATACATGTCTAAAGTCCTTCAAAAATAAAGGAACGAAGGAATATAAGCAGCATTTTAAAAATCTATTATGCACTTGATCCATCAATCATATGGGAATCATAACAAGCTATAATGAATATAAAACTCAATAAATAAACTAGTTTTTTATATATATATAACGCATGTGCATGTAATTGTAAAACTAAAACTTACTCAGTTTCATATTTCATAAATAACTTGCAAAAATGCTCACTCTTTTTCTAGTAATAACCATACTTCATTATCACTTAAAAGGACTTCTCATATCATATATTACATAATAAGCTTGAGCAACCCATTAGCAATTTATCGTGCATATTATGTATACCAATCCTATAGGAAAGGCCACACATAAAAGGTTCTACATAAACACACAAACTCCATATAAATCATCACAATTTCTCTTGTCACTTTAAGACTTTCAAATCTAGCATCCTAAATGTGGCACTTTGGTTGTGCGTGACACTTTGTACTGTGCGTAACACTTTGTGGCTAGTATAGGCCTTCGAGAGGTGGTGTCATCATAGCTTATACAACCTTTCATAAAAGTTAACATTATAACAAACTTCATAAATTTTAAATTGTAGATATAATTTGAAATTCTAGCTAAGCAACCCAAGAGAGGGGTGAATTGGGTATTTTAAAAAATATACAAATAAAATCACAAAACAATTTAAATCAATACTTCAAGAAATTCAATGACAATAAATTTAAAAATGTATAAAGTTAAAGAGATAAAGGAGAAGAAAGCAACATGTGATTGTTTACATGGTTTGGGAAAACCAGCTTGCGTCCATGCCTTCGAGCAAACCGAGCTCGAGGATTCCATTATCCAAGCCTTCCAAGGCTTCAGGATTTTTATAATTGACTTTTGTCAATAAACCTTTACAACTAGAGATGAACACACACCCTTATTTTCCCAAGTGTTTCTCACACTTACACTCGCTCAATTTGGATATTAAAATGAAGTTTACGAGGATTACTTGCTACAAGGGTGTATAGACTGATAATAGCTTAATAACAAATGGATGTATGTTGATAAGCAAAATGAAAGCTCAAAATTAGTGGTATGAACAAGTTTACACACTTTTGAGATTGAAAAAGTTGTCAAATTCAATTTTGATTTTAGTTTTTATAGTTTAAATAAACAAACTAGTCATTATTAACTTTTTGGAGAATTGCCAGATCACCGTTGAAATGAGATAATTAGCCATTAAACTGAAGTGAAAATTTCCTGTTACAAAATTTGAAAAAATTTTCAATTTAGTCCGTAAATTTGAAAACAACCAATTTTATAAAATCATTTTTCTTGTAAGTTTAAAATTTTAGCCTAAAGGGCTATACAAATTGTAATTTTGATGATAACAAACATATGTTATTATATTTCACAATTTCACTAGTTTTTGAAGGGCAAAATTCATTCAAATGAATCAAGTGAAATCGAACTATAGACATTCAACATATAACAGCATAACTGAGAACTTCATTGTTAGAAATTTTTTAAAGCCGTTATGGTTTAATGTATGTACGATTTAGCATTTAAAAAGCTCAAGATTTTGTTTAATAAATCATTATTTTTCATAAACCAAAGGTTTTATAATCATAAGTTAAGTATTTTATGAAATTGGTCATTTTTCAAGATATGGATTAAAATGAAAAAGTTTTGCAATCTTTGATTTCAACAAGTATTGTTTTAAATTCTAGATTTGGACCTCTTTGCAAAAAAAAAACATTTTGGGCCATAATATAGTTTTTGAAAGTATTAGACCATATTTGAATTTTTAAAAGTTTTAAGGTTAAATTATAAATATAAAAAATATGCCTAGAAGACATAAAGTAAGCGGCTAGCAGGCTGAGAATTAGTGGCTAACTGCCTATGGCAAATTTTTCAAATTTGGAGCTAAATTTGTAACAGTAACTTGCCATAAAAGTCTAATTGGTTAGCCGCTAAATCAAGAGGCTAGCTGGCTATTCTCTGAAGGTCAATAATGGGTAGTTTGCTTATCAAATCTATATAGATAAACTTAATTCAAAATCAAATCTAACAAGTTTTTCAAACTGAAATTAGTTCATACAATATCTCTTGAGCTTCCATTTTATAAATCTTTATACATTGAGTTATCATTGAGCCACCATATGTATATCTACTCTAATAGAGAGTATTTGTTGTAATCTTCAAATTCATTAGCAAATTTGTGTGAGTATAAGTGTGGGAAACACTTGGGGAAAGGTGTGTGTGAGTGAAACGTCATTTATAAAGGTTCATTAATACCTTGGAAATCAATTGTAAGAACTTGAAGCCTTGGAGGCTCAGATAGTGAAATCATTAAGCTTGGATTGGTTGGAGGCGTGGACTCAGGCCGGTTTTGCTGAACCACGTAAAATCTCACGTGTTTGATCTCTCTTCCCTTATCCTCTTAATTTTGAGCATTGTTAAATTTATTGTATTCATTTTTATTAAGGCATTAATTTAAGTTATTATGTGCTTTTGTTTACTTAAGTTTTAAAAACCCAATTCACCCTCTTTCTTGGGTTGCTTAGCTAGAATTTTATAAAACCTTTGTATGATATGAAAAATGATGATTTATTTAAAATATAATGAAAAATAACTTGAGCTTTTAAATGCTAAATCATTCATACATTAAGTCACAGTAGATTTACAAGAAATATAATAATAGAGATCACTTTAGGCAGTAGCCTTAGTATTCATTCTTGATCATTCCATTATCTATTATCTCGAGCTTTATCTCACTTGAATGATTTTTATCTTTCAAGAACTACTGAGATTGTGAAATATAAATTTACCATTTTACCCTTTTACACATGATTTGTTGTCATCAAAATTAAGGTATGCGTAGCTATTTAAGCCAACACAATTAATAAACACAATTCATTTTATATATCGACTTAAAAGAAATATTTGCAAGTTCAGGCACAATACCCTTGCCAATGCTCGTGCCAGCATATAATCACACACAAACACACACACACAAACAAAAACATATAAATTTCAAAATTAACATATGAAAATACACCTGATCCTTTCTTCAATTGTAAAAAGGATTAATAGAATAATTGAAGAAAAGATCAAGTATATGTTTTTTTATGCCAAGCTTCCCAAATCATTTTAAGTAAGGTTTATATGTGTTACGGTTATTTGATAAACCTTTCTCCTTCAGCACTTTTAGATGGTGATGTACTTGAGAGAGTTTGAATTAAGAAAGATATTTCTTACAAGCACCTGTGATTGTTTGGTTGCAGAACATATGTGCATATTCCTAAGGATGAAAGATCGAAGCTTGATGATAAGGGCAAGGAGTGCATTTTCTTAAGCCATGGACATGAAGAATTTGAGTACAAATTATAGGATCCAGTACCAAGGAAATTGATCAAAAGTAGAGATGTTGTGTTTCTTGAAAATTAGATAGTTGGTGATTAAGAAAAGATTGATAAAACATAGTCGTCTCTAGATATTCCTATTATTCAAACTTCAATTTTTCCGCCAATATTTAATGATGATCATAGGGGAGCTAGAGAGGATAATAATAATAGTTCAACAAAAATAGTTGAACAAGCATCTCAAGAACCACTTGCACCAGTAGTTGAATCAAAATTGAAAAAATCCACTAAAGAATAATGACCTTCCACTGGATTTCTGTTGGTTATATCTCGTAATATGCTATGGATGTTAGTGCGCAAGTGTACATAACAAGTAATAAAGTGATAAGTATTCGAGTATCGTCCCTATAGGGATTGATGCTATTAAAGTTGCTATAGTAATTAATATAAATTAAACTAAGTAATCTAATTTAATTAACTTAAACTCTTTTATCAACCAAATTAAGCTAAGTAATCTAAATGACAGAAAATAAACTACAATAAAGTAAATTTACATGTCTCTAACAAGGATGTAACCACTATGAATAATATGGTTGAGTGAATCAACTCACTTAATGGTATTGACTATTCTTAGTTACAGTACTGTTGCTATAGCAATTACTACGACACTCGGCAAAACTCTAATGCATCCTTAGTTGTTGCCTATTGGAACTCTTATATCTATATTAAACATAATAATGACCAGTTCTTATGCCATCACAAGATATAGTATTATGAAAGCAAGGTTATTAATATCCTACAAGGTGAATCCCTATATCTAGTTCATCATTAGTTTTAGATTAAGCACGACCCTATTCAAATTAAGTTAACCTAACTTGGAAAACTTAATTTAAAAACAAGTATTGTTCTAATATGATCCAGTAAAACAGACCTTTTTGAGGCTCTCTCTTAGCTTATATCATTAAATGGGTGGTCAACCAAAATAGTGAATTAAATGAAGTACTATCAAAACAAAATGCTATAGCAATCATGTAGCAATACATAAAATTCAGTCAATTAACCATCAAACTTGTTTATCACTCAACCATAAATAAATTTAGCTCATGATTTGTGACAAAACAGAAACCAAAATAGCTTTAACCATCATATACATTATCACAAATAAAAAGAAAACAAGTAGAATCAAGATGGAAGTGATTGACCCTTCTAGATTCTTGATTTTTTCTTCCTCACGCCTGTAATCTCTCTTGTTCAGCCCTGAAATTTCTCTGTTCTTTGTTGTTTTCTTTTTCTCTCTTGGTTATTTCTTACGGTTGACGGAACTCTTTCTCTTTATATGTGTGCTTATTTTATAGTTGAAAACTATAGCAAACAGAAGTCTAGGACGCGTATTTTTCTAGATTTGAAAACTGTAGATCGCGCCCTTTTTCTGAGATTCACAAGAAATTTTCTCTTTTGTTGCTCTAGGATTGCTACAACAACGGTTGCTATAGCATCTGCATTGTTTTAGACTCATTTCCATTTTTCTCCAACTAATTTCTTTCTTTATTTTTTCAAACCCATTGCACAACATTCCTTCCTTAAAAATTGCACTTCCAGTTGCCTACAAATAAACACATGTTCTAAGCACACAATTTATTCTAAAACAACTTAATTTATTGAAAATAAACTAAAAATAGATAAGTATGCAAAATATAACTAAAATGCTGTTGAAACATGTCATTTACTCTTTAAGTAATCTTAATTTAAGTCTAAAAGTGCTATAGATAACTCCCATTTCATAAAGTTATCAATTCCCTTCATATAAGTATGTGATACTTACAAATAGAGGGGAGGTAGAATGTTTTAAAAAAGCTATATCCCATCAACATAAAGTGAGTAGGTTAAAACCATGACTTAGTAAAGCCTCTTTAGGGAAAAAGGGCACTGACGAATAAATAGGTTTATAGGTTGAAGACTAAAAGTAAGTCAGAACAACTAGACAAGCTTGGATTAATTGTGAAGGGTTTTGGTCAGAAGAAAGGTATTGATTTTGAAGATATATTTTCTCTTATGGTGAAGATGTCTTCTATCCAAGTTGTTCTAGGATTAGCAACTGGCTTGAATTTGAAGATTCAATAGCGTGATGTAAACAACCAAAAGGGTTCAATGTCAAAGGCAAAGAAGAACTTGTATGCAAGTTGAAGAAGAATTTGTATAGGTTGAAACAAGCATTAAGACAATGGTATAAGAAAGTTATTTCTTTTTTTATAGGGAATCATGGTTTCAACAAAACTATGTCTAACCATTATGTTTTTGTAAATAAATTTGATGATAATGATTTGATCATTCTTTTGCTTTATATAGACAACATGTTGATTGTTGGCCAAAATGCTAATAAAATTGATAATCTAAAGAAAGAACTTAGTAAGTCTTTTATAATGAAGGACTTGGGACTGACAAAACTGATTCTTGACATGAAGATTTCCAGTGATAGAAAGATTGAGAAGTTATGCTTATATCAAGAAGCATACATTGAAAAGGTTTTTGAAAGATTTAACATTGGTAAGGCAAAATCTATTAGTTTTCCACCTACATGCTATTTTAAGTTTAGTATCGAGCATTGTCCTATACGTGGAAAAGAGATGCAAGATATGAAAGGAGTTCATTATGCTTCAGCAGTTGGCAGTTTAATGTACGTTATAACTTATACAATGCCACTAGATATTACTCATGCAGTTGATGTGGTTTGTCAATTTCTCTCTAATTTGAGCAAAGAATGTTGGACAACAATGAAATGGATTCTCATATATCTTAGAGGCATTTTTGGAGTATGTTTATTTGTCATTAGTAATAAACTTGTATTACAAGTGTACTACAAAAGTAGATATGGCAGGAGATGTTGATTCCAAAAAATTTCTATTAATATATTTACTCACTGTTGTAGGGAGAGCAGTTTCATGACAGTCCAGACTTCAACAATATATTGCTTTATCTACCAAAGAAACATAGTATATTGCAATTACCGAAGCTTATAAAGAAACCTTGTGGATGAACAACTTTTTGCAAGAGTTAAGTGTGAAATAAGATAGCTATATTGTGTGTTATAACAGTTAGAGTGCCATTCACTTAGGAACGAATTGAATATGCCATTTTAAATCTAAACATATTGATGCAAGTTATTATTGGATATGAGATGCGCTTGAGAAGAAACAATTGTAGCTTGAGAATATTTATACAATAAAGAATGGGTCAAATATAATGACAAAGTTATTGTCTAAGGAGAAACTAAAAAGTTGTAAGTAGAAAGTTGACTTAATGGTGCTTCTCACATGATCTGGAGTTAGAGATTTGTTGGGTCCATCTCCTTAGGGTGGCTCAAAATCCAAAGTCTAAAAGGTTTGCTTGATTTGTAATTATCACTTTGCTGGACTTGGATGAAATTAGCCAATAATACACACACACACACACACAAAACACACACAGAGTAAAAGCAGGTGGAGGCAGTTATTTTGCAAAAGGTAGAAAAAAACAAGGGAGGAAAAACAAATAGTGACATGATATTAAATTTGGGGACAAGGGTTTCAATCTTCGATTGGATAATCGAAAGAAGAATTTGACTTTGTTTTCTCCCAAATTTGGAGAGTACGTTCCTAAAATCGCCTCTACATGCTTATTGGTTTTTTTATTTTTATTTTATCTTCTCATTTACTATTATTTGAGATACTTGTTTGTTAGAAAAACGAGCATTAAACTATTACTATAAACCAAGATTGTCAACATTCTTGATGTTGTTAACCTCTGTTGTTATTTAGAGAAAAATTTTTGTGTCTCTTGTGGTTAATTTATTACTTTAGAGTTTTTGTTCAAATTTCTACTTATTTATTTGTGGTACACAACCTGTTTTAATAATACAAAGAGGGAAAAGTTAGTTTTTGCTTAATTTGCAGTTGTTTGTGCGGGTTCCTTTCCAAACAATTGTTAAGAGTGAAAAAAACCCCTTAGATCATTAAATATTAATATTTTTTAAGGTAGTATCAGGAGGTTAATACCAGTGAATGCTATTTTTCTACTAATGGTCTCCACAGCATAGAGGTACTGTAAGTGAGGAAAGCGGGAATTTATTTTCATTTAAGAAGAAGGAGAAGGAGAAATCACCCAACTAGACAATAGGTCATTTGACCACACTATCAACCCCCACATCTGACGTTGCAAAGGAAATGATGAATGGGAAAATTGGAATGGAATTAGAATCCTCAAAATCAACGATTTCATGACAATATGAAAGGAATGACTTTCTCAATAAAAAATTTATTAACACATCATCATAAAGATTACGAAATCCTTGAAAATCAAGATTTCATGACAAGACCAAAAAAGGAATGGCTTTTTAAGGAAAGAATTCCTTGACAAGATCAAATTGATTAATGAATTTAAATTTTATGGCGAAAGATGTTCACATAGAAATAATTGAAATATTTCCTAGACAAGTTTCTAAGGAGTGCTTCCTATTGCATAAGGATTTCGATCCTCTCCTAGGATTTGTAGGAGATGTTGACACATGTCATTTTAATATTTCTATGGACAAGATCTAATCTTTCTTTATTAAGTATAAACAAACATATTTTAGTGTCTAACTAAAATTCTAAACCTAACATATAACAAACACATATTAATTCCAAAATATCTTCTCTTCTTCCTTCTATTTATTTATTTTTTCCCCAGACTTTCTTAATTGCAATCCTTAACATTGGTATCAAGCTTAAGTAAAGAAAAAAACTGGCAGAAAAAGATATCTATAAATTTTTATAAAAAAGGTAATTTTTTTAAGAAAGAAGTTCTCCTAAAATATTAATGAATGTTGTGTTAGAAACATTTGCAATTTTATAAGTACAATAAAATTGTAAATAACAACCAGTACAACTGAACAATAAAGATAAATTGTAGCAAATATAGTAACCAAACAGAAACTGTGAACAAGAAAAAATTGTAGAAATAACTCGAAGGCTGTGCAAAAAAATTTCCTTAAAACAAAAATCAAGGTTCTTTTCAGCCTTCAATGTTTGAGAGAGACGAGGATCAAGTGTATTGGGCTGAGTCAAATAGAGGGATATTCACGGTGGCGTCGGCCTAACATGTTATTTCGAAGGGCAAGTACAATGAGAGAGATTAGATTTGGGGTACTGCCTAGAGTTGGAATGGTCCCCAAAGCGTTTGTATATTCCTGTGGCCGGCATTGCATGATAGATTAAAGGCGAAAGCTGAAATAACAAGGAGGTATATTTAGATTAGGTGCGGCTATAATCGTTACGGCTATTATTTAGAGGATACGTTACATGTCCTTAGTGATTGCATGGTGGCTAAAAGGGTATGGAAACATATCATCCCTGTGAATTCCCACCATCAATTTTATTCCTTAAATATAAGGGATTGGCTGTGTAAAAATTTGAAGAGCAAACGGTTGTTTGGTTTAGAGTTGAATTGGAGTACTCTCTTTTGGGTGGCTATTTGGTGACTTTGGTTTTGGTGCAATCAATTCCAATTCAACCATGTGTCTTTAGACAATGCAAATATGATCATTGATATCTGAACCAGGGCAGAGGAGATCCATCGCCCAAACAACTCATCTTTGATAACAGTAACGAGGAAAGTAGAGAGGTGGATTGGTTAGAGTCCACCAACTTGGCACTGGTTTTGGCGATCATAATGGGACATGGCTTATTGGTTTTGGCACAAATATAGGGTCCTGTTGAGGTATAGTTGCAGAGCTTTGGGGACTTTATCATGGCTTAAATATAGCTTGGCAACATAGGATTCGCTGGTTGTTTCTGGAAGTAGATAGCCTTATCGTTGCTCAACCTAGTGATAAGCCGCTAGAGTCTGCTGTTGCTGGAGTTTACTTATGTATATTCACCAATTATTGGATCTATAAAAAAACTCATCATGCGCGATTGAAACATCACCATCAAGCATGTTTATTACGAGGCAAATTTTGTTGTTGATTTTCTTGCAAATTGCACCTTATCTATTCTTCTAGGCCTTCTAATGAAATACTTGAGGCAAACAAAATAGTGAAGAAACTATATTTCTTGCTTAATCTACTTTAAAGTGCGGGGGTGAATTTATACATAAAGAGAAGTCAATCTAAAAATCATGTTCTATTCTATTTATCCTAAAAAATAAGTGAGTTTCCTATTGAAAACAAGATATGATTGAGAAGAGAGAGTCTAGGCTAAAAGTAATATTAGCCGTTGTGGACAAGTCATTTCATGCTTTAGTTTTATATTGTTTGCTCCCTTTATTATCAATGTTTTGCACTTAATAGTTGTGATTTACTTGTGTTTTATTTTTGTAGGTGCAATTCTATTGATTGGTGCTAAATTAAGCTACAAGATGATGTTTGAGGATGAATTGACTTCCTGGAGAAATTCTTAATTTCAGAAGAAGTTTGTTGATAAGGCGTGGGCGCGTGACAGTCGATTTCAGAAGAAGTTTGTTGATAAGACGTGGGCGCGTGCTGTTAATTGTGGACGTGACTTTTTTATTTTAACGTATTTTATCTTTCCATTACTCTTGTAATTTTAGATAATTTTTTTGATATTTTTATCTTTATCCTTTTTAAGAAAACTATAAAAAGGGGAGATAAAAAAGGATTAGGGAGATCAGAATTAGAATTGGATTATTAATTATTTTAATCTTTTTTAGGGTTTTCTCTTTTTCTCCATGAGGAACTAAACTTATTTTTCTGGTTGAAGGTTAATGAAGCTTTGATTCACCATTATTGTGAGATCTTTCTTGTACTTTTAATTGTTTTATTACTTCTTTGGGTATTTATTTATTCTCTGAATTATTTTCATGATTATCTTTGTTAATTAGATAATTGGCCACTATTTAATTATCAATTTAATCTACTGCCAATTGAAAGATTCATCATATGAATATTTTGATGTTTGTGGCAAATAACATAGTAGTGCGTTATGTTATGGGAATAAATAATCTAATTTAAATGAACCATCGTATGCGTTTGTTAATTAGGATTTGGGTCTCTCTAATTTTCAGGCTGTCAATTGATTAAATCTTATGATTGTATCTAGGGTTGTCTATTGATTAGGGAAATAACCAATGGTCGTACCTTGGTTATCAACTAATTAAGGAGAGATTGGCTATTAGAGTGTCTCTGTAGCTATAATCGGTCTATTCATAAGCAGTAATGATTTATAGTTGTATCGATGATCAGTAATCGAATCAAAGCTAAGTTAATTCCTTCAACCAGAGTTTTCCCATTTTTACACTTTTAATTTGCATTCTTATTATTTTAAATTGATTTTCATTATTGTCAACAATCCCCCAATTTACATTTTCATTTTAAAAAGGATTAATAATTACCATTCTCTGTGGACACGACCCTGCTCAATCACTATACACAATCTTGTTTAGAGTAGGTTTTTATATTTACTGGCTTCAACATTCATCAAATTTTGGCGCCGTTGCCAGGGATTGGTGTCATTTATTTAATCCTTTTTACATTTTACTTGGTTGATGGTTCGTTCTTCTCGTACAGGTACACTTTCGTTTGATCCTAAAATTAAGAAAACAGCTCGTCGGTTGAGACAACAGGCCAAGCAAGATAAGCAAAGATCCTCGTCGCCTTTGCTTTATGAAATAGATACAGTGTTTGATTTGGTTAAATCATCTAGCGATTTCGAAGAACAAGTAATGGATAGAGCTGCACCTGTAGAACGAACTCTTAGAGAGTTAGCTGAACCAGATTTGAATCAGCAACCACTCTACATTCAATATGCGGACTTGGAGGTAAATTTTGAATTAAAATCTGGTCTTATTCATTTATTACCCAAGTTTCACGGTTTTGCAGGTGAAGATCCTCATAAACATCTTAAAGAGTTTCATGTTGTGTGTTCAAGCATGAGGCCTCAAGGTGTAACTGAAGAGCAGATTAAGTTGCGAGCTTTTCCATTCTCTTTAAATGGGCTAGCTAAAGATTGGATGTATTACTTGCCTCCTGGATCGATTACAACATGGAATGATTTAAAGAATCAGTTCCGTAAAAAGTATTTTCCTGCTTCAAGAGCTGCCAACATCAGTAAAGACATTTGTGGAATCAGACAACTTATAAGTATTAAGAGCGATTCAAACAATTATGTGGCAGTTGTCCTAAGTATAAGATTTCTGACCAACTTCTTATTTAATATTTTTACTAAGGACTTTCATTGATGGATAGAAGTATGATAGGTCTTGCCAGTGGAGGTGTGTTGGTGAACAAGACCCCTACTTAAGCAAGGGAGTTGATCTCAAACATGGCTGCTAATGAGCAACAATTTGGCAACAGATAAGATCTCACTTTAAGGAAAGTGAATGAGGTAAGTACTTCTTCTATTGATCAACGTTTAGATAAACTTACTTCTCTTATGGAAAAGTTTGTTGTAGATAATGTGCAACAGGTGAAGACATGTGGCATTTGTTCCAATATGGGTCATTCAACTGATATGTGTCCTACACTTCAAGAAGAACCCTTCGAACAAGCTAATACAGTTGGAGGATTTCTGAGCATGCCTCAGAGGAGATATGATCCTTATGCACAAACGTATAACTAAGGATAGAAGGATCATCCCAACTTCAGCTATGGAGTTAGGCCGTCGGGATTCCCACAATAATACCCAAAAAGACAACAATTCAACATGTTCCTCCACAGTCAAACTCCAAGTCAGGTATGTCTCTTAAAGAAATTGTTAAATCACTTGCAACTAACACTCAACAATTTCAGCAAGCAACTACAACAAGCATTCAGAATTTGGAGAACCAAATGAGCCAACTGGCGACTACAGTGAGCCACCTAAAGTCTCAAGTATCAGGGAGATTGCTTTCATAACCTGAGCTGAATACAAAGCAAAACGTTAGTGCTGTCATCCTTATAAGTGGGAAGGCGTTGCAAGAGCCTAGCAAGAAAATGACAAAGCACTTAGAAAATGAGCTTGAGAATGAGGAATTGATATCTCAATCTCAATATGTGCAACCCAGTAAAGCGAAACCCCTACCTATGGTGATACCTCCTCCTTTTCCAAGTCGGTTTGCAAAATCTAAGAGGGAAGAACAAGAGAGAGACATCTTTGAGACATTTCGCAAGGTTGAGGTAAATATTCCTTTACTAGATGCTATAAAACAAATACCTCGCTATGCTAAATTCCTCAAGGAACTTTGCACCTCTAAGAGGAAGTTGAGAGGAGATGAAAGAGTTCACATGGGGGAGAATGTTTCTGCCGTTCTCTAAAAGAAACTACCTCCTAAGTGCAAGGATCCAGGTATGTTTACTATCCCTTGTAAAATTGGTAGTGTTAGAGTTGAGCAGGCTATGTTAGATCTAGAAGCTTTTATTAATGTCATGCCTTGTTCCATTTATTCATCTTTGAATGTTGGTCCATTGAAAGAAACTGACGTGATAATTCAACTAGTTGATAGGTCTAATGCATATCCTGATAGGGTATTAGAAGATGTCTTAGTACAAGTTAATGAGTTGGTTTTTTCTCCTTATTTTTATGTACTTGATATGGAAGAGGATAACTCTTCTAATTCTATTCCAATTTTGTTAGGAAGGTCTTTTCTTAAGACTGCTAGGACTAAAATGGATGTACATAAAAAGACTCTTACTATGGAATTTGATGGAGAGGTTATAAAGTTCAATATGAATGATGCCATGAAATATCCTAGGGATGAACAATCGCTATTTTCTGTGGATGTTATTGATCCTTTAGTGCAGGAAGTTTTTGATTTGGATGTTGAAGATTCATTGGTAGTAGCTTTAAACAACAGCATGGGCCTCAAAGGATTGCAAAAGGATAAAAGAGAGTTTGTTTTAAATTCTGCACTGCAAGAGTTGGAGGAGATTATAAATGAGTCCTACGAGAGTTCGCGACTTTGCAAGGAGAGGATGAAGACATTTCATGACAAAATGATTTTGAGAAAGAAGTTCTCTGTTGGTCAAAAAGTTCTTCTTTTTCATTTTAAACTTAAACGTTTTCCTGGTAAATTACACTCTCGATGGGTTGGACCTTTTATTGTTACTAATGTTTTTCCTCATGGTGCAGTCGAAATTCGGAGCCTGACCTTTGACAAAATTTTTAAGGTTAATGGTCATCGCTTAAAACCTTTTTATGAAGGTTTTTCGATGAATATTGTGGAGAAAGTGGCTCTTGAGAGCCCTTTTTATAGAGATTGAGTAATGAATATGTCCAGCCAAAGACATAAAACAAAGGCGCTTTTTGGGAGGCAACCCAAAGGATTTAATATTTATTTTAAATTTTTGTGCATTTTTTTGGTTTTTGGTTTTGATTTAGATTGTTTAAATAATATCTATGCTTATTTTGGTGAAAAGAAATTTTTGGTTAAGGTGTGCCCAGGCCTTAACTAATAAGTACTTCTGTTTTTAATTTATTACAGTAGTTATTAAGGCTTGCCCATATGCTTAAAAAAAAAGTTTTTCTGTAATTTTTGGCGTCTCAAGTATCTATTTCAGCATTTAATTTTTATTTTTAGTTTTATTCTTTTATTTAATTTCTTTGAAAAAAAAAACAGATTTTGTGCTTCAATTTTTAGCAACATTCTAAAGCTACAACATCAACGATCCAGCCGCCTCTTCACAATTCCCTCCATCCGCAACTTCACCATCATCGATCTGCCAAGCCCATAGACGTTATGTGGACAATTCAGGGATGTTTTCTTTGCCTTTAATCTTTTTGTCTCTATGTTTTATTTCGTTATGTGAACTTTGATTATCATACATTGGGGACAATGTATGTTCCTGGTGTAGGGGAGTGATTTTTACAATATTAATGTCTAGAAGTGTTATTTTGTTGCTTTTGAGATGATTTTGAATAGGATTCTTGGTTGCATCATTTTTATTTATTTATTTTTTCTTTCTTCTTTTTTGAAGTCACTCTTGTTTCACTCTACTCATCCTTGAATGATTTTGGAGTTAGTGTTATTTTTCTTGGATGTGAGTTGAGATACATGAATAGATTCGAGTTTTGATTAGCTTGGTCTTAGTTGCTTAAATGAATAACTCACCACTATTGATAGTTGATTCATTTGATGAGTGTGCATGATTTGATGGCAAATTCACCAACTTTGAGATGATTTGAGCTTATGAGCAACCACTTTGCTCTAATTGTTTTTTATGAGTGAATATCAATCTTAATTTGACTATTCTAGAACTTGCTTTGTTATCCATGTTGAAGCCGCATTACGGGATTTTATGCATTAAAATGATAAGGGCAAACCTCTTTCTATTTTTCTATTTTCATATTTCTTTTCTTTTTCTCCACCCAAAAATCTTTATTTGTTTTAATTTGTTACCTTTGTTTGATCCTTAACCATCTACTTCTCTTCATCTACTTACTCATTTACCTACTTTTTGAGCCTTAATTTGAGGAGATTTTTGAACTCATTGTTTGGATATATTTTGTTGCTTTTGCTACCTTGAATAAAAGTTTCTCAATTACATCAAGTTGCATTATGCTTAAATAAAATTGTGCAAGATTCATCGAAAAAAAAAAGATGAAAAAAAAAACCATAAAAAAAAAAACTCTTGATGACTTAAGTAACAATAAACATTTTGATGTCATAAGGTTCATTCAATAGGTTCATTCTTTTCATTTTGATCTCTTTTTCTTCCATAGATCTTTCTTTTTTATTCAATCCATTAGCCCCATTACAACCCTATTAAGACCCTTAGATTTTGTATTTAATTCATGTTTTGTGGTTAAGATGTGATATATAAGCAAACTTATGGTAATAGCATTCTTTGATTTGATTTGAGTGCATAAATGATACCCTAAACACTTTGAGTGCATGTAGTGAAATCAATGAGAGGGCTATTAAATTTTGTTGCACTTGGATTTTGAAAAGATTATCTTGGTGGTTGAGTGACTTTATGCTAGCTTCTGAGATTCTATACTTTGAAATCCTTGTCTCTTTAATGTTGATTAACTTAAATCCTAGAGGTGCTTGCTTAAGATTGTTTTTGGATGAGTTGAGATGAGAATTGGGTGAAGATTTGAGATTATTTTTTAGTTATATGCTTGAGGACAAGCATTATCTTGGTGTGGGGGAATTTGTTATAGTGCATTTCATGCATTAGTTTTGCATTGTTTACTCCCTTTGTTGATAAGACGTGGGCGCGTGCCGTCAACTGTGGACTTGACTTTTTTATTTTAACGTGTTTTATCTTTTCATTACTCTTGTAATTTTAGATAATTTTTTTGATATTTTTATCTTTATTCTTTTTAAGAAAACTATAAAAAGGGGAGATAAAGAAGGATTAAGGAGATCAGAATTGGAATTGAATTATTAATTGTTTTAATCTGTTTTAGGGTTTTCTTTTTTTCTCCATGAGGAACTAAACTTATTTTTCTAGTTGAAGGTTAATGAAGCTTTGATTCACCATTACTGTGAGATCTTTCTTGTGTTTTTAATTGTTTTATTACTTCTTTGGGTATTTATTTATTCTCTGAATTATTGTCATGATTATCTTTGGTAATTAGATAATTGGCCACTATTTATTTATCAATTTAATCTACTGCCAATTGAAAGATTCATCGTATGAATATTTTGATGTTTGTGGCAAATAACATAGCAGTGCGTTGTGTTATGAGAATAAATAATCTAATTTAAATGAACCATCGTATGCGTTTGTTAATTAGGATTTGGGTCTCTCTAATTTTTAGGCTGCCAATTGATTAAATCTTATGATTGTATCTAGGGTTGTCTATTGATTAGGGAAATAACCAATGGTCGTACCTTAGTTATCAACTAATTAAGGAGAGATTGGCTATTAGAGTGTCTCAATAGCTATAACCGGTCCATTCATAAGTAGTAATGATTTATAGTTGTATCGATGATCAGTAATCGAATCATAGCTGAGTTAATTCCTTCAACCAGAGTTTTCTCATTTTGAATTACACTTTTAATTTGTATTCTTATTATTTTAAATTGATTTTCATTATTGTCAACAATCCCCCAATTTACATTTTCATTTTAAAAATGATTAATAATTACCAGTCTTTGTGGACACGACCCTGCTCAATCATTATACACAATCTTGTTTAGAGTAGGTTTTTATATTTATTGACTTCGACACCCATCAAATTACTTCAATGTGGGCTAAGTAGGTTTACTCAGCATAGCTGTCTTGAAATTGGCATACTTTGGCCCTAAAGATCGAGCAAGTTGACAGACTTTGTCTTCATCTGCAATTGATTTTCCAATTGCTGCCAAGTTGTCACATATAGACTTGAATTGCTTTAAAATTCTTCAAGGTTCATATTTCCCTTCCTAAGGGAGTAGAGCCTATCCTTTAACTAAGATTCTTGTTCCTTGGCTTCTGGAAGCATTTGCTCTTCAATGGAGAGCCATACTTCACAAGCGGTTTGGCCTTCTACAATCAAGATTTGCACATCTTCAACCATTATTTCCCTAAGCCATGGAGACGCATTGGAGATGATATTGCTTACTTGTGCTCGTCATTTTGCATGGTATTGATGGGATCTGGTTTGAATGATGGCATTCTAACCTTTTATGTTCTTAAGGTTCTTGTTTCTATCATCATTATTTATAGCATGTTTTTTTTTTTTTTTGCTGTTTTATCACCAGTTTAGCTGTTCAAGCTTAATTTTCTTTTTCTTTTGAGGATTTTCGTCCCATTGGCTAAATATTAAATTGTTTTTTTACTTTTGCTTTAATAAAATTTTCTTATTCTGTTAAGGTTTACTTAAAAAAAGAAATTGATATTTACCTAGAATAATTTTTCAGAATAGTGATAGAATTAACCATAAAAATACATGAGGTTATCATTGATTGAAAAAATAATAAAAAAAGCATTTTAAAAAGTGAAATGGGATTTTTGTTAATTGAAAAAATAGTAAAATAAAAACATTAATACTCTATGATTTTATTGTTATTTCTATGGTCTTGGATCTAGTTCTGAGCTAACCTGTACTCAACCATTCATAGTCTTCTGCCACATTTGCAAATATAATAATGTATAGTTAACACTTAATTAGTGTTATATTCTTATCTAATAACTACCAATTATATTTTTCAATAATATTAGTAAAAGTTTCTGCTGATCATTAAATCTAAGGGTCTATTTGAGATTGCATTTAGGAGGTTTAAAAGAAATTTTAAAAAGGTAAAAACTAATTTTAGTCTTTCATAATTTTTTCTTTTAGAAATCACTTTTGACAAAATCATTACATCCTATGGTAGATTTTGAAAAACAGGACAGGAGTATTAATTTTGACAATCTAATTTTGAGAATTAGTTTTATAGTTAATATAATTCCATATATATCCTCATGTATATTATAAAAATACAAAGTTATCCTTATTAATTAGGAAATAAAAATCATTAAGTTTAAATATTATTATTATTATGACCAATTATATTGAGATAACAAAATTAAAAATAAAATTAATAATATAAAATATTTTTTTCAATTATCAATTATTATATATACCCAATAAAATATTTTATATACATATTTATAAATTTACAAATAAATTTTGTTTAACATTATGTTCAATTTAGTCATTTACATTCTTACAAAAAATTAACAATAAAATTTACAAAATAAATATAATTACTTTTAAAACTTATAGTATTTAAAAAAAGAATTACTAAACGTTTAGTTGATTCTTTTTACAGTTAATTATTTATATAGAACAACCAATAATAATTATTTTAAAAGTTACAACATCATTAGACTAGCCTTAAATTCCATTTTCATTGCTGCTCTCTAACCCTTATGGGTAAATATCATTTAAGAAAAAAGGAAGAAGAAGAAGAAGACACAAAATATATTAATATTATGAAAGAGCGCGATTCCTCAAGTTTTGAGGTTAATTGTTATTAGCGAGGAAGCAATTTATTGTATATCTGTGCATGGCCAGTTATTTTTATCCCCAGCTTGAATTCATGTGGAAAAACTCAAAAAATTAGATGATTGTTTATTTCGCCGAATTGTGTTTCACTGGATAAGCACTAACAATCTGTGGCAAAGATTGAATCACGAGTCTCTTATTGTTATAATCTCCTTTTGTTAAGTCAATTCTGTATTTTGTATGTACTCCTCGGAGCCACACAGGGACCAGCAGGGCAGCCGTTCCCTTTTCTATTTTCAAATAAAAGACTATTAGAATAAATTCTAATTTTCAACCAAAAAATTTTATTCCCCACCCCCCCCCCCCCTTTTAATAAGGGAGATTATTAGAATTTAGAGGTGAGAGAACCATTCCTTTTCATCAAAAAAATATTAAATATGCATACAAATAGGAGGTCGAGCGCACCAAGTAAAAAAAAAGATGGAATTTTTATTCCAGTATGTTTGGATCTAAAACCCTTAAAAGATTGATATGAAGATAATTTTCACTTTTATTTATTTATGAATACAAAGGTTTAATTTATGGTTATAAATGTTGATTGACAATGGTCTCACAAACTGTTTTTTTATGGTTTTCGATAAAACATATCTTTTTTTTTCCTTTCCTTTTAATGTTATACATACTCGTGGAGTTGAAGGAAACTCTGGAGCTCAAACTTTGCTGAACTGGTTTAAGTTTGAGAGAATTGGAACAAATGCACGTGAGTAATGTGACACTTATACATAATGTAAAAATCATCTCACTTACTTTGTATTGAAGAATACTCTTTTAATTTACTGATGTTTATAAAACTTTATTTTTATATGTTTCATCGCGCTTTCCAGGTACGTACAAAAGTGTTCACTGTCCTTCCGTTTGCGAGTCTTGAGTATCGTTATGCAACGATGTTGGGGTTTCTTATGATGATGATCGACATTTGGCTCTCACTGCTGGTAATAAGCGCTCGTTTGCTGTTGTTCTAGTCCTGGCAAGTGAAAGATCAGAAACGTTCGTATCTTGCATGCCATAGTATCATTATTACGCTAAATAATGGACCGGACTCCTTGAAACTTATAACATAAACAAGAATGTCATTGCTAGCCAGCCTGCGTTCTTTTCGCTATTAGGAAAATGATCTTTACTGATTTTTAGCGTATGATTTTATCAAAAATTATTAGTATTTACATATATATAGACTATTTATCGTGTTTAAGATATAAGTATCACAAAATACTTATACGATGGTGTTTATAAATTAAATATTAGAGATCATTGACATTAAGTTATTCTGATATTATTCAACCCATGACCTATAAAATCAAGCTTTTATGTTTTAAACAATAACCATTTTAATTTTTTGGTAGTGACACTGATCACATTAAAAAAAAACCACACACACATTCACACACATTCACACGTGAGAACTCACATCTCATACTCACAAGACACAAAATAACTCTCTAACAACTAACAACACAACTTCGAAAGAAAAATTGGCGCCGCTGCTCTGATCCAGTGCTCCAACACCTCACATCTCACGCTCCGCTGCTCCCGACGCCACTGCACGAACTCACGCTATCACGCGTCTGTCTCGTCGTCTCTCTCACGCCGTCAAGCCTCTCTCATGCTGTCATGAGTCACCGCCACGGCACTGCGCCACCGTTAGCCAACCAGCCACCAAAATCATCAGCCGCGCTCCACCCACCATTGCGGCACATGACTTCAGGGCACAGTTGCCAGGTTTGTCATGAGTTTCTATTTCTCAACACATGTCAGAAAAGATAAATTTTTTGTTTGAAAATCTGCTAAAAATGTAGTTGCTTGCCTGAAAATTAGGGCAAAATAATTGTTAGGTAACTTGTCTTTGTTTTCAAGGAAATCTCAGAGTTGGCTTACTGAACTTACTGTCTATAGTCGTTAGGTGATTGAGATACTTTATTTGTTTTTTGTTATTACATATATTCAATCAAATGTATAATCGTCTCCAGTATCTATGATGTTATTCTAAGTGTTCCCTTGATTTCGCTAAATGTTCCAATTGCTACTGTATGTTGTACTTTTGTTGTCACCTAATGACCAATCTTAGAATACGTGCTACGGATAGGTTTCTCATACATAGATAGATTCCGAAAATCTTACATTATCATTGTTATTTTAATTGGATTTATGTTTTTCTCTTTAGATCCATCCCTTCGTCTGGAAAACAATGTATTATAAAGATTTATTCATCTTATTACCTTTCATGAGAGGAAAAATATAGAATATAAAAAGATTACTAGGGATGCCAAGTACTGTGTGTGGGCATTTGGGTACCTTATACCTATAAAAAAAGAGGAAAAAAGAATACAAGATATGGTATGTGCAAATTAGTTGTTCAAATAACTTAGAACCATTTCCACACTGAAGCTTAGATTTTTTCAGCAGTTTAAGAGTTATCCATGAATAAGGTTCGAGTCGTTTTGGAACTTTTGCATTCAAAAAAATTATTTTTGTCATTTTTGTGAATGTGTGCATGCAGTATTTATATGACCACAAAATATCAGTCAACATACATTTGATGTTACTAAACCCATTGATAAACGCAAATTGTGTAGAAATAATGATCTTACTGTGAAGCCCAAGATTTTCTTTCTCATATTTTTTTTTTCATTTCATTTTTTTTTTTTTTGTGCTCTTTTCCTCTGAGCAATAGATAGCGGAAATGATGTGAGTAAGAAACTGAAGGTCGGCCATACTGGAATGGATGGGGAAATTAGTTGCTGCATCTTATTTGATTTGATAGGAAACTACTTTTGCACTTCTTCTCTTCCTTTTGGTTACTTGTTTCCTATTTGAGATGCTAAATCGTTAGAACTGTTTTACAATACGTTTTGAGGCAGTTTTATCTATCTATCCATCCATATGTTTTTATCATGTTTTTGGTATTGTTTTCACTTAATAGCATCTTGAAGAACTGGGTTGGGCTCCTTATCGCTATTCTTTTTCAGTGTTAATATCAGACCCTAGCAGGATTTAGGCCTCCTATGAGAAAAATAAATATTATAGACACTATAAGTGAGAAGTAGTCTTGTGCTATTAGTAATTAAGACATTTAAAAAAATATTAAACAAATAAAAAAATAGTAAAGAATTATAGAAAGTCAAAGTGAGGAATTCTACATTCAAAGCATAAAGGCCAAGGTATTTGGAATCACATGAGAGCCATATTTGCCAGAAGTGGCGAATAACAAATGGGGTTGGTCTCAGCTTTTTGGTCTAGTAATTAGTGACCTAATAAATTCCTATGCATAATTACGACAATTTCTTTAATTTTTCAAGAGAGTGCTAGGCTCCATTTTCTGCTTTTGCTCCTGCAAATGCGTATGTGTTACTGTCTCTTTAATTGAATTATCGAAATTTGAATTAATTAATTATTTGTTTTCATATGAATATTATAGACACTATGAGAGAAGAAGAGAATAAGAGCAACAGGACAGATTTGTCTCTTTTTTTGAATTAACTAGTTGTCCAAAATATTTTTTTGTTAGTTTTTATAATCTTTCACTAAATTAAGAAGAAAACTGATTTTAAATGTTGAAAGTGCTTGCAGTAATTTTCTTTTAAATTACTAGCACTGTGCTTGTAGTGATCGCAGAAAATTGTTTTTAGTAGGTTTCGTTTATAGTTCCAGCTTCTACCTAATGCATTTAAGTTTTGCTTAATATACGAAAAATCGACTGGCTTCAAAGCTATATGCATTTTTTCTTGTAAGAGACACTTACAAAGCTGCAGTTTTCAAGAAATACTTTTACAGGAGAGGACAAGGAGAAATTTGAAGTAATCTGGAATTCTCCATGTTCTTGGTCTCCTTGATTTGCTATTTGGCAGGTTGGAATTCTCCAATACTGTTCTCGTAGAAGCTACTGTAAGATGATGACTTCTACTTGATTTGCTATATATTCGGCAGGTTGCCATCCAACGCTGTGAGCCCTTCTGTCTTAATGTGAATTTTTTTGTTTTTTGTTTTTTGTTTTAGGCTTTTATACGCTGCCGATTTTAGCTTTGGTATGATTATTCTACTTCTAATGTTTCAAATGACAAACTCATACGATTAATTTAATAACTGTACTTTCTTCGTGCATTTTAGTTTATTTTTTTCTAGGCCTATAAAGAAAGGAGGCATAGACATAGATTGCGTTCCCTTTCAAGTGACAGATTTAGGTAGTGTTTGTTTTTCTATAATAAATCTGAATTAGTCTGAATTCTGAATAGATCTAAATGTCTGAATCTAAATAATATGTTTATTTTTTTTATTTGTATTTGAAAATAAATATTAAGTTGTTTGTTTTTTCAACTTAAAAATATGAAAATATGTACTTTTACATTTGCACCCTTTTAAATTTAAATGTCAAATAAATAATATATTAAATACCATAATATTTTAATATTTATAAGTAAAACTACATTCAAGTGAATACATAATGTTTTTGGAATTATAATATATAAATTACCATAATTTCAAATTTTATCACTAATTCTCAATAATAGTATATAATATAAGGAAAAAAAACTAAAAAGATGCTTAAAATAGTTAATTTACATTTTATTTCGAAATTGTCGCATGTAAAGATAAGATTATGTAGTATAAATGTCTATGGGTGAGTTTTGGATATACATGAAAAATAAATTGTAAAATAGGGATATTTTTTACATTAGAAATTAATTTACTTAATTAAGTTTCATCTATTCAGTAAAAAACCAAAAAAATTTACTTCTTTTGTTAAGTTAAAATTATCTTAAAAATCCCATTAAATTATAAAAATAAACACCTCTAATTAACTTAATTAATTAAGTTAAGTCACTTTAAGTCATTAAGTTAAAAAACAAATGCCACCTTAGAAACCAATCTAAATAACTCTCTCCTCCTGGTTCTCCCTTGAAAAGGCATACAACAGCTTAACTTAAATATGGTCAATAAAGTGGTGAAATTGTGGAAGTTCCTTGTTAATTGTTATATGGGGAAAGGCTTTACATGTACAACTTTTGAGATATATATTTTTTCATTCTGAGAACTTATTAAAATTAGGATAAGTATGGCAGTTACGTCTTTGTTCATTATTTCTTTTACCTTGTATTTTTTATCTGCAGCTAGTGGACAAGTGGAGAAGTGGCGTTGATATGGCGCCACCTATTGCAACCACGTTACGTGGTGCTACTGTTTCAGGTTTGCCTTGTTGGAGAATTTGAAGAATAAAACACAAATTTTATTAGAGAAAGCTCAAGAATATTACAAGAACAATTCACACACAATCACAAATCACTCTCAAAATCTTTATTTTGCTTCTCATGTTTTTTTCTTCTTAGAGTTGATGCATAAACCAAAAGGGAGCGGAGGTATTTATACATAAAACAAACCAATCACAACCACATATCATTCTACCTACTATATTACTCTCAACCACACAGCTCAACACCATAAATCCTACCCACCAAATCTTACCTACCAAACCTACTTTACCAACCACACTAACCTCACATACCATAAGAAATTTCTATTAATTGGTCTTGGATTTCTTTAAGTTGGATCAAGTTTATAATCCATGACACGACCCACCCCGAAACCCAAGGCAAATCAGCCTAATTCTATTTAATCGTTCTCATGTAATCTGATTAATCAGGATTCTACCAAAAATTCGGCAGAGCCTCCCCTATATTTATTACATAACCAAATCTGTAAAATTATAAATCAAGCATTCTCAAATAATTCCAAATACAACCAACTTCGTCACTCAATTACCTTAACCAAAATACTAAATCACTCAATTATTCAATATCAAATAAAATACATATGTTATCCCAAATCCCCAAAATGTAACAAATTATAATCCCAAAATATCTCCATAAATCAATCGTTAACTCCTAACATCATAACGTGTCCATAATTCCAAAAATAACTATTGCTGCTGGGTCGACTGTTTTACATGCGAATCTCTTGTGAGGGGAAAAATATAATAAAACGGGGTGAGTATAAAACTCAGTGAACTCAGTGAGTGGATAGTAGTTTTTTAACATAATTTTACTCTAAAATAATTAATTAGATCAAAATACCATCTCATCAAAATATCATAAAAACTTAAATAACTTATTAAATTCAATTCATGTACTCAAATAACGATATCGCAAACATACTGCATAAATCAATAGAAATTCGCAATACTTTAACATCAATACTGAAATACCGAAAACGATCACCAAACAAGTACCGCAAAGGGAATAATCTCATCATATCCGGACCTTGTCTGACGGGCAATGACGTACTATTTGGATACAATCACGCTCCGGAGCTACACGGATATACAGGAAAAAGCAATATCATATCACATCATATCCGGACCTCAACGGACAGGCAATTAGGTACTGTCTAGGTACAATCACGCCCCAGAGCTACACGGGTAGATCAAAGAAACATCATCTCATATCTCATCATATCTGTGCATGCATAATCTATTCCCTAAAAGACAAAGTAGCCCGAGTACACGGCCAAATCCTCTGTGTGTACCTAGACGGGCCCCAAAAGCCTTTATCTCTTTTGTATCATTTATATTTCAATATCAGTATCTCTGTATTCATCATATCACATACATATATCATCTCATCTGTATCACTGTATTTGGAGGAAAAAGGTACTGTCTAATGATTTTAAAAACGATCATTATACTCATATTCATATACCTTTGTACACATATACATAAACATATAATCTCATCCAAAAATCTCATCCAAAATCTCATCCAAAATCTCATTCGAAATCTCATTTCCTTTTTCATTTAACATATCTTAAATCTGCTTTTCTTTTCTTTAAAAAAAATTATCATGCATATTCAAAATCGATAAACAAATCATTAATCAAACACATTTCTCATAATAGATACCAAAACATAGATAAAAATCTATTTCTATAGAATCATTAAATCGAAGCCTTTGAAACCAATTTTGTAAACAGACTTTACCATATTTTTCAATCATAATAAACTACTATAAAAATAGGTTTTGTATATTCCACTCATAGTGACAGTGTCTGAACTCGGAATCGACAACGTCCGCAGGTTGATTCTCGTTCACAGATCCTCTTAATTTAAGAAAATAACATAATTACTAATTATAATTGTGAATTATAACTAATATGCTCAAAACGACATTTATCCATAATGAAATATTCTCGAATTCATAAAATTACCAAAATGTCATCGACATCAAAATTCATCAAATTATCCTCAGAATCACATATTATCAACTATCCTCGACTCCGATTACAAAGATACCCACAAGTTTTAAATTTATAAAATTACCCCTAGAAAAATATAAAATTAGCAAAATGCCCCTAACGACCTAAATTACTAAATTACCTTCGAATCTCAAAATACCTAATTGCCTTGATCTAAAATTACTAAAATGTCCACCAATTTTAAAATTATAAAATTACCACTAAAGTTTGTGAAATTACTGAATTTCCCCTAGCGGTCAACGGTGACTGGAACTCAGTCAACGGCGATGGGAAGCTCAGGTCTGCTAGTTCTGACCTCGGTGAGTCTAATAGTGCCAGCGGTGACCACCCACGTGCGGCGGTAACTGCCAACGGAAATCCGGTCGTTTCAGGTGACAGGGTTGGTCGGAAAACGATGAGGGGAAGCTAAGGAACAAGATCCGAGAGGTGGCACGACCTAATTTTGACTAGATCGGCGAGGGAGAGAAACGGGTTTTGACGCAACTTTTCGAGCTCATTTGCCCGCGTTCTGGTTGGTTTCTGACGGCGATGACGGTGGAAATGCATTGGCCAGCTCTTAAGCTTCAGATCGGTACCAAGATCGTTGGTGGGGTGGCCGGAATCCCAATATCCGGCTGGGTCGGGTCGCGAATCCGGGTCAATGGGTCTTTCTCTCTCTTTCTATTTTAGGAAAGAAAAAATGCCTTTCTCTCTCTTTCTTTCCTTTTATAGAAACTGAAATTTTTTTTTTCGGGGTCCATATGTTACAATCCAACACCCCATATTAAAGTTGATCTTATGAGTCCAAGCAAATTTCTAAATTTTATAAAGTCTTCTTGCTTGAGCTGCTTGGTAAAGATATTAACTGATTGATCTTGTGATTCCATATACTTGGCTTGCACTTCTTTTCTTGTACATTCCCTTATGAAACAATAGTGAGTATCTATGTGTTTGCTTTTATCATGAAAGATTAGCTTCTTGGATGGGGCAATTGTTAATTTGTTATCAATAAAAATCTTAGTTAGCACTTCTTGTGGCAAACCCAACTCATTCAACAAATTTCTAAGCCAAATCACATGACAAACACTTATCGTAGTAGCAATGTACTTAAATAGGTGGAAAGTATGGCAATTCACTGTTTCTTTGACATCCATGTGAAAGCAGTATTCCTATCAAGAACATGAAATCACTAGTACTTTTTCAATCATCTATATTGCCACCTTAGTCGCTATCGCTATATCCAACGAACTTGTAATCATTAGAATTTGAGTACAACAAGCCATAGTCAATTATGCCTTTTAAATAGCGAAGATCCCTCTTTGCCACCTTGAAATGAGTGATAGTCGAAGTTTCCATGTGACGGGTAAATAATGCAATAGCATAAAGAACGTTAAGCCTTGTACAAGTTGAATAACACAGACTTCCAACCAAACTCTTTCAAAGCGTTCGATCTACCCTTTTTCTTCCATCATTCTTTGACAACTTCGCTCCCTATTCAATTGGTGTGATTATTGTCTTGCAATCATTCATCTTAAACTTCTTGAAAATCTCCTTTGCATAACTTTCTTGTGAAATGAAAATGTCATCTTGTTGCTTGACTTCAATGCCCAAGTAGTATGCCATCAACCCGATATTATTAAATTTTTTTGCCATTACTTTCTTAAACTCTCCAAAGAAGCTTGGATTACTTCAAGAGAAGATAAAATCATCCATGTACAAGCACACAATTAAAATATCTCCATCTTTAACTTTGGCATGTAAAGCTTACTCGTAGGGACATTTGGTGAAGCAATTTTCTTTGAAGTACTTGTCAATTTTATTGTTCGAAGCTCTTGGAGCTTCTTCAACCCACAAAGTGCCTTTTTCAATTTTAGAACTTTGTCTTCATGCCCTTTGACTTCATTAATGGTTGTTCAATGTACACTTCTTCTTCAAGAACTCCATAAGTAGACTTTACATCCAACTAATGAATTTTCCATTTATTATGAGTAGCTAAAGAAATAATAAGTTTGATAGTTTCACGTCAGGCTATAGGAGTAAATACCTTATTATGGTCTATGGTAGCCTGTTGACTATAGCCTTTTGCAACTAACTTTGCTTTATGCCTTTTAATTTCTCCTTTGGCATTTCTTTTCATCTTGTACACTTATTTGACACCAATCGCCTTGTGACCATTAGGAAGAAAAGTAAGCTCCCAGGTATCATTTTGTACAATGGATTTAATTTCTTCATCCATTGTGATTCTCCACTTCTCATCTTGTAAAACTTAATGGAAGTTCACTAGTTCACAATCATCAAAGAGACAAAAGAGAGAAAGATTATCAAGTCTTTTAGTTATCTTATAGAGATCTTGAAAACTCCTTGTACATTTTTCAGTTTTTTCATTTAAGAAAGATGATGGTGAATCTCCACATGTCATTGATGCTTGTGAGATAGGTAGAGTAGTTGGCTCTCATTGTTCTTATACTTGTTTTATATATATGTGATCATCTTCTTCAATAGGAAAGAAGTTGAAATCATCTATACCAAAGCCAAAATTCCATTCTCGTTCCTTATCGAAAATTATATCTCGACTAATTATAATTTTTCCACTACTTGGATTGTATAATTTGTATCCTTGGAATTATTGTCGTAGTCCGTGAAGATGAACTTTTCACTTTTGTCATCCAGCTCGGCTCTTCTCTCGTCTAGTACATGTACATGGGCAATGCTTCCAAAAACTGTTAGATGGGCGATACGAGCTTTTCTTCCACTTCAGACTTCTTGTTAGAGATCGGTTAGATAAGTAGACTGTACATGCAACAACTTCAACCTAAAATTCTTTTGGTAGTCTCTCACTCTTGAGCATGCTTTTTACCATGTCGAGAATAGTTTTATTTTTCCTCTCTACTATGTTATTTTGCCGAGGATATCTTGGAACTATTAAAGGGCGCTGAATTTCGTTTGCTTCATAAAACTCAACAAATACTTTAAAAGTGAACTCTCAATCTCAATCAAAACTTATGACTTTAATTTGTTGTCTACTTTCTTTCTCCAATGCAGTTTTGAATTTCTAGAAAGCTTAAAAACTTCTAACATCTACTTAAAAAAATATACGTAAGTTTTTTTGAAAAATTATCAATGAAAAGAAGGAAGTAGTTACTTTTACTAAGGGAGCGTGGCTTGAATGGTCTGCACACATCAATATAAATAAGTTCGAATGGCTTTTGAAGTCTTAAGTTTGACTTTTTTGGAAAACTCTTCCTAAGCTGCTGCTTACCACGTAAACATCCTTCATAGACTTGATTATGATGATTGATTAAAGGTAGGCCTTTCATTATATTCTTCTTTGATAGTAGCTTTAGTCCACTAAAGTCGAAATGCCCATATTGAAGATGCCAAATCCAGATTGGATTTTGTGACAAGCCTTAAGACACTTTGCAACATCATTTCGAATATTTAAAAGAAACATTTTATTCTTTAACATTTTCACCTTTGTAATTGTGTTTCCTTTGTCACCTCTTAAGAAAAGACTATAATCTTTTAAGTGAATATTACAGCCTTTTTCCAAGAGTTGCCTTAAACTAAAGGTTGGCTTTCATACTGGGCACATAGTAAACATTCAAAATTAATTGGTAGCTACCATGTTTTACACCAAAATGAATGTCATATTTGCTCTTCACTGGTACTTTTGAATCATCTCCAAAAGCAACATTACCATTTATAAATTCATTTAGTTCTATGAACATGCTTTTGTTTCCGCTCATGTGCTTGCTAGAACTTGTGTGAATGTACGATGTATTTTCTTGACCTCCAGTGGTGTCATTGCGTGCTAGTAAAAGTGTACCATCTTCACATTCTTTTCTTGAACAGAGAGCTTTACATTATGAAGCATAATGTCTAAACTTTTGACAATTATCGCACTATATTTGAGATTTATCATACCTCCATCTTAGATTGCATCTACCTTGTCCTCTAGTTGAGCTTTCTCCTATTTTATAATTAGTGTCGTTATTGTTGAAATTCCAGTCTCGTCCTCGGCCTCCACCTCTGACATATTGTCTTGTACTATTGTTGGAGTTTTCTTCCTTATATTTAGATTGACTTCCATCTTAAGGAGTTGTTCTTCGATCCCATATTACTTTTTTTTTTTTTATAAGCTTGCAATCTTCTTTGAAGTTACTCAATCATCAAAACCTATAAATCTTTTGTTTCCTCAATTGTCATTATATGGTCAAACTTTGAGTCTACTGATCAAAGTATCTTCTTAACGATCCTTACTCTATTTAACTCCTTATTGTTTCTTTTTAATTCATTGAAATGGTCACAATTCGAATAAAATAGTCAGAAATTGAATCGGACGCCTTCATGTGTAAGGACTCAAATTCTCCTCTTAATATTTAGAAACAAAACTTCTTAACTTGTTCTACTCCTTTATAAGAGATCTCTAATTTCTCCCATGCTTCCTTTGAGGAGGTTGTGCCAATAATCTTTTTAAAAACATCTTCATCTAATGATTGAAAGATGAGATATTTTGCTTTATTCTTTTTCTTCTTTTTTTTTTCAAATTTTCATTTTGTGTTATAATTAAAGTAGTTTCATTTTCTAGCATAGTAAAACCTTTCTCTATGACTTCCTATACATTATGTGCACCCAATAGAGACTTCATTTTGATTCTCAAGATGTCAAACTTGCTGCCACCATTTGCCATAATTCACAAATTGATGAGAATTCAGAGATTTTGAATGTATGGATGAATCTAGGACGTTGAAAAACCTTTAGAGGGACTCAGACCAAAAGTTCAAAATTTGGTTAATGGCCAACGATCAATCAACAGTCAGCTTAGCTCATTTAACTCAACTTTGTCTGGCTCAACTTGACCTGATTGAGCTTGGCTCAGTACAGTTAAACTCAATTTAGATTGGCTCAACTCGGTGAGTAAACTCAGTTTTGATAGAGTAAACTTTGGCGACGATCACTTTTGGACTTCATTCAGGATGATTTTTATGGCATCATGTTCCTCTTATCATGCTCTTCGATTTAATATGCTGCATTGCTATGTTGAACACCGATTACTAGGTCTTATACAACTTTGTTAGAAAATTTAAAGAATAAAACACAAATTTTATTAGAGAAAGCTTAAAGACATTACAGGAACAATTCATGCACTCTCATAAATCAATCTCAAAAGCTTTATTTGCCTTTTATGCTTTCTTCTTCTTAGGCTACATAAACCAAAGGGGAGATGGGTATTTATCGATGAGACAATTCAATCACAACCACTTATCATTCTACCTACTACACTAATCTCAACCAAACATCTCAACACCACAAATCCTACCTACAAAACCTCACAAATCTTACCTACTAAACCTACTCACTAACCACACTAACCTTACCTACCATAAGAAACTTCTATGAATTTGGCTTGGACTTCTTCAAGTTGGATCAAGTTTATGATGCAACATGCCCCCAACCTTTTTTACAAATATGAAACAATCTCCTATTGACTAGTCAACAATTCCACTAGAGCCTTTTCATCTAAGAAAAGAGTTTATTTCATCATAGAAATTTATCATTTTATTGCATTCACTTATAACTTTTAATATTTTTTGTGAAATTTGCTGATTTTAAATTTTATCTAATGGATTTCTGTGGAAACTGAGAACCATTGTTGTGTTGTTTGGCTGTTGTGTGTCATTTTTTTGTGTTTTGTGTCTATCACTTAGGTAAGAAGGCAATATTGGGCTGCATGTTCAATTGTGCTACCCATGGCCATGACCAGCTACTGTAGATTTTATGTCCAATGGACAACCAGTGCTTCAATTGGTGGGATCTTGTTAGTCTTCACTCCTACAAAGTTGGTCGTTAATAACGGTTTAAAAGATATAGGATGATGGTTTTAAACTTGTCATCTTAAGCAACAACATTAAAGGGGTAAATTTTTTATAACGGTTCAAAAAATATCATTAAATATATACCTATAATGATGGTTATTTTAGTAAACAGTCATTATTTGCCATAAGTACATAAGTTTTAATGACGATTCTTTAGCAACAACCGTCATTAAATGTACATTTATAATGATGGTGATTTTACGAAATAGTCATTATCTATGATATATACTAGAGTTTTAATGATAGTTTTTTCCTAAAATCCATCATTAAAAAGTACCATTTGATGACGGTTTTTTAAATAGTGGTCATTCATTGCATTTTTCCATTAACTTTTAATGATGGTTTTTTTTCTAAAAAACCATCATTAAATGTCACTTTGTCATGATGGTTAAAAAAAGGATCATTAAATATTTGCTTTTAATGATAATTTTTTTAATAGCCGTCATTAAATGTACCATTTTAATGAAACTGTCATATTATGTTATATTTTAAAGACATTCAATGACAGTTTTCAATCATGATAGCCATTTTATATCAATCTTTGATGACCATTCTTTTATAAGACCCGTCATCTTTTGTAGGAATAAAAAAAAAAAGCAATTTATAATTACTATGCTTCAATTGTTTTGTAAAATTAAAATTTGCATGGTTGTTTTCACATTCTAAACTGGACAAACATATTTAATAGTGCTTTCTTCATCTGAGAAAAATACCACTATATTAAATTTCTCATAAAGTCTTTAATAACTACTCTTCATAGCCCATATAAGCAACAACACAAACTTCCTAAGTTTAAACTTGGAAACAGACAAGTTTTAATGAGCAAAGAATAATAACAATGATGATGCTAAAATATTAGATTACCTATAATGTATTCAGAATAAATATACTTCGACTGCTGAAAGGAAGGCAGCTTAGTTTTAGAAAATTTCATCACCTGATTCTCAATCTCCTCAATGGTTATTTTCTCAACTTCTTCCTCTAACAGAGACTTCATTTGAAATTTTAAAACATATCCAGGATGAAGAGCATGCCTGTAGTGGCAATCTTTACCACCATTTGAGCATACCCAAAACTAGCCATATTGTTTCTTCTCTACAACTTCTAAAAACTATCTACAAATTAACCTAAAAATCATCTTCAACATTTTGGTTCTGTAGAGACAAAAACCACAGCATCATTACAACTCATATATGCTGATCTTTGGGGGCCCTCTCATAAAACATCTACTCAAGGGTACAACTATTACCTATCCATTTTAGATGATTTTAGCATATTTACTTGGTTATTTCCCTTAAAAGCCAAGTCTGATGCACTACAAGTTTTTTCACTCTTCAAAACCTTTATTGAACAACATCTTGATAGAAAAATCAAAATTGTTCAAACAGACTGAGGAGGTGAATTCAGATCTTTTTCTTCTCCGTTAGCCTCCTTTTGTATTCAATTTAGACACCATTGTCCTCATATTCATCATCAAAATGGAAGAATAGAAAGAAAACACAGACACATTGTAGATGTTGGTTTGACCTTGTTAGCACAATCCAAATTACCTTTGACTTTTTGGTGGAATGCTTTCCACACTCTTGTATTTCTTATAAATAGATTACCTACACCTGTTTTGAACAATGTGTCACATTTCTTTAAACTTTTTCAACAACATCCAGATTATACAATCTTAAGGGTTTTTGGTTGTGCATGCTATCTTTATCTCAGGCCATATAATAAACATAAACTTGAATTCAAGTCAAATAGATGTCTTTTCATAGGCTACAGTCCTCATCATAAAGGGTATCAATGTCTTCATTCATCTGGAAGGGTTTATATCTCTAATCATGTAACCTTTGATGAAAAATCTTTTCCTTATCAGTCAGATGTTGATTTTTCCTCAGTCACAAACTCAACTCTGTCAAATCCTAATACAGCAACCTTGTCTTCCTCAATACAAGTTTTTCCAGCACCTACCTTAGCAACTGCATTCTCAGATGTCTCAGGTCAAAGCTTTAATTAGTCTCCAGCTCATTTGCCTATCAATGCTTCGCCAGTTTCTTCTTCAAATAATCAAGGTCCTATCATTACAAAGCCTGACCCATCTTTTTCCCTCCAACCTATTCACCATTTACCATCTCCATAGCCTTCTGGTCACCCTATGATAACCAGGTCTAAAGCTGGCATTTTCAAACCTAAAACATATCTCACTGCTCTCTTATCCAAAGCCTCTGAACCCACTTATGTAGCACAAGCTTTAACAGACCCTAAATGGTTTGAAGCCATGAAGGAAGAGTTCAATGCTCTTAAAGCAAACCAAACTTGGGATTTAATTGAACCAACATCACCAATTAAAGTGGTTGGAAACAAATGGGTATTTAGAGTTAAATACAATTTAGATGGTTCAATATCAAGGTACAAAGCAAGGCTTGTAGCAAAAGGTTTTCATCAGACATATGGTGTTGATTATGAAGAAACTTTCAGCCCTGTTATTAAGTCATCTACAATCAGGATAGTACTCAGTATGGCAGTGATGAACAAATGGCTCATTAGACTGGTTGATGTCAACAATGCCTTCCTAAATGGCATTCTTGTTGAAGATGTGTATATAGAACAACCAGAAGGTTTTGTTGATCCTTTAAAACCTCATCATGCCTGCAAACTGAACAGAGCTTTAAATGGATTGAAGCAAGCTCCAAGAGCTTGGTTTGATATATTCAAATCTGCCATGATTACACAATGGAGTTTTATTAATTGTCAGTCTGATTCATCTTTGTTCTACAAATGGGTTAATGGTCACATTTTACTAGTTTTGGTATATGTTGATGACATAATCATCACTGGTTCTGATTCCCTCAGTGTGTTACAAGTAATCTCAGATATGCAGACTATTTTTGCTCTTAAAGATCTAGGAGAGCTCAGCTACTTTCTTGTTATTGAAGTTACCAAAACCAAAGAAGGTATTCACCTTTCTCAAAGCAAATATATTGCTAATCTACTGTCAAAACATGGCATGGAAAATTGTAGTTCAGTGTCTACACCAATGGCCACCTTTCATCATCTTACAAAGCAATCAGGCACTGCAATTGAAAACTCCTATCAGTACAGAAGTATTGTTGGAGCCCTTCAATATGTGACATTAACCAGGCCAGACATAGCCTTTTCAGTAAACAAATTAAGCTAGTTTCTTGCAGCTCCCACAAATGAACACTGGCAAGCCTGCAAAAGACTACTAAGGTATCTTAAAAGAAATATTCACTATGGTCTTCAATTATACCACAGTGGTAGTTTACAAATAACTTGCTTTAGTGACTCTGATTGGGCTTGTGATAGAGCTAACAGAAGATCAGTTGCAAGTTATGCAGTGTATCTTGGTTCCAATTTGGTATCATGGTCTTCAAAGAAACAACATGTCGTTTCAAGGTCAAGTACAGAATCTGAATACAGAGCTCTGGCATTAGGAACAACTGAGGTTTTATGGATTCAGGCTTTGCTTACTAAGCTGAAGTTCAAAATGGCAACAACATTAGTTATGTGGTGTGATAATCAGAGTGCCATAGCTTTGGCTACTCATCCAGTGTATCATGCAAAAACTAAGCATATAGAGCTTGACATTCATTTCATTCGAGAAAAAATTGCAGGCAACCAAATATCCATCAGTTTTGTTCCTAGTGAGGATCAAACAGCTGATATCCTTACTAAAGCACTTACTTATAGCCAGTTTTAGTATCTTAGATCCAAGCTGAATGTTTTTCCAAAACAAAACAACATTCAGCTTGAGGGGGGATGTTAACATATATGCTGAAACAGAGCTGTAACAGAATACTGATCTGAACACTCACACACAAGATATCATGCTGAGCTGGAGGAGTCTGTTATTCGTCTCAACATCACTTATAATAGAATTTGTTTTGATTGCATTCGTGTGTTTCATTATGTGTAGAAGGATCCAGAGACTTTAGCTGTATTTAGTTACTATATAAACCAATTTGTAATCATTTTACAATAGATATAAAAATCCAGATTGTTTCCTCAACCTCTCATTGCTTTTCTCTCTTATTTTCTTACTTGCCAAACACATTCCTTTATATTTTCTTACATACAACAATCACAATTTCAGTCATCAAGAAGAATACACAGTTTGATCAAATAGCGCTGATAACATTTTCTTTTCACTTCCTAACAAGTATCTTCAAAGTAGCATACGAATTTAGGCCGTGCTAATTCTCTTATTTTCGAATGGAAGAGTATAACGTTCACATTAATCTAATTCTACTACCATGGAAAATAAAGAGAAAAGAAATAATCGTAAAATTTGGATAAGCAGACAGTTATAATCCCGATGCAAAACTAGTTCCTATCAACAGTGGAAAAGTAAAATTCATCATATGAGGAAACCTCAAGCACATAACTAACCTAGTGGATCATATTTCCTTTACTGCACAGGTGCAATGCCAAAAGAACAAATTTCAGCTCACAGACAAATAAATTAATAATTTGTACCTATAGATATTGCGACAAACTAACCTAGCTCTATTGTAGATACTAATCAATAAATGGAGAAGGAAATTTAGTCTGAAATAAGAAACCTCACTGCATCTTACCCGCATTTTGGCCTCAAAACCCTGAGGATTGTAATATTCCACCTAAGATCATTGTAGAGCTAAGCAAAATGAAGAAGAGCTAAAAATGGATAGTAATATAGTATATCTGCAAAACAAAATGGTTAAATGTTAATAGCAGGAAATAAATCATTTTGGGATAAGATGAAAACATCATGTATTGTACCGAGAAAGATTGATAATTTAATAACTGAGATAGGAATCTAGTCATCAACACTTCAACACAGAAGGTACCTTTTCGAGAGTCTATTTTGATTTAATGTCCATGGATGCCTATCATTCTGTCTAAAGAACTGGAATAACATAAGAGATATAAGGATAAATGAACAACATCTCAGATTGTTAAATTTTATATTAAAAAACAACAACAACAACAACATCACAGTTTGTTTCGAAGGAGGCCCCTAGAAATTTGCTCAAAAATAAACTTAAAAGAAATGAATAATTAATAATTTTTATGAAGACATATTTAGAATATCAAGCTACTGCACAAGTTAAATTACCTTATAACGAAGAATGCAAACTATTTTCAAGGTTAAAATCTTAGAAAGTCTGGAAGGCTTCTAAGAGATAAAATTTGATTTCCACAAGACATAATTGCTGCAAAACTGATAAATTTTATTTCGTTGTAACTTTCAGCATTCTCGTATGACAAATGGGAGATAAATAAACAAGACAAACCTTCTTGGCCTTTTAAAGTCATTTAAATTCAAATCTAGAACCTGTGTCTAATCAAAATATTTACACATGAATATATTAAAGAACTATAATTTCAAAAGAAAAAAATTGAAAAAGAATTTAAAATTTAAAAAATAGAATTTGACAATCCACCATTCAGAAATTGAATTCGTGCAAACAAATTTGATCCAAAAGATTCAGCCATATCTTTGCAACATGTTATAACTGATTTTTCATATCTATTTTTTCGAAGCAAACACTTGTGTTTCTAGTAAAATTAAGAGCAAAAATATATTAAATCAAATGTTGGATGGATTGAAATAGAAATTCAAAAGATTAAAAAATATATATAATGTAGCTTATTCAAGGTAAGAACACAACGAAAATGATGCTAAAAATTGTTTACCTCTTAGATTACAGATAATAAATAGATTGTCAAGGAGAAGAAAATGAATTACCTATTCATTGGTTTCAATTATAGTTGTAAATTCAAGGTTTGTAAGGTTCGTCTCTTCTTTTCACATTTTCAAAACTAATAAAGATGTAAGCCGTATTAAAAAAAAAAGAAAAAGAAAAGATGTAAGCCTTTCTATGGTTGGCATTAAAATCCGGATCCGGCCCAGATCTGCAAAGATCCGGAAGATCCGGATCCGGAAAAATCCAGATCCGTATGTTATAAAATACTGATCCAGATCTTCAAAGTTAAGATCCATGCGGATCCCGATCCGAATCCGAATGCAAGTACATCAGGAAAATCTCCGAATGCAAGTGCATCAGGAAAATCAGATATCTGGATCCGCATTATTATATAATTAATTAATTAATTAAATTAAATTTTAATTAAAAAATATATAAATTAAAATATTTATAAGCATAATTAATTCTATAATCTTCATTGACTATAAAAAGTATGTTAAAAAGCTAAAATAATAATAATAATAATAATAATAATAATAATAATAATAATAATAATAATTAGAGAATATTAAAATGAATTGGTTTACTTTAGTTTTTTTATTTTTATTTATGTTGTGAAATTATCATTTGTGAATTTATGGTGAATTGTATGTTATTCATATTGAATTGATGTTAAATTGTTAATTGTTAAATTATAATTGAATTTTATTTGATATTATTAAATAAATTATTAAAGTTAAAATTATATTTAAATTTAAAAATATGTGGATCCGGATATCCGAAAAATCCGCTAGCAACCCGTGCGGATCTTACCCACATCTGGATCCGCATATTTTTTTTTGGATCTAAATGCGAATCCAGATGTAAAAAATTCAATGTGGATCCGGATCACGGATCCATAATTTGCCATCTCTAAGCCTTTCCATTTGGCACTCCGTACAGACCATGAGGGATATGAAATTACATCATCATCATCAAATAAAAAACAATACTTATACTTTTACCAAAAGTAAACAAGTAAAAGATATTACACAAATTCATAAATTTTAAAAATATAAATATTCAACTAATTAACCCCCAATTATACCTATGTATTACCCCAAAAAAGAAGGAAATTAGTTTGGACATAAGAGTAAACAGCAAAGCAAATAAACAAAAAAAAAATTGCGGGCAAAAATCACACCTGGAAGTTCTAGGTAACAGCAGTATGACGGCAACTAGAAAATTTTTAGGTGTTGTCCAGCGACTGTATTTATGTTAAAAACATCACAAGGTACTGTTTTCAACAACAAACAACAGCATGACAGCACCCAGAAAATTTTATGGGTGCCATCTAACTGCTTCATTTGGATTAAAAACAGCAGTTGGTGCTGTTTTTAACAACAAACAGCAGCATGACAGCACACCGAAAAAAATTCAGGGTGCTGACAAGCTGCTATATTTAGGTTAACAATAGGACCGGGTGCTGTTTTTAACAGAAAACAGCAGCATGACTTTTGAGATGAAATGAAAATCATTTTTCTTTAAGTATGCATGCTAGTGTCTATAAAAATTAAAGCAGCAATCAAATCCTCCACAACAGAACATGATTAATCCTCCTACAAGTCATTGGCTAGTGTCCAAACCATTAAATATATAAAAGAATCAAGGGGCAACCTTGTGAACACAAACACCAATCAAATCAAACGCAAACAACAGATCCATAAAAATTAGAGCCGCAACAACCAACAGGTGCCCAATTCGAAGATTATGAATAATTTGCCAACATACACGTGATTAGCCACACTCAAGAACAAAACTCATGTCATGCTGTAGTTCAAGGGTTCAGTCATTCCAACAAATTATTTCAGGTAAGAGAAGAAATTTTAGAATAAAATCCCTTTTCCAACCCAGTACAACAACCACCTTTATGGTTCTTAACTACACATTTAGGAGTTAAATTTTAAAAGAACTTTTACTAAAATTGATGTGCAAGGGAAGATAATAACAAAAATTACCTGCTTTAATTGTTCAATCGGCCTTAATCAATAGTGGGTTCACAGTTATGGTTTTTAAATTCAATGGCGTCAACACACGTGCTTGGTGGGTACTTCGTATATTTCTCAGTGAGGGTCGAAATTGATGGTGAAAGACGAGATAACGTCCGCGGTAGTCCGTTGCCCTTCAAGGATTTCAATTGAAAAGGGAGAGTGATGAGAGTGAGAGACGAGAATGAGAGTGCCAATACTTAGAGGAAAAAAAATGATGTGTGGGTTTTTTTTTTTAACTAAATTGTGTCATTTCTCTTAGCTTATTATCAATGGCGGTTCTTTATTAACAGTCATAGAATAACAGCTCAATATAAAAACGGTCATTAAAAATATTTATTTTCAATGACGTTTTTTAAGAAGCATTACTAAAATTAAGACTATTTGTAACTACACATATAATGATTGTTGTATATAAAAACGATCATAAAAAATTTTTACTTTTAATGATGGTTTTTTAGGAACTATCATTAATATTAAGAAATTTTTTTGACTAAACATATAAAAACAATCATTATTATTTTTTATGACGATTGTTATAAATGAACAGTCATTAAAATTAACTTCATATTTTGCTTGACATTTAACGGGTCATTAAAAGCGCTACATATTATGATTGTTCACATAATAACCACCATTAAATATCTTTAATGACGGTTGTTAGGAAGAACCATCATAACGTATGGGGTCATTGTTTTACATTTTTTTAGTAATGATTCTGACACAACCCGCCCCAAACTCCTAGTGTGAATTAGCCTGGTTTTTAATAAATCGATCGGAAACAATCTAATCAATAAGTATTCTACCAAAAATTTGGCAGAGTTTCCACTATAATTATCACATAACAAAATCTGCAAAAATTATAAAACAAGCACGCCCAAAATAAATTCAAATATAACCATCTCTGAATAACCAATCTCCTCAACAAAATATCAAATCTCTCAAATATCCAAAATTAGAGAAAATACAAATGTTATCCACAATCCCCGAAATGTAATAAATTATACAATTTGATATATCTTAATAAAGCATCTACGACTTCTAACTCTATCACGTGGCTATAACTCCAAAATAATTATCATTACTGGATCAAATTTTGTACCTACGATTCTCCTGTGGAGGGAAAAAATATAAAACGTGATGAGTATAAAACTCAGTGAGCTCATTGAGTGAATAATAGTTTTTTTTACATAATTTTTACTCTAAAATAATTAATCAGATCAAAACACCATCTCATCAAAATATCTCAAAAACGTAAATAACTTATTAAATTCAAATTATGTAATCAAATAACGATATTGCAAATATACTGCATAAATCAATGGAAATTCATAATACTTATAACATCAATATTGAATGCCGAAAACTATCACCAAAAAAGTACCCAAGGGAATAATCTCATCATATCCGGACCTCGACGGACGGGCAATGACATACTATCAGGGTACAACCAAGCCCCGGAGCTACACGGATAGATTGGAAAATATCATCTCATATCTCATCATATCTGTGCATGGATAATCTGATTCCCAAAAGACAAAATCGCCTGAGTACATGGCCCAAAGTCTCCATGTGTACTCAGACGGGCCCCAAAAGCCTATGTCTCATCTGTATCTCATTATCAATATCTCTGTATTCATCATACCACATGCATATGTCATCTCATCTGTATCACTGTATTTGGAGGGGAAGGGTATTGTCTAATGATTTTAAAAACGATCATTATACTCATATTCATATACCTTTATACACATGTACATAAAAATATAATCTCATCCAAAATCTCATTGGAAAACCTCATTTCCTTTTACATTTAGCATGCCATAAATCTGCTTTTTCCTTTCTTTAAAATATTATCATGTATATTCAAAATCGATAATCAAAATCATTAATCAAACACATTTCTTGTAATAAATACCGAAACATAGGAAAAGACCATTTTTATAAAATCATTAAATCGAAGCCTTTAAAATCAATCTCGTAAACAGGCTTTAGCATATTTTAAAATCATAATAAACTATAATGAAAATAGGTTTTGTATATTCCACTCATAGTGATGGTGTCCGAACTCGGTATTAACAACGTTCACGGGTTGATTCTCATTCGCAGATCCTTCTAATTTAAGGAAATAACATAATTACTAACCATAATTATGAATTATAACTAATATGTTTAAAAAGACATTTATCTGCAATAAAATATTCTTGAATTCCTAAAATTACCAAGATGCCCTCGACATCAAAATTCATGAAATCATCCTTAGAATCACAGATTACCAAACTACCCTAAACTCTAATTACAAAAATATCCACAAGTTCTGAATTTATAAAATTACCCTCGAAAAATACAAAATCACCAAAATCCCCCTTAACAACATAAATTACCCAATTACCCTTGAAATCTCAAATTACTTAACTGCCCTAATAAAAAATTACCAAAATGTCCATCAATTTCAAAATTATAAAATTATCCATAAAATTCATGAAATTACTGAATTGCCCCTAATAGTCAACGGTGACCAAAACTTAGTCAACAGCAATGAGAAGCTCAGGTTTGCTAGTTCTGACCTCGGTGAGTCCAATGGTGTCGGCGGTGATAGTGGATCGAGCTCCCCAAAACCGTGAGCTTTCTAACAGTCGATCGGCGGCAATCCGGTCGTTTCAGGTGACAGGGTTGGTCGGAAAATAATGAGGGGAAGTTGACGAACAAGAACGAAGTGGTGGTGTGGCCTAAAACTGGTTGAATCACGGCAGGTTGAAATGGGTTGGGCCGCGGGTCTTCCAAGCTAGATCACCGGCGTTTTGGCCTTTTTTCGGCATCGGTAACGACAAGGTATGTTGGTCGGCTCACAAGCTTCATATCAGTACCAAGCTCGCCTGATGGGATGGTGAAATCGTGAGATCGGGGTGGGTAGGGCACACGGATCCGGGTCAGTCAAACCAGGTCAATGGGTCTACTTCTCTGTCTCTCTCTCTCTCTATTTTTGGTAAGAATCAAAATGCCTCTCTCTCTCATCACTTTCCATTTATATAATCATCATTTCTCTTTTTTCTTTTTTTTTGGGTAAGCTTAATACAAATTAAGTTAATACGGGACCCGAGTGTCGAAATACAATCCGATTACATGGCCGTTGAATTGCGTTCGAATTGTCTCAATTTAATGTCGCGACCAAAATTTAAATTATTCAAGCGCGATCAATTTTAATAATTACATCCAATTACCCACAACGGTTTGTAACAATCCGATGATTTTAAAAATTTACGACGAAAATTAAAAATAACATCACACTCAATCAAATAAATTTTCGTGCATATGTTACAGATTCAACCAACAATAATAGTCATTAGTAGACTTACACATATTTCCCTAGTAGCATCTGCAGTGATGGAATTTGGTTTTTTCTTTATTTATTGAGTATTTAGCTATGAATTAAGCTTCTGTTTGTAGTCCTATCACATTGCAGCTCCACACTTTAAGATTTGTTACTCTTAAGATTTAGTAGCAATATGTGTGTGTAAATTTATTAGTCGTATAACTCATCCATATCCTTTTACTTGCTTACTTTCTTAAGATAATACAGGGCAATTGCCTGGTTTACCTTCAACAATTATAAAAATGGTATACAACAAGTTACGTTTTGGAGCAACGCAGGTTTATATTTTTCACAAGTAGCTCTTTAGAAATATTTCTTTCAAGTTATCATTTGTATACTTGTGTTTCTTATTAAATATTATTTCCATATGTTTATATATGCATAAAGATATGGTACTACCATTCAGTGCTGAACTAAGTTTTTGTTAAGTACTAAATCAATAGTTAGAATTGTTTTAATGCTTATTTTTTTATTTATCTCATTTAACAACCATTGATTCATTGCTCTGCATTGAATTCTTTTTCGAAGATATGTGTGTTATTAAAAATTCCTTGAGGGGCAGTTAAAAAAAAAGAAAGATTGATGATAGGCTTTTTGTCAGGATGACTTGATGATGTTAATTGTTCTTAGTTTATGATCCAACATTAACTAGGTAAGAACAATTAACATCATCAAGCCTGTCACCAAGTCCAAAAAAAATACAAAGCCTAGCCCATCTCATAGAACTTTTTTAAGTTAAGTGAGCTGAGGTGGTTGGTAAGGTTGGTGTAGTTAGTGTGGATGGTCAAGTAGGTGAAGTGGAATGAGTTAGGTTGATAACTAGTGTGGTGATTGAGAATAAAGGAGTGGTTGTGATTAAATTTATTTAGTTTATGTGTGTGGTTATGATTATGTTTTGGATACTATAAATACCCTTATCATTTGTGTTGTATGGACCAAGTATAAGAAGAAGAAAGCATAAGAAGCAAAACGAAGCTTTTGAGAGTGATTTGTGAGAGTTAATGAATTGTTCTTGTAATGTTCTTGAGCTTTCTCAAATAAAATTTGTGTTTTATTCTTCAAATTCTCCAACAATTAAGTGGGAACTATTTCTTTGGCGAAAATGAAAAGAGGAGGGAGGGATTGGGAATTGGTAATTTGGACAACAAAAAATGGGGCTCTTATAGCAAATGGTTATGGATATTTGTTATTGAGAAAGATTATCTGTGGCATGAAGTGATAAGAAGCAAATGGTAGTTTTGAAGAAAAAATAACTAATCACAAATTAAAAAATTGCTATATGCAAAAGTTAATAAAATGTTGAGGTTGTTGTTATATAAAAATTTTTTTAATAGTATTTTCTTTTAATACTAAATTATATTGCTATATGCAACTGTTGATTATGATTACTTTGTTTAACTTTGATTGTGATTAGTTTGTTGAAGTTTTACTCTGTTTTTAGAAAAATCTTTGAGAATCTCCGAATAATTATTTATCTTATGACATATAAACCTGATGGGAGGGTGTTTTTATGCTATTCATATTTCAAAGGAGGGGCTTTGATTTTGATCAGTTCTTTTATTGACTTTTTGAATTTGGCTTTCTTTAAAAAGGGTATGAAGCATCTTTTATTATATTGTTTATATTTTAATTGTCTCTCACATGCTCTTATTATTTCATTTGTCATCATTATTATCAAGGTCTACTATATATTATATATCTTAACATTAATATTAGGAAAGTGCAAAAAGATTTACTATACAAATTGAAAGTGCAATAAAGTCCACTATGTTTTTGCCTTCTTGTTGAGAGCTTTAGGATTGAATAGATTAAGGAAATCATTGGTTACTAGTTTATAATAGAGCATTTCCAATAGCTTTTAACTAGCCAATAAAGTCATTTGATTTATGTAGATGGAATAACTTGCTTGTGTTGAAATTAGATGTTACGTTAAAAAACTTGTTTATTTATAACTAGCTTCTGAATATTTCTACTTTAGACCAAAATATTTATTTTTGTTAACTATTGTTTCTCTATTGCTTGTTAATTATTGTTGCAGTTGGAAATTGGCATCCATCTCTTTTTCTTTTCATTTTCCTTTTATTCCTTTGCTTATTTCATTAATGTGTTTCAAGTGTTTCTTCCTCATCAAGTGTTTCTTCCTCAACTTCCTCTGTATCCTAATCTATCCAATTCGTTGAATGGAGAAGCTGTAGGTGTGATAATGCATGATCACACTATTTTTATTTAAAAGATTGAAAGGCAATAATCCTTCTCAATTTTGCTTCTAGATTTGTTAAATTTAGCCCCTAAATTCAGCTATAAATAGAAGGAATTTAATTGGATGGTAGAAATTTTCATGTATAGATTTCTTTTATGAGTGGAATGTCTTGTTTATTGAATTCTTCAAAATGTATAATATGTACTAATAATATTTGAATATATAATGAAATCTATCAATCTCAATTAAGTTTGCTTTTGTTATTTCATTTTGCCTTTTATTTTTATCAACAAATCAATGGCCAACTTGTCTTTCATATTTTTATTTTCTAAATAAAAAACAATATTGATACTATAGTAACAGTAATCACAAATACTAACATAGTAACATAATAATATGATACTATGGTGTCATGATTTTGGTGATACTATAGTAAAAATAATCACTAACATTAAATTTGTGACACCATAAATAAGTTTCACAATTTTTCTGACTGCCAGACTACTAACACAATTAACAAGTGTAACTAAAGTTATTACTGTAACATATATGCTTTAATTCTTTAATTGGGTTGTATTTTGTATTTTTAATTTCGTCGCAAATTTTGAAAGTCGTCGAAATTGTTTCAAATTGTTGCGGGTAATTGCATGCAATTATTAAATTGATCACGCTCAAATAATTTTAAATTTTGTCACAACATAAAATTGAGACAATTCGAACGCGATTCAATAGCCGCGTAGTCTGACTTTATTTTGGCACTCGAGTCCAGTATTAGCTTAATTTGTATTAAGCTTTAAAAAAAAAAAGAAACGGGAAACTTTCGGTTACTATATATGGAAATGGAGAGAGAGAGAGAGAGAGGCTATTGATCGTTGACCCGACCTGGATGCGCAAGACCAATTTGGCCGAATCTCAGGATTCCAGCCACCCCACCAGTTGAGCTTGGTACTGATATTAAGCTTGTGAGCCAACCATCACATCCCTACCGTCATCGACGCCAGAAACCGGCTAGAATGGCTGCGATCCAGCTCCAAAAACCAATGGCTCTACCCTTTTTTCTCTTGTCAATTTCCTTGAAATGAGGTCGTGCCACCACTTGGATTTTGTTCCTCAGCTCCCCCTCATCATTTTCTAACCAACCCCATCATCTGAAACAACTGAATTGCCGCCGATTGATTGCCAGAAAACTCACGATTTTGGGAAGCTCGATCCACAGCCGTCGCCGCATGTGGGAGGTCACTGCTGGCACCATTGGACTCACCGAGGTTAGAACTACCAGACCGAAGCTTCCCATCGCCGTTAATCGAGCTCTAGTCACCGTTAATCATTAGGGGCAATTAAGTAATGTCACAAACTTTATGGGTAATTTTGTAAATTTGAAATTAGTGGATAGTTTAGTAATTTCATATTAGGGGAATTAGGTAATTTGAGATTTCAAGGGTAATTCAGTAGTGTACGTCGTTAGGGGCATTTTGGTAATTATATATTTTTTAGGAGTAATTTCATAAATTCAAAACTTGTGAATATTTTTGTAATGTGAACTGAGAGTGGTTTAGTAATTTGTGATTCTGAGGATAATTTGATGAATTTTGATGTCGAGGGCCCATCTAAACACACATAGAGGTTTTAGGCCGTGTGTTATAATTTTGGTAATTTTATAAATTTGAGAATATTTTATTGCGAATAAATGTCATTTCGAGTTTATTAGTTATAATTTGCATTTACAGATAATAATTATATTATTCCTTTAAATTAAGAGGATTTGCGAATGAGAATTAACCCGCAGACATTATCGATAACGAGTTCGAACATCGTCACTGTGAGTGAAATATATAAAACTTGATTTCATTGTATTTTATTATGATTTTAAAATATGGTAAAACATATTTATGAGATGCGTTTTAAAGGCTTCGATTTAAATGATTTTATAGAAATGGATTTTTATTTGCGTATTGGTATTTATTACAAAATAGATATATGATTAATGATTTTGGTTACTAGTTTTGAATATGCTTGATAATTTTTTAAAGAAAAGAAAAAAACATATTTAAGGCATGATAAATGGAAAAGGAAATGAGATTTCGGATGAGATTATATGTTTATATATATGTGTATAATGATTATTTTTAAAATTATTAGATAGTACCCTTCCCCTCGAGATACAGTGATACAGATGATATGATGAGATATGAGGCTTTTGGGGCCCATCTAAACACACATAGAGGTTTTAGGCTGTGTGTTTGGGCGCACTCGTCTTTTAGAGGCATATACATGCGGTATGATGAATATAGAGATACATATGATACAGATATTGAGATACAAATAATATAGATGATACAGATGAGATATAGGCATTTGAGGCCCGTCTGAGTAGACACAACGACTTTAGGCCGTGTACTCGGGTAACTTTGTGTTTTGGGGATCCAAATATACATGCACAGATATGATGAAATATGAGATGGTATTTTTTGATCTATCCGTGTAGCTCCGGGGTATGATTGTACCCAAATAGTATGTCATTCCCAATCTGTCGAGGTCTGGATATTATCAGATATGAGATGGTACTTCCCTATCTATCCGTGTAGCTCCGGGGCATGATTGTACCCAAATAGTACGTCATTGCCCATTCGTCGAGATCCAAATATGATGAGATTATTCCCCTGGGTAATTGTTTGGTGATAGTTTTCGATATTCAGTATTGATGTTATAAGTATTATGGATTTCATTGATTCATGGAGTATATTGTGATATTGTTATTTGAGTACATGTTTTGAATTTAATAAGTTATTTAAGTTCTTATGATATTTTGATGAAATTGCGTTGTGATATAATATAATTATTTTAGAGTAAAGTTATGTTAAAAAACTACTATCCACTCACTATGCTCACTGAGTTTTATACTTATCTCGTTTTATTATATTTTCCCCCCCATAGGAAATTCGTAGGTATAATAATCGACCCAACAACAATAGTTATTTTTTATTTATGGCCACGTGATGGTGTTAGGAGTCGTAGATGTTTTATTGAGATATTTTGGGATTGTGTAATTTGATACATTTCGGTGATTGTGAAAAAATCTATGTATTTTATATGATATTGGATAATTAAGTGATTTGGTATTTTGGTTGAGGAAATTGATTGATGAAGTTGGTTGTATTTGGAATTATTTTGGGAGTGTTTATTTTATTAATTGCAGATTTGGTTATGTGATAATTATAGGGAAGACTTTGCCGAAAATTTGGCAAAATCCTTATTAATTTGATTATGTCAAATTGATTAAATAGAATTAGGTAGACTCGCACTGGCAGTTTAAGGCGGGTCGTGTCAATTACTGACACTATTTTAATGTAAGTAAAGATCATTTTTCTAGTAGTGTTTGAAAGGAAGCATGTAAAGATAATAAATAAAAGTGGCAACTTTTCGCTGTTTAACTAATCTTTTTAAAATTTGGTTATGAATGAGTTGCACTACTACAAAAATGACATTTACTAACACCAAGTTTACTGACACATTGCAAAAAGCGTGAGTAATTATATACAAATGCACCATTTAATTGAATTCAATTTATTCATAGCCTAAACTTCTATTCTCTATTGTCCTTTTTCTCTTTTTTAATTTATTGTGCTCTAAAGTAGTAGATCCTAATACTCTTGACCAATTGCAAGAGGAACTTGTAATCACTTTATGCTTATTGTAGCAATACTTTCAGCCTATCTTTTTTGACATAATGATCCATTTAATAGTTCATCTAGTTGAATAAGTTAGGTTTTGTAAGCCAATTTATCTTAGATGGATGTATCTTTTTAAAAGAGAGATGAAAACTCTTAAGGATTATGTTTATAATCACTATCGCCCTAAGGGTTGCATTGCATAAAGTTATATTGTAAAAGAAGCACTTTAATTTTATGCTGAGTACGTCTTAGATTGTGATGTTATTGGACCAACTACTAGTTGTCTAATTGATTTCTCAATCGAAAGACCTTTGGGATGTGCTGTAGTTAAGGTGGTTGATGATCCTTTATTGTCTCAAGCACACCAGTACGTTCTAATGAACACCTCTGAAATCCAATCATATATCGAGTAAGTCATTATTTTTTCAATCAATATTTCTATTGTATTAAAACATTATTATACTACTGTTTAAGTCTTAATATGATCTTATTGTAGGGAGCATATGCATTATTTGGCATCAAGAAATGTATGGTTGCAAAATGAACACACTCATATATTTTCTGGTTGGTTACATTACAAGAAAAAGGTTATAATTGTTGCTTAATTAAATACAATATAGGATACAAACTTTAACGTCAACAAGATTCTTTTCATGTAACTAATTACTAAACTTATTAATTTAAATTATACGTAGCATACGATAGAGCAAATAATGTGCTAGTTAAGGAAATAGTGTGGTTGTTGGCAAACAAACCGCGCTCAAGTGTGGTGACATACCTTAGCTACTAAATCAATGGCTTTACTTTTGCAACGAAAGACTAGGACAATAACCGTGTAACACAAAATAGTGGCTTTAGGGTTGTCGCTAACACTCTACAAATTTCAAGCTAAAAAGAAAAAAATCCTCATTCTGGAAACATGACTTTCTATGGTGTCATTGATGAGATTTGGCAGCTTGATTATCTGATGGGTAAAAAAACACTTTTCAAGTATGATTGGATAGATGATAAAGGGGTTAATGTTGATAATTTAGGTCTCACTATAGTTGATTTAAATTGAATAGGCTATAAATCTGATTGTTGTATTCTATCTGGTCATGCAAAGCAAGTGTTTTATGTAAAAGATCAACTAGATAATAGTAAATCAATAGTGTGCTTAGTGGCTAAAAAAGCTTATAAGTTAAATGGGGAAAGATGTGAAGACTTGGATATATTTTTACCATTATCCAACAAACTTCCAGTATGTGAGTTGGATGAGAAAGATGACGAAGGAATTTATGACAGAAATGATTGTAAATCTATTCTAGTAGATATTGATTTAGAAATTCACTAAATTCATTATTGTATCTAGTTTCGAGCACCATTTTTTTACTTTTCCAATAAATGATTTATTTATTTTATTATATTCCATTACTATTGTATTAACTTCTTAATTTAATTGATGTACTTATGTATTTGAATCATTTTCAGGGTTGTAAGAGATAAGGTTTAAAATGATGAGTTAACTTTTCCAGAGCTTAAGGGAAGACCAAGAAGAAGAAAACAAACAAAACAGAAAGGCTTGAAGAAAGAGGAATTTAGTAGTGAATCAGTGGTTGAGTACAATTCTTACAACGTTCGAGTTTGGAAAGGAGAGAAATGATCTCAGGAGTTGCATTAGCGTCATCTTACGTGAAATAATTTCAATCTTACTTGATGAATAGATGCGTGTGACACTAAAAATGAAGGAAACTCTGTGGCTTTATTTTTAGGTTCTATTTAATTGCTTATTTGGTATATTTAGCTATTGTATATGACTTCCATTTTTATTTAAAATTGATGCACCCTTCATTAACTAGTTTACGGAAAAAGTTCAAATTGAGCTTGAAAAGCAAGAGCCAAGTGTTAAAATGGATAGAGGTTGCATCAAGAAACTTTAGATGTGAGTTGGCAAATGAATTTTTTCTACCTTACAAGAAAAATCTAAAGTCATTGAGGCTACCTCCTATTGAATATCCGAGCATTAAAAAAGGTAGACTGGAAACTTTTCATTCAAAAAGTTTTGTTTGAGGAATTTCAGGTGTGTTGTTTCTTAATATTGCCTGATTTATTTATTGCTGGTTACTAATAATTAGTTGTAAGCCTTTTCTTCTTTATCATACTATTTGTTTAGGAAAAAAGTAATAAAGCAAAAGATAATAGAGCAAAGAATGTTTACAACCATCGGTTTGGTAGCACTAGATACGGTGGCATATTGTATAGAAAAGTATGTACAATAAGTTATTTAATATAGTTATTGCAATATAACCCAACTAATGCATAAAATATAGTAGAATCAATCTTATTTGTTTTTTATCAATCTGTAACAGAAAAAGGAGAATGGAGTTTCTGAGCAAGAGATTGATCGCAATGAAGCTTGGTTGGCAGGGGTTGACCAAGATGGCAAATGTGCACCTGAAGTGACGCTAATTGCTGAGAAAATAGTAAGTCACTTGTATACTTAATTCTTATGTATTTCAACTATTAATTTTTAAATTTATAACTACGATTATTTTGAACTGCTCTTATAATTTTGATTATTGTGAATGCATATTTCAAATTTTAGTATAGCTTTATAACTAATACTATTAGGAATTACCCTCATAGTTAGTGTGTGTGTGTGTGTCCATATATATATATATATATATAGATATATATAGATATATATATATATATCTATATATATCTATATATATCTATATATATATAGATATATATAGATATATCTATATATATATATATATATCTATATATATATATATATATATATATATATATATATATATCTATATATATATAATGATTTGCATATAAGAGTTGACTTCTTTACATATAAAAAGTTAAAACGTTTCACATTAAAACTGAATTACATTTATTCATTCATTCATATAAAAGTCCCATAACTTCTGAGAGGTTTTTTCTTGTAATATTTATTGTAGTTTTATTTTTAGTTGTGTGTGGACCTGCTTTGCTTTTCTTTCATGATTTCTGCTTGTGGGTTATTTTCAAGTCATGAGTTTCATTTATTAGATGCTAATTATAGTGAATATAGATGTAACTCCTCTTGGCAATTAATCATTAAACTATCAACTAGAAAAAACTACTCCGTATGAATCCACTACTAAATTGTTAGTTACAAAAAACTAATTAAACATTTCCTGAATAGTAGTGTGTTAAAGTTTTAGTATAGATAAGCAGAAGTATAAGGCAATAAACAACTAAAAGGGGATTAAAAAACTTAACTAAAACCTAAGTGGCAAACTCTCAAAATTCTTCAAAAACAAAAAACTGAATAAACCCCATGATTGGACTAATCCTAACAATCTCCAAAAACTCATAATCATATCACAGCAAATCTGTAACCGAAAAATCCATGGAGTAGAATCATACAATATTTACTTGAAATGTAGGGCCTTCTTTACAGCACTGTAACCCAAACTTTGTAAAAAACAACCAACATCTACCATAAGTTTGCATAAATATAAGTGAAAAAATAACAAGGTTTATACTACTTACAGATGCCCTTGAATAACAAAGTCCCAATATTCCACAAAACCTTGGTATATTTTGCACTACTACAATAAAAATTTTATGAGTATTCAAATTTGTATAAATTTAAAGCCCAAAATTAGGAGGAACAATAAAAAGAACCATAAAAAAACCCTAGAGCAACAAATAATCCCCAAAAGCTCAAAATAATCACCATCACTGCAATATAAATTTGCAAAAATGAAAGACAAAATTACAAGTTGAACCTTACGAAGAAATCAAAGATAGGATTAGACAACAATAATAAATTAGTAAAAAGAAGAAAACTCATTAGTCGCCACAGGCGGCATAGTCATAGTATTCCTTGAAAACATAGAAAAGACATTATTGCAACACGAAAATAAAATCAATGTGCAATAGTGATTCTAATCCCATACTTACAAGATATGCAATAATGATATTTTCAGTTTTTATAATCTTATTGCTTTATAACAAAAGAGATATTGAGTCATCTAGAGTCTAGACTAGGCTAAAAAGAGATGGCAAAGGTACTTGAAATTCTAATATCATACCCAAAAATCTCTTGATTCGTCTCTTAATTCAATCTCTTGATTCATCTTTCGTTTTAGTCAGACTTAATTAGAATAAATATCTTAGTGAATTAAAGTCAGATTTATTTTCCATTCATTTATTATATAATTAAATTTGCTTGTTTCATTATCATCTGAGTAAATTCAAGTTAGATGGAAATAGTTGGTTACTTTCGCTTCAAGTTAGATGGAAATAGTTGGTTACTTTCGCTATGGCTGTTGCTTTTGAAATGTTATATAAATTCCTCAATTCAACTTGTAGATTTATAATGTTTTCATCATTTCCTTTTTAGTAGAATGAGCTAAAAAGTCAAATTGACTAAGGAACATTCCAGTCACACGAGTCCCATGACATTCTAGGTGAAGCTTTACAGAAGAAGCCAAATGGAAGCATAATGCAAGGAGTGGGACAATTCATCACCTCATCCATGTATTTTCATGTCCTTAATGCTCTTGAGCTGGCAAGAGAAGGAAAGATGTATCAAGAGAGTTTTCAATTTATATTTGCTCAATTGGAACACATAAATGTAAGATTGAATGCCTACAACAACACTGAAGTGACTAGTTCTAATTTTCTTAAGCCCACAACTTCAACTATTGTTCAAATTGAGATTGATCAGCAATCCCCTGAAATTGTTGGAAAAAGAAAGGTTAGTAAAGGGAATATTACATGTCATTATTCTATTTCTATTTATATATGCATGTATTATTACTAGTGTGGTATGCATGTATATTTTAAATATTTAACAAGCTGATTTCCATCAGATAAGTCGACGCCAAAATTAGTGAAGAGTGAAATGAAGAATGCTCTTATTAGAATTTCCGAACTAGCTCCTTAACAAACTCTAAAGAAAGTAGAGGTTGAAGTTACTTCAAACCATATGCTAAGAAGATCTCCCAGATTAACTCCTAAAGTGTTAGATGTGCAGTTCTTGAGGAAAGATGAGAGTGTTCCAATAAAAGAGCCACTAGTCATCAAACGAGCAGCAAAAGTCCTTAGGCAAGGTGTAAAGAATACATAGGCAGTTGCACAAACAAGAAAAATAACAATAGTGAATACATGAATATGTTTACAATGTTCATTGAGAATTCCTTGCCTCAGATGATCATGATTGGGAATGATACAACAACTTTTGGTGAAGTTTGGTAGGCATACTTGGACAAAATCATTTGTCATGAAATCATTCAGTTTAAGGAGGTCTCCAGATGCATTATTAACTTATGGATCAAGTACGTAGCTTATGTTTTATTAAACCTGAAGCCATTATTTGGTTTCCATTATTTAAACTTACTTTATTATACATGTTTCTTTTCTCTTAGATACTTGTATGAGGAGATGGAGAATAGTGGAAATGCTAACCACCTAGTTTAGTTTGGTCTTTTTGTGAGGTTACATCCAAAGGCCAACTTCAAAGACAAGTATCAATACATTTTAAAAATTTTAGGCTTGGCAGAATTGGGACAGGTTGTCGTATTCCCATACAATCATAAGTATAATTTTTTTCATTTGCTAACCATATTCTTTATTTAGTAAATTAATTTTGTCAACAATTTTTACTTGTAACTCATGTTTTCAAGCATTTTTTTTATTTAGTGGCCATTAGGTGTTATATGCAATTGATATGGTGAGACGTACAGTCTACTCTCTTGATCCTTTAGATGGTAATCTTGATGAAGAGATGATGCAGATTGTGAATCAGTTAAGTGTTATTTTTATTCATGATCATGTTATTTTATTTTTCTTTGTTATGTTAATTATTTGCTAACATTTGCTATGTCTTCACTATAGTGCGATTAGAATACACCAATCTTTAAACTTTAATGCAAAGGCCAATGTTTAATGGGTCTCCGTCAAGGTAAAAATAAGAAAAACCAGTAATCATTGCTTATTTTAGAAAAAAATAAAAGAAAATTCATGTCAGTTTTATTTTATAGTATCTGAGATAGCCTAACAGCTTTGAATGTGGCTTCTACGTGATGAAATACATTCAAGATATTGTGGCAAATGTGCACATTCTAAAAAATAATGCAAGTATCGAAAAGAGTTTTTACAATATTTTATTATAATGTTTTACTGCATTGTAAAATGAATCAGATCAAAAGAACCTTGAACCTTAGACCAAATGTGTGCTTCTTGATTGTTGTATTTTTACCACATTTTGTATGCATCATATATGTTGTAAGTAAAGGTACTTACAATAATGGGTGTATTGCATCCATATTTCCTATTAGAATTGGTTATTGTTGGTGTTCACAAGTTGCTTCGGCTTCAAACATTACTATATAAGTTTAGTGAAAAGTAGTAATTGATATGATAATTACTTGTTGAAATGTTTTTTATTTATTAACATGGTCAAGATGTTCGGTGATTGTGTATAATTTTAGATAAAAGAGTAATATTATTGGAGTTCATTTATTAGAGTTAAATTATTTTACATAGATATATTTAAATGAATAATAATTAAATAGTTTTATAAAAGATTTTTGGTGAATAACTTGCTGTTTTGAAATTGAAGTTCAAGGAAACACTACTACAAAAATGACATTTACTGACACCTAGTTTACTGACATTTTGTAAAAAGTGTCAGTAATTATATACAAATGCATCATTTCGCGCTTTTAACAAGTAGGTATTAGAGATCATTGATATTAAGGTGTCAATAAATTGAACATCAACGATCACTGACACTAAAGTATTAGAGATAAAAAAAATTTCATAAAAACTTGTTTTAGTTTCAACTCGAACCTAAGACTTATAAAGTTTAAAACCTTAATATTTGAAGCATAGACCAGCAAACTGCGTTGTATTAAGTTGCAATTAATATTTTAAATATTTCAAAAAACGAAATTATAATAAATAAAGCAAAAACCTAAAATGCCAATTTTCCCCGTCTCTGCTTTTCTTACCCAAACTCTCTATCGCTATCATAACCTTTCCCTCCCTTTTTCTCTTTCATTTTTCTTCTCTCGATCTCATCTATTCTCTGTTGTGATTTTACCAATTGAATTCAATTTATACAAATATAAACTGTAAAGATTGTAGTCCTGCTTTCCTTTTTCCGTTTTTTTCCTAAATTGAAAAACGAATCAAAACCCTAATTGCTTGTTACAGAATGGGTCTCTTCTCTTACTAAACCTCTAGTGCCTTTACTAGCCAAGAAAACAAAAACCATCGACAAGGGTTGAAGTGGCACCATCAATTGCGCATTCAAGCAATCCCGTTGTCAATAAGAAAAAAATTCCAGAGGAAGAACTATTGTAGAGGTAGTTATCAGCTAGTAATGGCTTAGTATTTTATTTTTTCATGAATTTAATTAATGGGCTTGTTTTATTTTAGCTTATGATTAATACTTTTTTAATTTTTAATTTTCTGGGTTTTTTTTAATTAAAACCAGATTCTTAATTCTTTCGTTGACATCACACCCACATCAGTAACCACACATCTTGCATGCAAGCAATATTTTAAATGCCATTACTTAGTATGCGTGTGAATTCCACTTGGATGTTTGTTGTATGTACGTAATCTTTGTATTTTGTTGAGGCATTCGTGGTTCATTTTGTTTGTGTAAGCCTGACACTGTCCAGAAATTTATGATAATTTTTTTTTTGTTAGAAGAATTTTAATAGAGACAATGACCATGATATAAATTAACTAAGTTCATGCTTGTCTGAGTGTTTCCAGATTGTATAAAGTTCATGAATTGTCTTTAATTTAATCAGGAAATGCTTGTTTTCAGGTAGTTTTACTTGTTGAATTTGAAGTTAAAAAGTTAATTATACAATCTTAAAAAATGACTTGCAAAGAAGGGTGTGTACTTGTCCCGGAAAATTTTTAAACATTAGTGTGTATGTTTAGCTTGGCTATGGTTGATGACATGTTGAAAGAATCTTAGTCTAGGTGTGTTGATAAGAAAGTTAAATTCCCCACCAGAATATAAATGTCATGCCATCAAATGAGAAATAATAATAAGGCTGTAGAGCCTAACCTATGGGGAAGGTTTTTCCAAAACTGAGTTCAATTGATTCTTTCTGTATGTAATTTTGCGGTAGGCATTAAACGCGTTGCCAAAGCCCAAAGGTACAGTCTCAAGCTGAGTTGGTGCTTTACAACGTAGACAACCCATAGAGGTACTAGACTATTACATATTTCTACCATTTTAATGTTGTGATTTGTGTGTGGTCCACTGATTATTAATGTTTACAAATTAATATGTTTATTGGATAAATTATTGTCCTTCATTGTAATTCATTATTTTATAGGGGATGTCAGAATTATGGATTTATTATCGAAGCTATAATGATAATAACTTTAAACATTTGAAATTAATCATGCAATTGAATTAAACTTAAACTGACAGTATATCATATATGAACAGTGTAAAAATATTTGAAATGGACAGAACTTGGATAACTTGTCATAGATTGTCTACAGAATATCGTACTGGAGTTGCTGAATTCTTAAATTTTTCCATTTTGAATGCTGAAAACCGGATGTCAATTAGATGTCCTTGCACCTCTTGTTGTAATATGGAGTTTCATACTCCTCAACAAGTTAAGGATCATTTATTTGAAAAAGGTTTTCTCGCAACATATAAAGTTTGACTTGGCATGGTGAGACTGACCCTATTCTACACCTACAAAAGTATCAGACCATCCACATAGTGGAAGATTTAGATCTAATGATTATCGTGACATATGTGACATGGTTAATGATGCTTACGAGCACTGTGATAGAGATCTTAGTTCTTTGAAGGATATGCTTGAAGATGCTGAAAAGCCTTTGTATCCAGGGGCAAAACATTCAAAGCTATCTGGTTTAATGAGACTTTATAATGTGAAAGGGAACTATGGGTGGTCTGATAAAGGGTTTTCTACTTTGTTAGAAGTCCTTGCTGATATTTTACCAAATAATAATGAGTTACCTAAGTCAATGTATGAGGCCAAGAAAACAATGAAAGTTCTAGGCTTAGATTATGAAAAAATACATGCATGTCCAAATGATTGCATTTTATATAGGAATGAATTTGCTGATCTTACTGAATGTCCAAATTGTAGAGCATCTAGGTGGCAAACAAAAAAAGATGGGTCAAAAAAAATTAGGAAAGAGGTTCCTGAAAAGGTGTTATGGTATTTCCCTCCTATTCCTAGGTTCAAGAGATTGTTTCAATCACCACAAACAGCTGAAAACTTAACATGGCATGCTAATAAAAGAATTATAGATGGTAATCTTCGCCACCCAGTAGACTCACCGGCCTGGCAACTAATTGACAATAAGTGGCCAGAATTTGCACAAGAACCTAGAAATCTCCGTTTAGCTCTCTCAACCGATGGGGTTAATCCACATAGTACACTTAGCACTACTTATAGTTGTTGGCCCGTTACGTTGATCATATATAATCTTCCTCCATGGTTGTGTATGAAAAGAAAGTTTATGATGTTGTCTCTTTTGATATCTGGCCCTAAACAACCTGGAAATGATCTAGATGTTTACTTAGCACCTTTGATTGAGGACTTGAAAAGTCTATGGGATACAGGGGTTCATGTTTATGATGCATATAGAAAAGAAACCTTCAATTTACGGGCTGTATTAATGTGGACAATCAGTGATTTTCCAGCATATGGAAACCTTTCCGGATGTACTGTTAAAGGCTACTATGCTTGCCCAATTTGTGGAATTGACACTTATGCATGTTGGCTGCCCCATACTCGAAAAATGTCATATATGGGCCATCGTCGATTTCTACCACTTGGGCACCCATTTCGAAAACTCAAAAAGGTTTTCAATGGGAAGCAAGAGTGGAATGACCCCCCCAAAACTTTGTCTGGTAGGGAAATCTTTAACATGGTGGAAGATATTGACACTAAGTTTGGGAAAAAGAAGGGCAGAAAGCGGAAACATGATGATGGTGGTGGTGGTGATGGTGATGAGAACATAATAGAAAAATTGTACAAAAAAAGGTCAATCTTTTTTAACTTAGAATATTGGAAGCATTTACTAGTTCGCCATCAACTAGATGTGATGCACATTGAAAAAAATGTGTGTGAGAACATATATGGCACACTACTTCATCAACCGGGCAAGACAAAGGATGGGATTAATGCTAGAAAAGATCTTGAGCATCTTCATATAAGGGGAAAACTAGTTCCTAATGAAACAAACCAAAAAAACAAAGTTCTACCTCCAGCTCCATACACTTTGAGCAAAAAAGAAAAAAAACAGTTTTGTGAAACCTTGTTAAGTGTGAAAGTTCCTGATGGTTATTCTTCAAATGTCCAAAAACTTGTGTCAATAGATGATTGTCGGCTTCAAGGTCTTAAGTCCCATGACTGTCATACTTTGATGCAACAGTTACTCCCATTAGCCATTCGAAATTGTTTGCCTATAAATGTCAGAAGAGCCATAATCAGGATGTGCTTCTTTTTTAATTCATTGTGCTCTAAAGTGGTAGATCCTAATACTCTTGACCAATTGCAAGAGGAACTTGTCATCACTTTATGCTTATTGCAGCAGTACTTCCTACCTAGCTTTTTTGACATAATGATTCATTTAACCGTCCATCTAGTTGAACAAGTTAGGTTATGTGGGCCAGTTTATCTTAGATGGATGTATCCTTTTGAGAGAGAGATGAAAACTCTAAAGGATTATGTTCGTAATCGCTACCGCCCTGAGGGTTGTATTGCAGAAAGTTATATTGCAGAAGAAGCACTTCAATTTTGTGCTGAGTACATCTCGTTATCGTGGTGTTATTGGACTACCTCACTCTGTTGTCTAATTGATTTCTCAATCGAAAGGCCTTTGGGAGGTGCTGTAGTTAAGGTGGTTGATGATCTTTTATTGTCTCAAGCACACCGATGTGTTCTAATGAACACCCCTGAAATCCAATCATATATCGAGTAAGTTATTTATTTGTTTCTGATAAATATTTGTATTGTATTATAACATTACTATACTACCTCTTAAGTCTTAATATGGTCTCATTGTAGGGAGCATATGTATTATTTGGCATCAAGAAACCCCTATAAGGCAAAAAGAAATGTATGGCTACAAAATGAACACACCCGTACATTTTCCTCGTTGGTTAGAAAAAAGGTTAGAATTATGGTTTAACTAAATACAACATAGGATACAAGCTTTAACTTGAACAAGAATTTTTTCATGCAACTAATTACTAAACTTATTAATTTAAATTATAGGTAGCATATGATAAAGCAAATAATGTGCCATTGACGAAATAAGATGGTCATTGGCAAACAAACCGCTGCTTTCAAGTGTGGTGACATACCTTGGCTACCAAATCAACGGCTTCACTTTTGCAACAACAGGCCGGGATAATCATCGTGTAACCCAAAATAGTGGTGTCAGGGTTGTCGCTAACACTCTACAAATTTCAAGCTTAAAAGATAAAAATCCTCATTCGAAACATGACTTTCTATGGAGTCATTGATGAGATTTGGCACTTGATTATCCGATGGGTAAAAAACACTTTTCAAGTGTGATTGGATAGATGATGTAGGGGTTAGTGTTGATAATTTAGGTTTCACTGTAGTTGATTTAAATCGGATCGGCTATAAATCCGATTGCTTTATTCTAGCTTGTCATGCAAAGCAAGTGTTTTATATAAAGGATCAGCTAGATAATAGTAAATCGATTGTGTGTTCAGTGGCTGACAAAGCTTATAATTTAAATGGTGAAAGATCCAAGACTTGGATGTATTTTCACCATTATCCACCAAACTTCCAAAAGATGTGAGTTGGATGAGAAGGATGATGAAGGAATTTATGACGTAAACGATTGTGATGCTATTCCAAAGAGATATTGATTTAGAAATTCAAGAAATTGATTATCGTGTCTCGCCCAAAGACCATTTTTTAACTTTTCCAGTAAGTGATTTATTTATTTTATTATATTCCAATAGTATTGCATTAACTTCTTAATTAAATTGATGTAGTTATGTATTTGAATCATTTTCAAGGTTGTAGGAGATATGGCTGAAAATGACGAGTTAGCTCTTCCGAGCTTGAAGGAAGACCAAGAAGAAGAAACAAACAAAAAAAGAAAGGCTTGCAGAAAAGGAATTTAGTAGTGAATCAGAGTTGAGTATAATTCTTACGGCGTTCCGGTTGGACAAGGGAGAAATGATCTTAGAGTTACATTGGTGTAATCGCACGTGAAACAATTTCAATCTTACTTGATGACTGGAGGCGTGTGCCACTGGAAATGAAGGAAACTCTGTGGCTTCATTTTCAGGTTCTATTTAATTGCTTATTTGTATATTTATATATTGTATATGACTTCTATATTTATTTAAACTTTATGCTAATCCTTCATTAATTGGTTTAAAGAAAAAGTTCAAATTAAGCTTAAAAATCAAGAGCCAAGTGTTAAAGTGGATGGGGGTTTCATCAAGAAACTTTAGATGTGGTGGCAAATGAATTCGTTCTACCTTACAAGAACGATCTAAAGTCATCGAGGCTACCTCCTATTGAATATCCGAGCATTAAAAAGGAAGACCGAAACTTTTTGTTCAAAAAGTTTTTTCTGATGAATTTCTGGTGTGTTGTTTGTTAATATTGACTTATTTATTTGTTACTAGTTACTAATATTTAGTTGTAATCCTTTTGTTCTTTATCTTACTATTTGTGTAGGAAAAAAGTAAGAAAGCAAATGATAACAGAGCAATAAATGTCTACAACCATCGATTGGGTAAAGACGGATATAGTGGCATGTTGTATAGAAAAGTATGTAAGATAAGTCATTTAATGTAGTTATTGCAATATAACCCAACTAATGCATAAAATATATTAGTATCAATCTTATTTGTTTTCTCAATCTAAAATGAAAAAAGGAGAATGGAGTTTCGAGCGAGAGATTGATCGCAGCTAAGCTTGGTTAATGGCACGGGCTAACCGAGATGGCAAATATGATCCTGGTGACTACAATTGCTGAGAAAATAGTTAGTCATGTGTATACTTAATTCTTATGTATTTCAACTAATAATTTGTAGATTTATAACTATGATTATTATGAACTGCCTTTATAATTGTGATTATTATGAATGCAGATTTCAATTTTTAGTATAGTGATAATTGATGCTATTAGAATTACCCTTATAATGTGTGTGTTTTTTGTGTGTGTATGTGTGTCCATATATATATATGTATACAATGATTTGCATATAAGAACTAACTTCTTTCATATAATTATATAATTCCTCCTGCTTTGTGTGTGTATTGATAATGTTTTCTTCTTCTTCTTGTTTTTTTTTTTTTTTTTTTGTAGAATGAGATAAAGAGTCAAGTTGATCAAGGAACATTTCAGTCACAAGGTCCTGACATTCTAGGTGCAGCCCTACAAAAGCAGCCAAATGGCGGCAGAGTACAAGGAGTGGGACAATTCGTCACCCCATCCATGTACTTTCATGTCCCTGAAGCTACTGAGTTAGCAAAAGAAAGAAAGATGTATGAAGAGAGTTTTCAATTTATGTCTGCTCAATTGGAACACATGAATGCAAGGTTGAATGCCTACAAGAATACTCGAAGTGGGTAGTTCTAATTTTCCTAAGCCCAAACCTTCCACTCGGTGTTCGATTGAGATTGATCAAAGAATCCCCAAACCTGTTGGAAAAAGAACGGTTAGTAAAGGGAATATTACATGTCATTTTTCTATTTCTATTTATGCATGCATGTATTACTACTAATGGTATGCATGTATACTTTAAATATGTACTAGGCTGATTTTCCATCCGATAAGTCAACTCCAAAATCGGTGAAGAGTAAAATGAAGAATGCTCCCCTTGTTAGAATTTCCAACCACCTCATCAACAAACTCCGAAGAAAGTAAAGGTTGAAGTTACTTCAAACCGTACGCCAAGATCTCCTAGATTAACTCCAAAGAAAGTGGAGGTTGAAGTTACATCAAACCATATGGCAAGAAGATCTCCCGGATTAACTCCTAAAGTATTAGATGTGCGATTCTTGGGAAAGGTGAGAGAGTTCCAAAAATGGAACCACCGGTCATCAAACCAAAGAAACAAAAGTCTTTAGGCGGTGTGAAGAATACACGAAGCAAAATGCACACATGCAAGAAAGAATAATAAGAGTGAATACATGAACATGTTTACAATGTTCATTGAGATTTCCTTGCCTCGGATGATGATGATTGGGCATGATACAAAAACTTTTGGTGAAGTTTGCGACGCACTTGGATAAAATCATTTGTCATGAAATCATTGAGTTTAAGAGGTCTCCAACTGCATCATTAACTTATGGATCAAGTATGTAGCTTATGTTTTATTAAACTTGAAGCCATTATTCGCTTTCCTTAATTCCATTATTCAGATTTCCTTAATTTAAACTTACTTTATTATATATGTTTCTTTTCTCTTAGATACTTGTATGAGGAGATGGAGAATAGTGGAAGTGCCAACCCTGGTTCGTTTGGACTTTTTGAGAGGTTACATCCAAAGGCCAGCCAAAGACAAGTGTCAATACATTTCAAAACTTTTAGGCTTGGTAGAGTTGGGGACAGTCATCGTATTCCCATACAACCCTGGTATAATCTTTTCATTTGCTAAGCATATTCTTTATTTAGTAAATTAATTTTGTAAACAATTTTTACTTGTAATTCATGTTTTCAAGCATTTTTTTTTATTTAGTGGCCATTGGGTGTTATATGCAATTGATACAGTGAGACGTGATACTATCTCTTGATCCTTTGGATGGTAATCCTGATGAAGAGATGATGCAGATTGTGAATCAGTTAAGTGTTATTTTTATTCATGATCATAATATTTTATTTTTCTTTTTTATGTCAATTATTTGCTAACATTTTCTATGTCTTCACTATAGTGGGATTAGAATACACCAATCTTTAAACTCTGATGCAAAGGCCAATGTGCAATGGGTCTCCGTCAAGGTAAAAATGAGAAAAACCTAAGTAATCATTGCTTGTTTCAGAAAAAAAATATAATTCATGTCTGTTTTATTTTGTAGTGTCCGAGGCAGCCTAGCAGCTTTGAATGTGGCTACTACGTGATGAAATACATTCAAGATATTGTGGCAAATGTGAACATTCTAAAAAATAATGTAAGTATCGAAAATGTGTGCTTTCTCCATACATTTATTATAATGTTTTGCATAAAGCATTATGAAATGAATCAACTCAAAAGAATCTTGAACCTTAGACCAAATGTGTGTTTTTTTATTTATTAACATGGTCAAGATGTTCATTGTTGTATTTTTACCACATTCTACATCATTTCCAAGTTAATTACAGCCTACAATTGTGACGTAGTATATGAGTAATTTATGATTATTTTTCCTTTCAAATATACAAGATTTAGTTTTTGTGGTGCACTAATGATTTTATGTACTTGTAGGTGGAAACAAAAATGAAGGCACGTGTGGATAATCAGTGACATTATTGTGCTTCGTGTTGATTAATGTTTTGTTCAAACTTTATTTAATATTTTGTTGTTTACAACTTGTCCAAAACTTGATTTGGTACTTATATTATTCTTTTTCAAATAGTGTAGTTGAATTATATTACTTTAAGTAATATATTTGGGATGTTTATTATGTGAATTGTATTGCAAGATTTGGTATATTTGGGATTTTAACCTTTCTTTTAATTATAAAAGAAACAGGAAAAAGATAATTAAAATAAATATATATTATTAATCAAAAGCAAGTATAACATCACCAAGCATTAACACTAAATATTTAAAATGCCGTTAATAATTTTCGATGCTATTGAGTCGAGTGTGTTTTTGATACTTGTAGTCAAAGCATAAAATCACTCACAAGTACATAGTATTGTTAAATGCTAACAGCCTTGTGTCATTTTTTTGGTGATATTATAGTATGGCGAATTACTGACATTTAAATAGTATCAAAACATTCAGTGTGGTTTGGAGAGAGCATTATTTACTCAATTAGTTAGTGTCATTAATTATTTATTTACACTAAATTAGTGTCGAAAAACCTTTTTTTCTAATAATATTGCAACTTCCACTGAGCCAAAAATTATTCAGAAAAAGATAAACAAGTACTTCAAACAAACAATTGTGATAGTATTCACATACATGTGAAGCTGTGAAATGAAAGTTCTTTCAATGATAGGCTTAACCATTACGATAGAAAAGAGTGACAAAACAGCTTATTCAAATATTTGTAACTCACAATCGGGGATCTTATCCTAAGCTACGTGCACCAGGACAATGAACAAAACCACGTTAACACATTTCAATCGTCTTGAACCAAACCGTGAGATAGTTATCAATTGTCTTGATGCAAATAATTATGAGTAATCTCTTGCTAATTTTTTAGATCGTTGGTCAATGCATGCCACGTCAAAATGTCTCTAATCCTTAACTAGGATTCAAAGGAGTAAAATATATTTACTAGAATATAGTACTTGGGTCTGATTAATCTTAATTATTTTATTAAGATTTACATTGTTTTTAGTATTTTCATTTGAATCGTTTTTGTTATCCTAATATAGTTTATAAATAGAAGCTTAAGGGTCTAACTTATTCTTAAAACCTAGCTCAACAGTTAAGTGTTGCCTAAAGCTTATATGATTATGTTAGTAACTGTTCAATGTGAGATAATATCTTAAACAAATTTAAGATTAAGATTATTTGAGTAGGATGAGAATTAAATAACCTATAACATAAATATGGTTGTGTCCTAATTACATTTCTTACAAGACTTTTCTCTCATAGCAACATAGTTCAAGGCCATGAACAAAAATGTTCAGCGACTTTAAAATGTTTTCCTTGGAGATTTTTTCTTTGGTGAATTTGTTTTTATCATTTTAGTCCCTCATAAATGTTTAATTACTAATTGCGCCCTAAATATTCAAATAATGATAAAAAAAACATATTGTTGAATGATAAATGCTACCTTTTAACAGATAAAATAACTACTTTTTAATTTGCAAAGATCTCAGATAACCAATTTATAAGAAATCACATTTATTTTTGAACATATGTATTTTATGTTGTATTTTTAAAAGGGATGAAATGAACAATTAAAAACATGTCATGGACTAAAATAGTAAAAATAAGTTCAAAGGCGGACTTAAATGTCTCATTCTCGCATCTTTTTAAAAGATTATTGAATAGAGAATACTGGAACTGGTGACAAAAGATTTTTAAATATGTACCAACTAGAATAAAAATAAAAAAAGTTCCTTAGCATTTCTTTCGTACAAATTACCTTTAAGACGAACTTGTTAAATACGTTACAATCCTACCCTTTCTTTATCTTTGTTTTTATAATAATACCATTGCAACAATATTTTGGGGATATTAATGGAACGAAAAGGAAATGTTAATATATCAAATCACTCTTAATAGTAAAATAAAAATGAGTGCAAATCTTTTTATTATTATTTTACTTTTAGTATTACTTTTGTAAATTAATTAAATAATAAATAATTATTAGTAAGATTGTTGTAAAAGTATTAGACATTGCTTAAAGTTGGCAATTATTAATTAATTTATAAATAATGATTAGGAAGATTGTTGTAAACATAGAATCCTACTCTTGTTTTATCTTTGTTTTTATAATAATACTATTGCAACAATACTTTTAGGATATTAATAAAATTAAAAAAGTTAATTTACCAAATCACTCTTAATAGTAAAATAAAAATTAGTGCAATTTTTTTTTTATTATTATTTTACTTTTAGTATTAATTTTGTAAATTAATTAAATAACAAATAATAATTAGCAAGATTGTTGTAAGGGTACAAAAGATACAATTCTTTTATAATGATATTTATTGGTTAATTTATTAATAAATAATTATTGCTTAATAACTATTTTAATAGATAAATAAATTAATGTCAAGAGGTATTGTTGGAAAAGCCAATAAAAGGTAAGGACAAGAGTATACTATATTTAAAGTAAGTGTGTCTTGAGATATAAGAATTAAACAAACATTTACTTGTGAAATTTATCTCTCAAACGCAAGAGCTATAATGTAGGCTAAATATTGACATGAACTTTAAGTAAATACATACATAGTTATTTTTACTTTTAGGCGGCAACAAATTTAACTTTTCTCTAACGTCTAAAGATTGTTCCGATTAATTTTTTTTTTTATTTTGCCTAAAAAATAAAAGACCTATTTATTTTCAGAACATAATTGTGTCAATTATCTCAATTTCAATATTTCAAACTTGAAATTATTGACGGATGCATTTAAGAGTATCGACCATCATACGTGTTAAAAATCCATACATAGAAACCGACAAACATAAATCAACTCTCGCAGTCGTACGGAAAATCAATCAATCAAACAATTCTAATAAGAAACTCGTGATGAAGCCGTGGACCCATCATTGTCATATGAACGATCATAGTCTATTATTTATTTATTTATTTTTGGAAAAAAAAAGGTGGAAGGGGACATAGCTGAAATAATTTGTTTATTTTGTCAATTAGTTATACCCAGAGAAAGATCAATGTCCGTGCAGTCAATGCCCTAATTAACCAGCAAGCATTTCACTCTAATTGGTGGATCAAGCAATACATCTTAATTCCCTATGATTAAACTTATAAATAAGATAGCGTGTTAATAAATTCTACTCTTGGTGTCTCTTTCAAAACGTTTTGCTAGTCATACCCCGTAATCATGTGTTCTTCGTTTTGATACTGCGTTTTTATTTATTTACTATTTCCAATTTCTGTTTCTAGACATTAATTTTAATCATTAATAAGAGGTTACAGCCTGGTTCTGCGGTGGCTTAATTGAATCGGAATTGTTGATCCAGCCATCAGTGGCCGGTAATAAAAATAAATAAAGGCAATTACAAATCATCCAACCTAAGATTGGCAAAAGTGTAAAAATATCTGAAAAGTTTAAAATTTCTCATTTTTCCACCAAAAGATTCAAAAATAAAATCATTTTTACACCTTGCTGTTAACAGAAGCGGAATCTGTACTATTTTGTAAATATTAAAATAAAGAGCCAGCTCCCACTATCTATGTTGAGAAGTCCAACACCAATTTCATGATCTAATCTAATTGCATTTGTTCAAGACTAAGTTTAAACCCCAGAATGAGAGATTTTTCTAAACTAGAAAATATCTAATGGAGGTAAAAAAAAATCGAAGTCTAGAAATTTCTTGTATATATTAAATATTTGTAAAATGTGTTTGTTAAATTTTTGTAATTAAATATTGGTGTGGTTTGTATTAGTTCTAGGAAAGTATAAATACCGTAAACTGTTTGTTGTAGGCATTAAGGAAAGAGTGAAGATTTAGAAGAGAGAAAGAAGAGTGAGCCATGAGGGTTATAGCGTCTCTCTTATAAAATATCAAGTTCTACAGTTTAGCAAAATTCTTCGATTACCTAAATAGTTTTAGTTTTAAGCAGTTTAGTCTTGTTTTGTTTTCAACAACTGGTATCAGAGCTAGGTTGGTTAGGGATCAGTGCAGTAGTGTTACCAAAAGTTCACAACAGTCGAAACCTATTTTGGAGAAGCTGTAAAAGTTTAGCAAAGATGATCGAGAATCGTTTGGTTCAGGTTCGTTGAATTATGAGGAGTTTAAAACTCTACAAGTTCATTAGCAAAGATCAATCTTGCTTGGCGTTGCCAAAGTCTTGCAAACACGATAGGTGACCTTTAAGTAGTTGGAGGAGTCAAGAAGGTCAACAATAAAAATTACAATACATGGGCAACGTTAATGGAGACCTACTTACAAGACCAGGATCTCTGGGATATCGTTTGTGGTAATAATGTGAAACCACCAACTGAGGATGCTACTTTCAGGAAGTGGAACATAAAAGCTGGGAAGGCCATGTTCACCATCAAGAGTGCAATTGAAGAAGAGATGCTATAACATATAAAAAGGACTAAAATGCCTAAGAAAGCTTAAGACACTTCATGCAACAATTTTTTCAAAGAAGAACAACATGCAGCTACAACTTCAGAGAATGACCTACTATCAATTCGTAATGAAACATGACAATTGGCGAGTACCTCAATAAGGTAAAGTCCCATGTGAAATTTTTTAATTAGATCCTACTACTACAATTTCGGGATCTAGAATGAAGAGAATTATTGTCCATGGTTTGAGGCTTAAGTTTAGGAGCTTTTTTACAACTGTCCAAGGTGGCCAACTCAACCAACCATTGAGGAATTTGAAAACTTACTTGCCGATCAAGTAGTAATTGACAAGCAAATGAATGAGGCCTCAGTAAAGAATGACAAGGAAGCGCTCATCACCGAAAAGAAGAGATATCCTTTAAACAAAATAGTGGTGGAGGATCTATTAGAGAGGTTGATAAGTGAAGATGTCATCAACAACAAGATAGCTCACAGATAGGGGGAGCTCAAAGGAATCGCGACAATGATGACCAATACAAGCCAAAGAAAAGATTCGAAAGGAACTGCTACAACTGTGAAAAAAGAGATCACGTGGTGAAAGATTGTTGGTATAACAAAAAGTCTGAGGAGTGTAATGTTGCTTCTTCCACTTAAAAGGAGGATAGTGATGAAGAATGAGAAGTTAAGGGATTAATCGCCATCAACGAAGAAGGGTTAGCCCTTACAGTCGTAATACTTCGTTGGATTAACTACAAGAGTGATTGGATTGTTAACTCAAGGTGTTTAAATGACATGGCTGGTTGTAGAGAAAAACTACAAGACATGACTAAGTACAAAAGAGATCGTGTGGTAGTAATTGTAAATGACTCAGAATTGCAAATAGCTTATGTTAGCACTACAATTCTTACATCATGATATGGTCTATAGTGTCACTTCAAGATGTGTATTATGCCTCAGGTATGAAGAAAAATCTACTTTCAATACTATAACTAACATCATCAAGCAACTATGCCTTGTTCAGTCCTCAAGATGTCAAAGTGTATCAAGACCTAAAGATTTTGGGGACAGTTATTATGAAAGGATGATGGTTGGAATCAGTTTATATATTATCAGCTAAGTCTGCCTATGTACTTGAAGGAATGAGACAATATATTTATAGCATGCTTGGCCGGGACATATTAGTTATCATAAGTCAATGCTCAGATGTCTACCTCAACTTGATGTGAGAATAGACACAGTGTGTGCAAGGTTTCATATGGCAAGCTCACTAATTTTATATGAGCAGTCGTATTCAGAGAAAAAAACGATTAGAGTTGGTACACTCTGATGTATTTGGGCTTGTCAAGTAACCTTTTATTAGTAGCATGTGATACAAGGTCACATTTATCGATGACTTCTCCAAGTATGTCTGGGTTTCCTTTATGAATGAAAAACCTAATACTTTTTCCAAGTTTAAAGAATTCAGATACATAGGCAAATGAGAAAAAAATAAGAAGGTTTCCTATCTACGAGCAGACAACGAAGGAAAGTATACATCACATGAGTTCTCCTAATATCTTCAAGACTATAAGATATGCCATCAGTTCACTTGTGCCAATGCACCACAATAAAATGGCATATTAGAATGAAAGAACTAGCTTGTAGGGGAGATATGTCAAAGTATGATACATGTAAAAAATGCTCCAGGGAGGTTTTGGGTTAAAGCTATGAAGATGGTGGCTCTGTGATAAATAAACTTATTTAACTGAAATTAGGGTGCATATCACCTTACATGAAAGCTATGAAATGTGAACCCTATAGTTAGCCACTTTCACGTATTCGGCTGTGTGTGTTATGTCTTTTCACCAAGCCACTTACAAAGAAAATTCGACAAGAAGGCGATTTGTTGTATCTTTGTTGGATATGACAGCTACAGGAAAGAATGAAGATGTTTTGATCTTATTAGTGGACGGTGCTACACAAAATGTATCTCTATGGTGGTCTTAAAAAAAGAGTTACTAGATTTCAAAGAAATTGAAGATCAAATAAAGAAATGAGTTGCCAAAATTTGCCTGTAAAAAATATAAAGATTCTAACGATTTAAGGGATGATGATAAGGAGCATGATGAAGCATGAAGTCCTTGGATGACAGGTCTTCACCAAAGTCCTATTAAAAATGAAGAACCGAGTAAATAAAAACGAGAACTACTAAATCCCAACTTAGAAGGCCTAAAAGAGTAAGAAAGCCAAATCCTAAGTACACTAATACAATGGTTACAAAAGAAGAAAATAAAAAAAGAACATGAGATGTTCAAAGAAGCAGTAGAGAATTCACATTAGATGAAAGCAATGGAAGAAGAAATCACTGCATTGAAGCAGAATCAGACTTAGGATTTAGTTTCAAAACCAAAAAATGTAAAACCAATATCTTGCAAATAAGTGTACAAGATTAAGAAGCACCCAGATGGTTCAATTGAAAGGTATAAGGCTGAGTTGGTAGCTTGAGGGTTCTTACAATAATACGAGCTAGATTATGATTAAATGTTTAGTCCGATGGCAAAGCTTACAACTGTAAGAGTTCTACTTGCACTACAGGTAGTAAGGAATGGAAATTGTGGCAAATGGATGAAAAAAATGCCTTCATACACTGGGAATTGGATCGAGAGATCTACGTCAGCCAACCGAGAGGATTTGAGAATAAAGCTCACCCAGAGTATGTAAGAAAGCCATTTGATAGTTTAAAGCGAGCACCAATGGTATGGTATGGTATGGTAAGCTTGCTAAATTTCTAAGTCAGAGTGGTTATTTAATGGCACATGTAGATTTTATCTTGTTTGTCAAAGCTAGTGAAGGAAAATTAGCAACCATACTGGTGTATGTGGATAATTTGAATTTTACTGGTGACTGCAAAGAAGAAATTTGTCAAACAAGAGAGAACTTATCAATTTGCTTCCAGATGAAAGAGCATGGTTAGCTTAAGCGCTTCTTTGGTCTAGAGGTTGATCAAATAAAAGACAGGATATTTCTTTACCAATAAAACATATGCCAAAGGGTTCTAAAGAAATTTGGAATGTTGGAATGCAAGCCAATCTCAACTCTAATGGAAGTCAATGCAAAATTGTGCACATACGAAGGCAAAGATTTACAAGATGGAATGATTTATCGATAATTGGTAGGTAATTTAATCTACCTAATGCTAACTAGACCAAACATTTCATATGCAGTGGGTGTAATAAGCTAGTACATGAAAAATTCAAAGAAGCCTTACTTGGAAGTGGTTCAACAAATACTAAAATATTTGAAAAGTATGATCAACTACGGTTTATTATACAAGAAAGGTAAAAGTTGCAAGCTAACTGACTATTATGATGCTAACAATACCAAAGATCATGATACAAGAAGATCAATTACTGGGTATGTTTTTAGGATTCGGTTAGGAGCAATTTCTTAGTATACTAAGAGACAACTAGCTGTATAACTATCAACCATAGAAGCAGATATAGAGCAGTGATGGCAGCTCAAGAAAGCATTCAATTAATGCAGTTGATGAAATATCTATACCAACCAATAGATTATGCAGTACCATTAAATTGCGATAATTAATCGGCAATCAACTTGGTGGAAAATCTAATTTTCCATGCAAGAACTAAGCATATGAAGGCTTCTTATCACTTTATCAAGGAAAAAGTCTTACAAAATGAAGTTGAGATGTGATACTTCAAGACAAACGATCAAGTTACAAATTTGTTTACAAAAAGTCTTAGTACTGTGATGTTTGAATAGTTTGGCCAATAGCTCAATATGGATCGAAGGATAAAAGTTGGTGTTTGAGGGGAGTGTTAAAAAGTCCAACACCAATTTCATGATTCATTCCAATTACATTTGTCTAAGTCCAAGTGCAAAGCCCAATCTATGGAAGATTTAAGAGTTGCATAGAGAATGAGAGATATTTCTAACTAGAAAATGTCTAATAGAGGTAAAAAAAAAATCTAAGTCTAAATTTAATATTTAGAGATATTTATAAAATGTGGTTGTTAAATTTTTATGATTTAATAATTGTGTGGTTTGTATTAGTTTTGGGAAAGTATAAATGCTTCTAAGCTTTTTGTTTTTGGCATTGAGTGAGTAGTGAAGAATAAGAATAGAGAAAGAAGAGTGAACCATGAGTGTAGTAGTGTCTCTCTTGTAAAATATTAATAAAGTCCTTCCATTTAACAAAATTTTTCTGTTGCCCAAATAATTTTAATTTTAAGCAGTTTAGTCCTCCTCTGTTTCCAACAATCTATAAATTACATTCTCCATTTCTTTTAATGTAGGAGGCTTGACCATGTTTTGAGACTATCAAGTCCTTTTTATCGGTGCTTTCTCGACGGCTCTGTCTTTGGGAGGTCATGTCAATAGTCCATACTATTTATTCTTCTCATATTTATAGTGAGAGCATAAGGTTGCATATTTTAGCACCAGACCTCACACATAAGTTTTTCCCCATTTACTAATGGAGGAGAGAGGGATTGATAAACCTAAAACATGATAGGCCCTTTTTGGTCAGGCATGAAAACGCTTTTGAGATACGGTATAGATTCTACTCTTATTTCTCAATGTGCCTCAAAAGCCAATGTAAACAAGATTGTGAATGATATAAAAGCAACACGATCAATCTAAATAATTTGGGTATATTTTCATTTCTATATGGTCACGATTCTTGCCTTCTGTACATTTCATAAATGAAATAATACTTCCCGTATATGAATGCCATAATGACATTAATTTTAATTGGAAGCAATCAAACGACTCTTATCATCCCCTCATGCTGGGGAGGAAAATTTTTTGGACTTCCAACTTGTTTAAAAATGATGTAGGAAGCATCCCTATCATTCGTTGTCATGGGAATTTTCCAATCTCAAAGGATTGTAACAAGAATCAAGAAGCATTATTGTCATCCTTTTTTCAATGGAATTTTCTAACTTAATAAAAATTTTCCCCTTTAAACAAACTTAATTAGTTGAGAGACAGGTATTATCGTGAGTTTTAAACTCTGACTGTCATGCTAAAAACATTTTTTTAACTTCCCAATTTTTTTTACTTGTGCATGGTCGACAAAATTATTTTCCTTATTAATAATTATTAGATCGAATACAAATTATTTATATCTAAGTCAGTACGTGGCTAGTTATCTTTCATTGCCTGCTTTAATTCATATGGAAAACGTCAAAATGTCAGAAGATATATTCCTGATCGGGTAAGCAACGACCGACTATGTGGCAAAGATTAAATCACGAGTTTCTGATCTTCATGCGTTAAATTTGCTGATGCATATATTTTTGGGTTGTGGACTATCATACGAGCTAATATAATTCTCTAAAGTCGCTCTCTTCCAATTCAATTCGCGTATAAGATACAAATAATTGTAACAGGAAAGCCATGATGAATAGCCCATCAAATCTATACCATGTGGGCATTTATAATTTGATCCTCTAAGAGAGGGGTGCGATAGAAGCCAGGATTTGTTTTAGGCTGGGTTAAAAATATTTAGATTTATTTATTTTTTTAAAAAATAAACCTCAATTTAAGTAAAATCTTGATAAATTAAAACATCAATTATATAATATGTTTTTCCAATTCCAACTTGGGGCCAACATACAAAATTATCATTCAATTAATTAATATTCGTTTAATTAATAAATTTTTCTTTATCGTAATACTATTAATTTATCGAGATAAGAAGTGAGAATGGATTAAATGGAGAATAAGAAATTGAGGCTAAGATTAATAATTAAAAAGCATATAGAAAAGATGAAATAACATTAAATATAACCAAATAACCTTAATACACTACGAATAAATTGACTTAACTAGAAGGACATATTAGAATTTAACCCAAAATTTTGGATGGGCTCCTAGCCACCTAAGGTATCATTTGTGTTTTTATCTAAAATCCGAATAGGTATGAATACAAATATTTGAATGATATGTTTGTTTTTTTATTAATATCGAATATAAATGGCGATCTTTGTACATTTATAAATAAAAAAAAATATCTTAAATATGATTATTTGACATTTATGTCCTTACAAATCAAATAAAAAAAATGATTAGATTTTATAGTTTAGGAAGTAAATGTATTTTATAGAGATATTTTTATAATATAATTTTTACTTTTTATTCAGATAAAAATCATAAAAATTTACTTTTCTTACTTAAATGTAAATATTTAAAAATTCGACATAATTTACTAAAAAATAAATAAATTTAGAAAACATCTAAAATTAATAAAATTTTAGATTTCATACATTTAATAAACAGTACATAACTAAAGTCAAATCTCTTAGATACGGTATTAATGCCTGTTTTCACGAGGAGCCACGGTCTTTCATTATCAACGTACGAAATGTCATCTTGTCAATATTTTAAAACATGATTAATTGATTATTGTCGTCAATAGTTATTTACTGGACCATGGCTTTTGTTTCTCACGTAAGTAAGAATATATTGTCATCTTCTACGACTTTTGAATAGACTTAAGCGGTTTCTATGTGAATAAAACGAAACAATCAAAACAAACAAGATAAATAATTGTTGGCCATCAACGTCAAAAATAATATCGACAAATATTAGCAAACTTACCGAAAAGGACAATGCACAACTCATTTGGGGATGATAGAAAGTGAAGAAACCCAGATCGAGATTGGGGATTCATACTGATGGTTTTTGGTCCATATTTTTTAGGATCAAATATGGATGGGTTGGAATTTCAAATGAAATTTATGCGATTGATAATTCTGCGTGAGTTACCCATTAGGGCGCTTGACTAAGTTCAAACAACTTTATTTAGTTGGTCACTTGAGTTTAAATTTTGGGGGAGATAAAAATTAAAAAAATTGATTTGGGTTTATCCTCCACCCTTTACTTTTAAAAAAAAAATTGAAATAAAATTCCTGAAATTGTGATCATGATCTTGTTTCAACCAATTTTTTTTTAATTTTTCAATATATGTTAGTTTTTATTCAATTAATTATATGTAAATTAGATATTTGAGACAACAATTCGATATTAGGGACAGCACTTATGATCATATCTAGCACGATAAGAAAACTGTTGTAATAATATTTTTCACAACGTGCCTGAAGGAAGGTAAAACTTTTAGTAATTTTTAAGAACGTGTGATTTTAGAACATTATTAAATATCAGATTTTACAGCATGCATATTACTGAATTCCTGTTGTTTATTTCTTTTTTCTTATAGTGATTACAGTAGAGATTGACTCATTCTATTTTATATATATTTGGATGTCAAATATTCTCTTTGGTTATAATTTTGGAAAAATAAAAACGACTAGAATAACGAGCGTTTCAGAAAATATTTAGGAACATTTTTTTCTTTAAAAAAAAGGAAGAAAAGTTATGTTCTCAAAACTATTAGCTGATAAATATTTTATTGTTTCTAATAAATTACATTAGATAGTATAGTAAAAATACTAACAATAGATGCCTACATGCCTCTCAGATCTGAAAACCCCCAATACTTGTTAAGATTTTTCTCAATGTATCAAAATTGAAGCCTAATTAAAAATCTGAAATTAAAAACAGAATAAATAGATATAATAAGAATCTCACACTCAAAGAGAGTCAGAATGCTCAGTAACAAAGATGAGCAAGGAGCTGCCTACCAACTTAAATGTTGGTTGATTTTTATTTTTATTTTTTTCTATTTGGAAACTATTCTGGTTGTTTTATGAATCATTTCATTTCAACGATTTGATCTAATAAAACAAAACATGGCCTATATCATGTCATAAGTAAATTTATTGACGCATATGTTTAGTGTGTGGACGATCATACATGTTTAAAAATTTAAAGTTGGAATCTACTATTCAAAACATTGTAATAAGAAACTCGTGATGAAATGCCCTTAATATGCGGAGAAAATACAATCAACTGAGATTTAGCTGCATATCACTTCTTCACAAGAAGCCACAGACCGATCATTGTCATAGTTTTAGTTGATTCAGGAAGTACTCACAATTTTGTGAGCTCTAAGGCAGCAAACCGAGTCCATTTACAGCCTAACTCAAGTGGAAAGTTGGAGGTATTGGTTGCTTCAGGAGAAAAACTTATTAGCCCTGGTCGATGTGCCCAAGTTCAGGTGAGGCTTCAAAAGGTCCCTTCTGAAATTGATTTCTTTATTTTACCATTGGAAGGTTGTGATGTAGTGCTAGGAACACAATGGCTAAGGACGTTAAGGCCTATTCAATAGGATTTTGACAAGTTTCTTATGAAGTTTTCCAAGAGAAATAAAGAATTACATTGCGTGGCATTACTAATACAAGCAGTGAGGTTGTTACTTCTCAACCTATGACTCAAATAACAAATTCTCAACATGTTGTAGTTCTACAACTTATGAGCAGCCACGACACCAACGTGCAAACTGACTCAACTCCCACTCAAATTGAACAATTCTTTAAGAAATATCCTCATGTGTTCACTGAACCCATAGGACTGCCTCCACAAAGAAGCCATGATCATCGAATTCTTTTACTTCCAGATCATAAACCCACAACCATCCTACTTTATTGTTATCCCTATTTCTAAAAAAAGAAATGAAAGATTGGTCAAAAAGATGTTACCTGCAGAAATTATTCGCCCCAGCACAAGCCCATATTCATCCCCAGTATTACTTGTCAAAAAACAAGATGGATCATAGAGAATGTGTGTGGATCACCTAGCACTAAATAAAATTACGGTCTGTTGAAAATGTGCTTAAGCTTTGTTTGTTTGGTGAGAAAATGAAAATGAACAAACAGAAACAGAAAGAATTCTTAAGCTAAGAAACAGAAAAAATAAATCCTGCTCATTATTATTGATCCTTTCATGATGCATATATATACAAGTCTATGTTCTGAATTCTGTTACTAGAATAATCTGGAAACTTCACATTAACAACTATAGAATCATGTACAACTAACTTGTACACGCCAGCTTAGTAACAACTAACTTGTACACGTCAGCCTAACTGATTTTGCTAAGCTAACAGCTACTCTTGCAATTGATCAGAACTCTGCATCATCATCTTTGCATCATGATAGTTGATCCGAACTCTGCATCATCATCATGACTAAACTCTTTATCATCCCCCTTCAAGCTAAATGATCCTGGAAGAACATTTAGCTTGCAACTGAAATAATGGAATTTGCCATAAGTAAGAGGTTTGGTGAGAATGTCTGCTGTTTGATCATCACTGGGAATAAACTGAATGCTGAGCTGCCATCTTTTCCCTGAAAAAGTGAACATCAAGCTCAACATACTTGGTTTTAGCATGATACACTGGGTTATTGGCTAAGGCAATTGCACCTTGATTATGACACCCAATAATAGGAAGAGTAGCCAACTGGAATTTTAATTCTGAAAGCAAACCTTGAATCCATACAAGCTCTGCAGTAGCTAAAGCCAATGCTCTATATTTTGATTCAATGCTGGAACCAGAAACAACATGTTGTTTCTTGGAAGACCAGGATATCAGATTGGAACCAAGAAAAACGGCATAGCCAGCAACAGATTTGCGGTCATCCTTATCACTGGCCCAGTCAACATCTGTAAAACATTGAAGTTCCATTGCACCATACTGAAAAAGCTCTAAACAAAAATGAAGTGGGCCCTTGAGATAACATAGTAACCTCTTGCAAGCTGTCCAATGCTCGTCAGAAGGATTGGAAAGAAATTGACTCAGTTTATTCACAGAGAAAGCAATTTCTAGTCTAGTGAGAGTAATATATTGTAATGCTTCAACTATGCTTCTGTATTAGGAAGCATGAGCAATATGAAGCCCTAAATTCTTTGTGAGATGATGAGAAGAAGTCATAGGAGTGGAGCAAGGACTGCAATTAGCCATATTATGTTTGGCTAATAAATCTGCAATGTACTTAGCCTGAGATAGACAAAGACCATGAGCTGTTTGTGAAACTTGAATGCCCAGAAAGTAATTCAAGTTTCCCAAATCTTTTAAAGCAAAAATATGCTGCATATAAGAAATAACTTGAAGCACTAAGGAAGAGTTAGAACCAGTAATTCGGATATCATCAACATATACCAGAACTAACAAAACATCAGAACCATGCCATTTGTAGAATAAAGAGGAATCTAATCTGTAGTTAACAAAATGCCACTGATTAACCATTACAGACTTAAATCTGTCAAACCAAGCTCTTGGAGCTTGTTTCAGATCATAGATAGCCTTTGTAAGTTTACAAACATGGTGTGGCTTGGCTGGATCAATAAAACCCTCTGGCTGTAACATATAGACTTCTTCCTCAAGAAAACCATTTAAAAATGCATTATTGACATCAACCTGCCGAATCACCCAATTTTGCATAACAGCTATGCTTAGGACAGTTCAAATGGTGGATGCTTTCACAACAAGATTAAAAGTTTCATTATAATCAATGCCTTGAGTTTGTGAAAAACCTTTGGCAATAAGTCTAGCCTTATAATGAGAAACACTGCCATCTGAATTGTGCTTAACTTTGAACACCCATTTACTCCCAATAATCTTGACAGGAAGGGATGGTTGAACTAAAATCCAGGTGTTATTTGCTTGTAAAGAGTTAAACTCTTCTTGCATGGCCTGAAACCACTGAGGATCTGCCAAAGCTTGAGGGACAAAAGTAGGAGGAAGAGAAGGAGTAATAAGAGGTGTTAAAAAGGTTTTGGGTTTAAAAATCCCAGCTTTAGATCTAATAATCATGGGATGGCTGGGTACTGGAGGAAGAGTAAGGGAATGTGGTTGAGAGGAAACAGGGGAAATAGGTAATGAAGATAAATGAGGAGAATTGGAAACGAAATGAGGTAACTGAGAATCAGCAGCAGGAGGAAAATGATCTGGTAAGGAAGGTGCTGAAAAGGCTTGAACTAATGAAGATGAAACAGCATCTGAGGATTGGGACACTAGATTGATGGAATCAGAAAGATTATAAAAAACAGATGAAAAATCAACCCCTGACTTATAAGGAAAGGAAGACTCATAAAAAACAACATGATTGGAAATATAAACTTTCCCAGAAGAATGCAAACACTGATAGCCCTTATGATGTGAACTATACCCAATGAAAATACACCTTCCTGTTCTAAAATCAAGTTTATGTCTGTTATAGGGTCTTAAATAAGGAAAACAGGAGCAACCAAAAACTCTTAAAAGACTGTAATCAGGTTTTTGATGAAAAAGCTTGAAATAAGGGGAGTCATTGTTGAGAACAGGAGTTGGCAATCGATTAATAAGATACACTGCTGTATGGAAGGCATTCCACCAAAATATGAGAGGGAGTTTGGCTTGAGCAAGTAAAGTGAGACCAATATCAACAATATGTCTATGTTTCCTTTCAATTCTTCCATTTTGATGATGAATATAAGGTGAAGGGTGTTTGAAATGAATCACAGAGGACAAGAAGTGTGAAGATAAAGATCTAAACTCCCCTCTCTAGTCAGTTTGAACTGTTTTAATTTTCCTGTGTAAATGAACACACTTAAAGCATTGGATTTAGCTGTTAAAGGGAATATCCAGGTGAATCTGTTGTAATCATCTAAAATGGATAAGTAATAAGAACAACCTTGAATAGATGGAGTAGAAGAGGGACCCCAAAGATCAGCATATAGAAGTTGTAAAGGTGCTGTGGTTTTGGTATGAACAGAATAAAAATGCTGCAGATGACTCTTTCCATACTAACAAGCATCACAAAAACCAACTTTTAAAACTTTATTTATATCTGAGAATGAGTTACAAGACTTTAAAACACACTTAAGAATGTGCACAGTAGGATGTCCTAATCTTTTATGGAGTAAATCCATATGATTTGAAATAAGAAGAATCGTGAATGCAATGCGAGTACAAGACTGATGATTGGTTTGAACATGATCAGAAGAAAAACAACTTGACTTAACAGAATCAGAGAGATAAGCAAAAAGAGACACTGGTTTGATCTGAACTGGATGAGAAAGAAAGACTGAATCTGAACTTTGAGTTGAAAAAGATGATCTGACTTTATTAGATGCTGCTTGAACTTGGTATAAGCCTTTTTTAGCAACTCCCTTAAGCAGAACATTCCCTATGTTCCTGGCCTTGATAAAGCAAACATTATCAACAAATTCAACAAAAACATTGTTATCAGCAAGAAGTTTAGATATACTCAATAGATTTTTAGTGATATGAGGAACATGAAGAACATGATGTAGCATAAGAGGTTCATGAGTATAGGTATCAAGTATGACAAATCCAGTGTGTGCAATTTGAAGACCTTTTTCATTTCCAACATGCAATTCTTCTGAACCAGTATAACTTTGAGAATTAAGCAGTATACTTGGATTATTAATAACATGAGCTGAGGCTGCACTATCTGTATACCATAAGGGATCCTCTACAACTTCAGGTAAAAAAGGATTAAGTGCTGACTGAGTAGCAGATTTTACTGACATATCAGACACTCCTTTTTGACAATTAAATGCTGCTGGTGAAGGAATTGATTGATCAACCTTAGGATGAGAAAAAATGGAAACAGAACCATAGCTGGAAAAATTTGCATCTGGATACACTAAGTTTCCTTGATATTCATAACCTTTTGAGCCAAACTCATCTAGATACATCAAGTTTCCTTATTATCCATAGCCTTTTGAGCCAAATTGTCCATTATAACCCCTACCAAAACAAGCAAATGGCCTAGGCACAAATCCTCTACCATAGCCAGATACAAAACCTCTGCCATAACCATAATTTGGCCTATAATTTCCTCTACCTCCTCTGCCATAGAATTTTTAAGGAACAAATGCAGGATTAAATCTGTTCCTGCACTTATAGGCTCCATGTCCTGGTATATAGGAAATCTGATATACAATCTGATCCAGATTAGTTCCATTATTACCAGTTTGTCTTGAATTTGACATGTCTCTATTAAAAAACTTCTGATTACCAAAGTTATTCTTAGAGGAATTCTGATTTTTCTAAGCAAAATTTGCAGTCAAATTATGCACAACATCAGAACTGAACTTGCCTATTTTATGTTCAATCCTTATCTCATGACTTAACAATAAAGCATACAAATCATCCAAATCCATATTTTCACCTCTAGCCAACAAATTTGTAACAAGTGACTCATATTCCTAAGACTCTGATCCTGTCAATATGTATGTAACTAAATCCATTGATTCAACAGGTTTTCCAGCCATGGCAAGAGTATCAACCAACTTTTTCATTCTAGCAAAATAGGGACTTATAGTCATTGAACCTTTTTTAGCGATTTGCAATTGCATTTTAATAGGCATAATTCGATCCTGAGTTTGAGAAACAAACATATGAGTTAATGATTCCCATAGCTCTTGTGATGAAATACAGTAAATGACAGATGACAGGAGATTCTCTTGAATTGATGACATCATCCAGCTGAGTAATAGTTGATCTATTCTAATCCATGCTGAAAATGCAGGATTATCAATTCTTGATCCAGATCTACCAGTTGATGAGCTAGCAGCATCTACATTTTGATAAATATATTGATCTGGACATTTGCTTTCTCCGGTTATAAATTCTTCCAGTCCATTACCTCTGATTGAAGTAAGAACTTGAGTTCTCCAGACTATGAAGTTATTTTGGTCAAGCTTTACTGGTGTTACGAAATTGTAAGAGTTGATATTTTGATTCTGATTAGTATTTGGCTCTGATACCATGTTGAAAATGTGCTTAAGCTTTGTTTGTTTGGTGAGAAAATAAAAATGAACAAACAGAAACAGAAAGAATTCTTAAGCTGAGAAACATAAAAAATAAATCTAGCTCATTATTATTGATCCTTTCATGATGCATATATATACAAGTCTATGTTCTGAATTCTGTTACTAGAATAATCTGGAAACTTCACATTAACAACTATAGAATCATGTATAACTAACTTGTACACGCCAGCTTAGTAACAACTAACTCGTACACGTCAGCCTAACTGATTTTGCTAAGCTAACAGCTACTCTTGCAATTGATCAGAACTCTGCATCATCATCATGACTAAACTCTCTATCACGGTCAAAGACAAAATTCCCATGCCTTCTATTGATGAATTGGCAAGTGCGTAATATTTTTCCAAACTGGATTTGAGGTCATGATATCACCAAATTCTCACCCCAACAACGTTGAAAAAACAACCTTTCGAACTCATCAAGGCCACTATGAGTTTCTTGTAATGCCTTTTGGATTTATTAATGCTCCTTCAACATTTCAGGCATTCAAGAATAAGGTATTTCAAGACTATTTATGAAAATTTATACTGGTCTCTTTTGATGATATACTTATTTATAGCAAAAATTGGGGTACTCATTTAGAACACTCAATGGTGGTTTTTGATATTTTACAAGCCCACAAGCTTAAAATGATAATGGATAAATGTTAGATTGGAAAGCAGGAGGTACAATACTAAGGGCATCTAATCTTTAATCATGGAGTGGCTGTAGACCCTACAAAGATAGAAGCCATGTTCTCTTCACCTAAACCAAAAAATGTTAAGGCTATGCGTGGGTTCCTAGGACTTACGGGTTATTACAAGAAGTTCATAACAAGATTATAGCAAGATTGCAGCTCTCTTGCGAAGATATTAAAAAAGAATTCCTTCAAATGGAGCAAGGTAGCTGATGAGGCATTTGAAAGGCTTAAGTTGGCTATGACAAAGGCACCCGTATTATCTTTTCCTGACTTATCAAAAACATTTATTATTGAATGTGATGCTTCTAGAATTAGTGTAGGTGCAGTACTGTTCTAGGACAAACCAATAGCTTTCTTTAGTCAAGCACTTCAAGGAAAAAATCTTGTCCTTTTAACCTATGAGAAAGAAATCTTGCATTAGTTTTAGTTGTTCAGAAGTGGAGGTCATACTTGTTCAGAAGAAAATTCATTGTATGGACAGATCATCACAGCTTGAAGCATCTGTGGACACAAAAAATTAGTACAACAACTGAACAGTGTTGGTTATTCAAATTGATGGGCTATGATTTTCAGGTGGTGTATAAAAGAGGAGGTGAGCATATAGTGGCTGATGCATTATAACAAAGACATGTGGTCGAATGTAGTGAAGGATCATTGTTTGTTCTAACTCAATTGCCACATTGTTAGACGCAATCAAGGAGGAAGTAGCAAAAAATTCTTCTTTTTAGGCACTGTAGGTTCGAATCCAACAAGGTAAGGCTATTGGACCATGGAAGATTGTTGATGGGATCATCTTCTTTAAAGGGCATAATTATCTTGTATTTGACTCAAAGCTTACAACCTCAATGATTGATGAATTTCATGGAAGTACCCACGAAGGTTTCGTGAAGACACTTAAAAGAATTAAAGCTAGTTTTTATTGAAAGGAAATGAAGAAAGTAATTAAGCGGATTATTTATAGTTGTGGTACATGTCAATGACATAAAGCTGAACACATGGCACTTGTTAGTTTGTTACAGCCATTCTCTATTCCACTAAGGATTTGGGATGATATTTCAATGGACTTAATCGAAAAGTTGGCTATTTCTGGTAGTAAGACACCTATTCTAATAGTGGTTGATAGATTATCAGAATATGCTCACCTTATTCTCCTTTCTCATCTATACACTACTATTGGGGTAGCAAAATTATTCTTTGATAATGTATTAAGTTGCATGGGTTACTAAAATCTATTGTATATAATTGGGATTCATAAGTGCTTTTTGGAGAGAATTGTTTCATTTAAATAAAACTTCATTGAATTGTATTCCAAGACATCATCCTCAGATTGATGGCCAAAGTGAGGTTGTCAATCGACTTTAGAGATGTATCTTAGATGCTTTACAAGTGCAAAATCAAAAGAATGGTTGAGGTTCTTAACTTGAGCAGAGTTTTGCTACAACACCTTTTTAAATTATTTATAGTTAGGAACCTCTGAAGTTGGTTGATTATATTCTAGGAACAGCAAGGGTGGAAGCTATGGAGCAAGAGTTAGTTTCTCAAGATCATGTCCTCAAGGAGGTTCTTGATTGTATCTTCCAGGCACAAGCACTAATAAAGAAGTTGTATGATCCAAAGCATAAAGAATAAGAGCTTGTAGTGGCTGATTTTGTATATCTCAGGCTTTAACCTTATCAACAGGTGTTTTTTCTCACCCTAAAGACTTAATTTTAGGTGATCCCTCACGAGGTGTAACCATTAGATCATTATTTAGTAACACATGTGCAAATAATGCATTCATATCTCAAATTGAATCAAAATCCTTTGTGGATGCAGAAAATGATGAATCTTGGATTATAGTAATGTAAGAAGAGTTAAATCAATTTAAGAGAAACAATTTATGGAAATTAGTTCATAAACCGAAACATCAATCCATCATAGGTACTAAATGGGTTTTTAGGAATAAGATGGATGAATCCAGTGTGGTTACAAGAAATAAAGTTAGATTAGTAGCTCAAGGTTACAACCAAGAAAAAAGAATTGATTTTGATGAAACTTTTGCTCCTGTAGCTAGATTAAAATCCATTAGGATGCTCCTAGAATTTACATGCCATAAAAATTTCATTTTGTATCAAATGGATATCAAAAGTGCATTTTTAAATAGTTACATCATGGAAGAAGTTTATGTGAAACAACCTCCTGATTTTGAAAATGAAAAATTTCCAAATTATGTTTATAAGTTGTCAAAAGCATTGTATGGATTAAAACAAGCGCCGAGAGCTTGGTATAATAGGCTTAGTAAATTGTTGAGTGCTATAAAATGTGTATTTATAATGGAGAAAATCATCATTTTACACTCCAAGTCTCGCTAATATCCCTATTTTTATGTCTTTAAGTCCTTTGTGATTTAATTATGTATGTTTTATTTTAATTAAGTATTTTATGTATTTTATGGGACATCATGGTCATTTCACAATGAACAAGAGATCAGATAGAAAAACGGATAGCAGTTTTGAACTCAGGACCGTCGAAAACCTTAGGAGGAGTATAAAAAGATAAATGGCATTGTTCATATATACGGTATTGTTCATGACACTATCCACGACACTGTTCACATATATTGTACGATAGCATGGCATTGTACGGCGACGTGGCAGTATGTTAGTGGACTGAAAAAACATGCATATACACGGAATGACAGCCTAATGATGTGTTCCATCCAATAAGAACTTGTCGTGTGGCGCAATCCTGAGCAATCAAATTGTTTTAATCCGATGTCAATGATTTACTCATTGTATAATTCCATCTCAATCTTGTATTTTCTACGTATTTTAATAAAATTCTCATTTTACCCCTAGTTCAATTATGTGTAGCTAATTTTCTTTCAAGCTTGGGTTGAAGGTGAAGTCTCAACATGCTCCATAGGCTTAATTTGATAAATTTACTTTTTCTTCCCCTCTAATTTATATGGATGTTTTGACTTTTCGTAGACAGATAGTAATAATCTTGTATAGATATCGGCTGGTATAATTATCTCCCTAGGCAGGGTTATTACTATTTGGCACGAAAAGCACTTAGCACCATATCTATTAGAGTGAGGTTCATGAGGAGTGGAAAATCGATAGTGCATGTTGATTTAATTGGCACTAATAGGGAATGTTAAGTCGATAGTGCATGTTGAGAACAGATCCGAAGATCCAAGCACCTCATTTGAATAGTTTATTCCTGCAACTTTAATTTAAATCATAAGATAGCCTGCATCTCTTTAATTAAAAATTCAATCACCCACTTATAAAATTAATTCTACATAATTAAAATTCACCTCCTCATGGGATTGACACTCGTCACTGTTGATCTATTCTACAATAGATTCGTGCACTTGCGATTTCAATAAAATTTACACAATAAGTTTTTGGCGCCGTTGTCGGAGAGGTAAGTTATTTTAATTCGTAGAATAAATTTTAATTTCTTTATTTACTTATTTTTAGTTGTTTTTCTTGTAATTTTTTTATTATTAAAAAAAAGTGAATCTGAATTTTGAGGTAAGTATTTTTTTTTCTCTTCTTTAAATTTCTGTAATTTAATTTAATTTTCATGTTATTTTTTTTATTTTGTTAAATTTGACAAGTTTAACCGCTTATTAATTTATTTTAATTTGTTTCACGTATATATATAGCACTTAAGTTTGTTTTCATAGCAAGATTGTAACAATGTGATAAGGTTAGTATCATAATTCCTCCTTTATTTTTATTAATTTTGTTATCATTTTTTCTTTGCATGCATGGTCGTAAGTCACAGCTACCTAATCTTGAGCCTATAGACTTTGAACTGGAAAAAACACTTCGCACACACAAACACGTTGCAATTAAAAATAAAATTAGAATGGATTTGCAACCAGCACCACAAGAGAGGCCATTTAAGGACTACTTCAGTCCTTTAGCTAACTTGAGCACATCATGCATAAGATACCCAAATGTAGCTGTTAGGAGTTTTGAGTTAAAACCTAGTGTGCTAAATTGTCTCTCAACATTCTATGGCCTAGAAAATGAAGATCAATATAATCATCTGAATGATTTCCATGGTATTTGTCAAACTTTTAAATATGAGAATTTTTTAGATGATGATGTTAAACTTAGATTATTCCCATTTTCTTTAAAGGATAGAGCTCGTTCATGGTTCAATGCATTGCATGCTAATAGCATTACATCATGGGAACAAATGGTAACAAAATTTTTGAATAAATATTTCCCAGTACATAAAACCAATGCTATTCAAGAGAAAATTTCAGAGTTTATCCAAAAAGAAGATGAGCAGTTTTTCAAAGCATGGGAGCGATTCAATGGGCTACTCCTAAAGTGTCCACACCATGGGTACAAGAAATGGCACCAATGCTAATACTTTTTTGAGGGATTATTGCCGCATGTGCAAGAATGAGTAATGGCAACAAGTGGAGAAGAGTTAATGTCGAAAAGTGCATCAGAGATTTGCGATTTCTTCCAGTGACAAGTGGATAATTCCCAACAACGGAGTCGTTCACTCAGAAATACTGGAAGAGTTAAGGGAGTGAATGAAGTTCACATTGACGAGTCAAGTTCAGAAATTAAAGAAGTCAAAAAGATAGTTGAAGGTTTTTCTCGACAAATAGCATCGTTAACAGCTGCTAAATTGATGAAGCCACATGACCAGGACTTATACCCAGATCAAGCTAATGCCATAGGAGTAATGAGAAAGCGATCAAACTACAACCCTTACTCCAACATATATAATCCTGGATGGAGAGACCACTCCAATTTTTCATTGTCTCAAGGATTCCAACAGAATGGACCAACAGCTCCAGCTTTAGCTCCACCAATGCAACCAATTCCTCAAAATCCTCAAGCCCCTCAGCCACCATTTAGACCATACAATCAGAACCCAAACTAATCTCAACCTAGAGCATGGGAGGATGCATTTTAGAATTTCAAGAATCTTACTCACTCCACAGTCGAGCAACAAAACCGCACCAATAATGAACTGCAAAATGAGCTGAGAGCAAGCTTCAACTCACAAACCCAATCAGTTTTAAACCTCGAAAAAATGGTGGGACAACTTTTTTCTTCAGTTCAAACCTTGGCAATGACTGTTGAGAAACGCAAATTCCTAAATCAACCTGTGTTTAATCCTAAAGGAGTGCATGAAGCGAGTACTAATTCACCTCAGCAGCATAGGGAGGTCAAAGCCATCATGACCTTGCGAAAAGGAAAAGAAGTTGACAACAAAGTGGAGATGCTGGTGACAAAAACAACTCAAATTATACTAGTAAATGCAGAAGACTCATCATCAGAGGAGAAAGAAGAAACAAACCCACAAGAATACGTTCCCAAAGCTCCATTTCCTTAGACGTTAGCTAAAGCGAAGAAGAAAAAATCCATGAGTGAGATTTTTGAAATCTTTAAACAGGTAAGTGTTAACATCTCTTTGCTTGACACTATAAAACAAGTGTCATCTTATGCCAAGTTTATTAAAGACCTTTGTACTAAAAAGAGAAACATTCATGTTCAAAAGAAAGTATTTTTAGCAGAAAACGTTAGCTCTATACTCCAGTATAAAATTTCTCTAAAATATAAAAACCCAAGCTCCCCCACTATCTCATGTAATAAAGGGAACCACACAATTGAGAATATTTTGTTGGACTTAGAAGCTAGTGTAATTGACACTCAACCAGTCTAGGATTCAAGGAAACACATCCATATTATCCTAGGACAACCATTGTTGGCAACTGCCGATGCTCACATTTAATACCGAATTAGAAATATGCAGTTGTCCTTTGGCAATATGATGATGGGACTAAATATCGTCAACATTGCCAAACAACCTCACAATGCAGATGATGAAATTGTTGATGTGGATTTAATAGAAGAATTAGTTGATAATGCTTTTTTTTCAAACCTTATTGATGACCCTTTATAAATATGTTTAACTCACTTTGGTTTAGATTTTGATATTGATAGATCCGTAGATGTGGTTAACACCTTACTTGATTTAGCACCAACTATGGACACTAACAAATAGAAGTCAAGAGTAGAACAACTAGCAGCATCAGAGAAGAAACTAAGTCCATCATCAGAATCACCACCAAAACTCGAGCTCAAACCATTACTCGACACTTTGGAATATGCGTTTTTGGGAGAAGAAAGCACTCTGCTAGTAATCATTTCATCATCCTTAAACGACAAACAAAAAGGTAAGTTGTTGGAAGTTTTAAAAGTGCACAAAGGAGCATTAGGATGGACCATAGCAGACATAAAAGGTATAAACCCATTGGACTGTATGCATTACATTCACTTTGATGAAAATGCTAAAATGAAAATTCGGTTGAACCCTGACATGAAAAAAGTTGTTAGAACTGAAATCTTTAAACTGTTAAATGCACGTATCATATGCTCTATTTCTGATAGTTCAAGGGTTAGTCTTGTGCAAGTTGTCCCTAAAATGTCAGGAGTCATAGTAGTTACCAATGCTAAAAATGAATTAATACCTACTAGAATGACTATAGGATGGCGTGTATGTATTGATTATAAAAAGTTGAATTCTGTCACATGTAAAGACCATTTTCCTTTACCATTTATCGATCAAATGCTTGATAGATTAGCAGGTTATGAATTTTATTATTTCCTAGATGGCTACTCAGAATATAGTCAGATTCCCATAGCATCAAAAGATCAGGAGAAAACCACTTTCACTTGCCCTTTTGGCACTTTTGCATATAACAGAATGCCATTTGGATTATGTAATGCGCCTACTACATTTCAACGATACATGTTAAGTATTTTTTCTGATATGGTTGAATGATTCCTTAAAGTCTTTATGGATGAATTTTATATTTTTGGTGATTCATTCGATCAATATTTACATCATCTAACACTAGTTCAGCAGAGATGCATACAGAAGAATTTGGTCTTAAATTGGGAGAAGTGCTATTTTATGGTAAAACAAGGTATTGTTCTCGGTCACATCATTTTGAACAAAGGTATTGAGGTTGATAAGGCCAAGGTGGATCTCATTTCCAATCTTCCTCCACCTAAAACAATCAGAGAAGTAAGATCTTTCCTTGGGCATGTGGGTTTTTACAGACGTTTCATTAAAGATTTTAGCAAAGTTTCTAAACCTTTATATAATTTACTTGCAAAGGATGTACCTTTTGTCTTTGATGATTTATGTCTTGTGGCATTTGAGAAACTAAAGTAGTTGTTGACATCATCACCCATCATTCAACCCCCAAACTGGAACTTACCATTTGAGCTCATGTGTGATGCATCTGATTATGCAGTATGAACAGTATCAGGACAAAGAGTTGATCGAATTCCCCATGTCATTTACTATGCTAGTATGACATTGAATGATGAACAGTTGAACTATTCAACCACTGAAAAAAAAATGCTAGTAGTAATGTTTGCATTAGAGAAATTTCAATCTTATCTCATTGGTTGTAAAATAATTATTTTCATGGATCATTCTGCTCTTAAATATTTTTTCACAAAGAAAGATACAAAAGCTAGACTAATTCGTTGAGTGTTACTTTTACAGGAATTTGACTTTGAAATCAAAGATAAGAAAGGCACAGAAAATGTTGTGGCAGACCATCTCTCTTATCTCAATTTTGATACAATTACAGAACCATTACCATTATATGAATCATTTCCAAATGAACAATTGATGAATGTGAAAGTATTACCATGGTATGTTGATATAGTTAACTATCAACATACAGGTAAACTTCCAGAGCATTGCACTAAGCAGGACAAGGCCAATTTTTTTGCGGAAATAAATAATTTCTTCTGGGATGACCCTTATCTGTTCATGTATTGTGCAGATCAAATTGTCAAACGATGTGTTCCAGAAAGTGAATTTCAAAATATCCTTTCATTCTACCATGAACAATCTTGTGGAGGCCATTTTAGCGTTAAGAAAACAGGTACTAAAATTTTACAATGTGGTTTCTATTGACCAACTATATTTCGAGATGCTTACATTTTTTGCTCTTTATGTGATAGGTGTCAACGAATGGGGAGCATTACGTGAAGGAACATGATGCCACTAAACCCAATTTTAGTATTGAGATTTTTTATGTATGGGGTATCGACTTCCTAGGACCCTTTCCCCTTTCTTTTGGCCATCAATACATATTGCTCGTTGTTGACTACATATTGAAATGGGTAGAAGCAGTTCCATGTAGAACCAATGATCACAAGGTGGTGATCGAATTTTTGAAAAGCAATAATTAATGTTGGTGGAGCTCACATTTGTAACAAATCATTCAAAGTTCTTTTACCAAAGTATTCCATTACTCACAAAGTGGTGACCCCATATCATCTACAAACCAGTGGCCAAGTTGAGATCTCTAATCGAGAAATAAAGCACATATTAGAAAAGACGGTGAGACCAGACAGAAAAGATTGGTCATTAAGACTGGATGATGCATTATGAGCATATAGAATAGCTTTCACGACCCCGATTGGGATGTCACCCTATAGGCTACTATATGGAAAAACTTACCACTTACCTGTAGAACTCAAGCATCGTGTATAATAGGCCATTAAGAAATTCAACTTTGACATGCAGTAAGTTAGCTCTAAAAGAAGATTACAGCTGACAGAACTTGAAGAAATTCGTAATGATGCATACGAAAATGACAAGATTTATAAGCAGCGATTGAAAGTCTTTCATGACAAGCAAATTATGAGAAAATCTTTCACCCCAGGTCAGAAAGTGCTTTTATTCAATTCTTGCTTGCACCTATTTCCAGTAAGTTACACTCTCGATGGACTGGTCCCTTTATAATTCACATTGTTTTTCCACATTGAGCAATTGAAATTAAGGATCCAAATAATGATATAACTTTTAAAGTTAACGATAAAAGATTAAAGTCATATCTAGAGTACTAACCACATGAAAAAGACAACGAAATCAATTTGAGTGACTCGCCAAACTTGAACTGAGATTTTTTTTTATTATTTCTTTCTTCTTTTTAGTGATTTAAATTTTTGTAAAAGTGTGTTTATTTAATCATTCAGTTTTTTTTTATCACTTCTAATCATATGTGCCTCAACTAGACAGATCCTCTTGAACATTCTCAAACAACTTCAACGTGTATAATCTCATCTGAGAAGCCAGATACGATTTTGTAAAACATATTGTATTTGGAAGCTACTACCTCCAGAGTTGGTATCCCACATTGAAGATCTAGAAAGACAAAGAAATTGAGGGAGGTATCAATGACACCCAAATAGAACTTGAGGTAAACTCAATAAGAGGACGATTGTGAAATTGTTATTTTTCTTTTCTTTTCTTTTTTTTTCTTCTTTGTGTTCTTTAGTTTGTTACCTCGGTTAAGTGGCGGATAATGGTACTCCGCGACAATCAAAGTTGATTACTTTAATTTTCCATAATAACTAATATTCTAAGAAGAAGGTATGGATAGAAACGCGATTCTATCACAGCTTCACAAGCGATTTCCTTCACTTCCTCAGAATGACCTCCTTACAATCTATAAAGCTCGGTCCGAACGCATGCAATTACTTATGAAAAATAACGTCCCTGCTGACATCCATTGGTTAATCGAGGCCAATGTACGTTTAGCAGGTGAGTTGCCTTCTAAATTTATTGCATATATGCCTGGTTGTGGTAAAGAAAATTACTCAAGAAAAAGAAGAGCTCAAAATCTTCATGTTGATTGTCATAAGTGTGCCGAGATGAAATGCGATAAAAATCCTTACTCTTTAAGAATGATGTCTAATAATAAGGAAGATAAGATTTAATTCATTAGGGATGGCTTGAATAAAGAGTCATTGGATGATGTCTTTTTGTCTCTTGAAACGCATCCTAGTGGATACGTACAAAGAGCAATTCTCCAGTTATGGCCATTATTTCAGAAAGAGTATGTATGATATAGTCTCAGGAATCTGACTATAAACGACCCTATTTGCCAATTTGTAAGAAAACTGGATGGGAAGCCTATCCTCGACCCATAAAGGGCGTTCAACCCTTTTCTGGATGTAAAACCAGAGGAAGATGTGAGCCACAATCACAACTACCTATAAATATCCTTTTACTATTGTTTTATTTCACTGTTGTTTTATCAATTGCATTCTTGTCTTTAATAATTGTTTGCTTTTTCTTTTTACTATTTTCTTTTTGACTCTCGAGCCATGTGCTTTACGCGTTAATTGACACAGACATACTACCTCATAAACAACTGTGAACCAATGTCACCAAGATCCTTGATATATGATCCTTTCTTTTTAGACTCACAAATTATTTTTTAGAAGCATCCCAATGGCAGCTACTCCCAATAAACGATTCAAGAACATTTGTGTGCTCTCTGGGTTTAATTATGGCAAACATAAAGAGTTCGTTGAGGCAGCCATAGATCTTGGTCGAAGCATAGTAGAAAGAAATTTGCATTTGGTATATGGAGGAGGTGACCGATGGTTATCAAAACTGGTCTTAGAAGCTACTTCTATCAGAGGGAGTCACGTGTTAGGCATCATCCCAAGAAGCCTAAAACCTTTAGGCTGTTCGTCTGACTCACCAACTGGAGAAGAGTTAGTTGTCTCAGGTATGCAAGAAAGAATAACTGAAATGCTAAATCATGCTAATGTTTTTATTTTCCTACTAAGAGATCTTGCAACTTTAGAGGCACTAATCACATTAGCATCTTGGGCCCATCTGAATATTCATCAGAAACCCATCGGTTTGTTAAATGTCAATAACTTTTATAATGGCTTATTGCATTTCTTAATCATGCAATAAAAAACCATTTCATCCCCTTCACAGTGAAATTTTTTTTATTTGTGCTCATATTACTAATGAGTTACTTGATTTGTTACAAGCTTATAGACTAGAGCCAAATCCCAAGACCTTTGTGTTGGAATGGCCAACTAATGATGGTAACAGTAGCCGTAGTAAGAAGTAAAAATTAGATTTAACTCTCCGCTTATAAATATTTTCTTCTGTGATGCGGCACCCAGGTGATGTCTTTTAAACCCTATTTTCTTTCAAACATTGAGGACAATGTTTCGTTCTGGTTAGGGGGAGGGCATAGTTGATAATTGTAGAATATCTCAATCTTGGTGTAGATTTTACTAATTTTTTAGTCAAAGATGGCTGAATATGGAGTGTAGTGACTCTAGAAACGCATCTTTTTACTAAAAAAAAAATTTCAGATATTTTTTTTAAGCTTCGACAATCATTTTAAGTGTGATCTTTCTAACTTCTTTTACCAATTAGTTTTTCTATGTCATTTTCACCATTCTGCATTTCATGACTACGAATAGGTTTGGGGGTAGAATTTTTTTTTTTTAAAATTTTTTTTTGTGATCTTTTCATATTAGATGACAGGATAACTTTCAAATTTTAGTACTTTTATTATCTTTGTCTTGAGTTATGTTACTCCATATTTGTACTCTACATGTTGATGTTGGAGACAAATATAAGTTGCTTGAAAGAATGCAATGTCATAATAAATTTCAAGTGAGTTTTTGAGCCTATCATTTCTCTTGGAGAATAACCTTTTTTGCTTATTCTTCATTCAGCTTAGCAGTTTATTGCTTTATACATTATCTCTAGATTTCCTTGGAGTTAATGTTCTTTAAAAAAAAAAATGTGTGTTGCTATATCTGAAGGTCCATATAACCAGTAGATACAGAAGATTATTTAGAACTCTAAAAGATGACAAAAGGTCATCTTTGGTCCATTTGAGCCTTTCCAGCCAACCATATTAATATGTATCCATAGTTAACCCCTTTGAGCCTTTAAAAAAAAAGACTTTTTCTTCTTTGGTAACCTATTATCTTGTCCCACTTCAATGTGGAGTATCACCTTATATTTTGTATTTCCAACCACCCATTTATGTTTGAAAGTAGAGATAATTTTGCATTCATGAAAAAAGGTGCTATAATATATATATATATATAAATAGATAAATAAAATAATAAAAAAAAAAGAGAAAAAAAAAGAATTCAAGTGAAAAGCACTTAACAATCTCCAAAGTTCTCTATTTTTTAAACATATATTTTGTTTTTCGTATTATCCTTTCTTTGTTAGCCATGTCCCTAACCTACGTTACATCTTAATAAAAGTCCTTCTTGATTTTAAAGAACTATAGTCTAAAGTAGAAACTAGTTATATAGGGCAAAAAGATGTGGTAGTACATAATAAAAAAAAAAGAAATGAAAAAAAATAATAAATAAAAAAAATGAAGGATGAATACATTGGTTTAGCATTTTGTTATTTCTAAGCTGAAGGCATATTTTTGTCATCTTGGTGAGAATGTGTAATATTACTTCTTTATTATTTTCTCTCAATTTACCATTTACTAGAGTGATTATTTTTTGGTTTAATTTCTTTCTGAGAGTATCACTACTACCAGTAAGATTTTGGGGTTTGACATGTCATTCTTGAAAATGACTCGATTACTGTTGCTGTGACAAAGTTTTTTGGACTGATTCATGTGGAGAGTTGATGTGGGGATGATATTTCTTTAGACTGGAGATAATGCTTATACTTTTATTTGATTGTTATCATTAGTTTGATTGAATAAATACGACTATTTTTTTTTTTTAAAAAATCATTATTTTAGTTTGAATTTTGTTTTCACTTAATTTGCTAGGGACTAGCAACAAGCTGGTTGGGGGGTATGTTGAGTGTTAGAAAATGTGTATTTATAATCGAGAAAATCATCATTTTACACTCCAAGTCTCACTAACATCCATAGTTTTATCTTTAAATCCCTTGTGATTTAATTATGTATGTTTTATTTTAATTAAGTATTTTATGTATTTTAGGGGACATCATGGTCATTTCACAACGAACGAGAGATCAGATAGAAAAATAAAAAGCCGATAGTGCATATTGAATATAGATCCAGAGATCCAAGCATTTTATTTTAATAGTTTATTCCCGCAACTCTAATTTAAATCATAAGATAGCCTACATCTCTTTCATTAAAATCCAATAACCCATTTATAAAATTAATTCTACACAATTAAAATTCACCTCCTCGTGGGATCGACACTCATCACTGTTGATCTATTCTATAATAAATTCGTGCATTTGCGAGTTCAATAAAATTTGCAAAACATAAATTTCTTTTAGAAAATGATTTTTTAATGGGAAGAGCTAATACTACACTAGTTATTAAGCATAAGAATTAAGATATACTTATCGTTCAGATTTGTGTTGATGATGTTATTTTTGGTTCTACTAATGAGTTTTTGTGTGTGGAATTTTTATCTTGTATGAGCAAAGAATTTAAGGTGAGCATGATGGGAGAATTGAAGTACTTTCTTGGATTACAAATAAAAAAAAATGAAGAAGGAATCTTCATAAATCAAGCTAAATGTTTGAGACATTTACTTAAAAGATTCGGACTTGAAGATGGAAAGAATAAAAGTGCTCCAATTTGCTCAATGATCAAGCTTGACAAAGATGAAAAAGGTAAAGAAGTTGATGTCAAAATATATCAAGGTATGATCGGATCTTTACTTTACTTAACTTCTAGTAGACTTGATATCATGTTTAGTGTATGTTTGTGTGTAAGATTTCAATCATGTCCTAACGAATCTCATTCGCTTGCTGTCAAGAGAATTTTTTGTTATTTGAATGAAACCATAAATCTTAGCCTTTGATATCTTAGAGGAACTCATATAGATTTCACTTGTTATTCGGATGCCGACTTTGTTGGTTATAAGGTTGATAGGAAGAGTACTAGTGGAACTTGTCACTTTCTAGGTCACTCACTTGTCTCTTGGTTTAGTAAAAAATAAAACTTGGTTGCACTTTCAATCACCAAGGCTGAATATATTGTTGTTGGAAGTTGTTGCGCACAAGCCCTTTGGATGAAGCAAACTCTTAAAGACTATAGTATCAATCTTGATCATATACCTATCATGTGTGATAATACTAGTGCCATAAACCTGTCCAAGAAATCCTATTCAACACTTCAAGACCAAGCATATTAAGATAAGACATCGTTTCTTGAGAGATCATGTTCAAAAAAGGGATATTTCATTAGAATTTGTTTCAACCGAAAAGAAACCTGCAGATATCTTCACAAAACCCCTTGGCGAAGAATAATTTGCTAAAATTAGGCATAAGCTTAGAATGATGAACATTGCACATTAGCATAGCTTTATAGCATATGAAGACTATCTCTTTTTTGTTTTTAATGTTGTGTTTGCTTGTTTAAATTGATGATGTGTTTAGTTTATGAATCATGCATTAAAATGGTTTTTAAAACATTTGAGATCAATGAAATGATCTTGGAATAGATTAACACTTAGCCAAATATTAAAATGAATATGCGAAATCATTGTTAAGAAAGTAAATTCTTTGTAGACAGTCTTGGTTTTGATTCTGCTTAATAATGGATCACCGTTAACCATAAATGGTCAACCGATATCTCTAATAATTTTTTATAAGGTTTTGGACAATAACGGCTATCCAATATGATCAAAACGGCTCACCGTTATCATGTGATATCAAAACACTGCATGGTTTCTTCTTCATTTTCTCTTAGGTCCTGAACAATTTTCTTTCTCCCGTTGACAACAACATTTTCTCTCTTTAAAATTACCTATTTTTCTTCATTATTCTTGCAAATTTAAACATATACATTCGTTTTAAACACCTTAAGCTTCACTTCTACACTGTCAAAACTCATTTTCAAGCCTAAAAATTAGAAATCACCAATTGAAACCCTAAGTTTAGCAGAATAGTTTCTCTCTAATTTGGCCAAAATATCTTCCATTTTTTGGCAAATTGAGCTCATAAATACCTTTCTCTACCCTCTAATTTCATTACAATCGGTTTCATTTCCCTCAAACTTCTTCATTTTCAAACATTCCAAAATTCCTTATAATGGCCAGTAGTCAACCACCAAGAAGGGGTGCCATAACTAAACAAGCTGCTTTGAAGGATCCTAACTCATCTAGGATCAACATTCAGTAGTTTGACAGTCTCCATTTCTATCCCCTCACATGGCTTAGAGATTCCACACGAGCTTTATGAACAAAACGGTAACTCCCTCTTACTACATTGATCTTGATGATTTTGTTGACATTACTATATGTGGGAGAACTATTAATCAAATTCTAGGTCAATGGGAAGAGGTTTTGAGTGTGGAAGAAAGGGTTTATGAAAACTTGGTTAAGGTGTTTTATTCTAACATGGAGCTTTACGTTACTCGGAAAGATATGATCATTACTCATGTGAGCAGAAATCGTATTGAGTTTGATGCTATTGAACATAGTAGTATTCTTAGCATAAGATATGAGGGCTTAGAGATTTACACACCTAAAAAAGAGTTTAATTTTAATGATTTTAGCCATGTAGACAAAACATTTGTAGACGTCGTGACCTTTATGACGACTTATGGACATAATTTTTTAGGTCTTAGTTGCTGCCTTTTCAGGTCCGTATCCTCCATAGTATACTTTAACATATGGCCACACCTAGGCAAGGTTATAGTTATAAAGTAACTAGGCTGGATGTTGATTTGCTAGATTCCATCATCTAGAGATGGCAAGTGAACTTATCCCACATTATTCTACGCCACATGTTGTCCACCCCTGCAGTGACCAACTGATCTCTCCCTTATGGCAGCATCATTACTAAGAAATAAAGACATTTTAATGTCCCTTTCACTGAGCCTATTTATATTGAGACTAGAAAGCTATGTTGATAGATTATTTTTCGGATTGGAATCCATAAGCAATGAGGAGAATGGGTTAAAACTCCATTTGCCAGGAATAAGGATACTTTGGTAACTCCCGCAGGTAATCAGATGTTTAATGATATTTTTTTCGAGGATCAGTTACTTGACTTTCGATTAGGGGCTAGACCTCGAGCACCTCACAGAGCAGCGGCAGCATATTTTCAGGATGAGGAGGCAGTAGAGCCTAGTGAGCCCTCTGTTTCAAAAAAATTAATATTTTAAAAAATTAAATTATCAATTTTTAGACATTAATAAAAAATCAATATATTAACTCCTCGGGAGAGTGTTCTAGAAAAATAAATATATATTCTTTTTGTTTCTATTTCATTTTCGGGATTAAATTGGTAATTTAATTTTTTTCTTTTTATTAATCTCCAAAAGAATAATCGTTATTGTAAGTGGGTAATATTGTAAAAGCAAGCGAAAAGGAACAAAAAGACATGGGGTGTGAATAATTTAACGGTAGGGACATTTTAAGGTACTTTTAAAAATATAAGAATTAAACCGGCATTAATCTTAAAACATAAAGACTTAACAAGTTTTTACCCTTAGTTATAATATGCTTTTTTACTCTTTTATCACCAGCTCTGTTTAGCCTTAATTTTCTTTTTCTTTTGAGGATTTTGGTCCCACGAGCTAAATATTATTTTCTTTTTTTTTCCTTCAATAAATTTATCTTATTCTATTGAGGTTTTCTTGAAAAAAGAATACTGATATTTACCAGAAGAAGATTTTAGAATAGTGACATAATTAGTGATAAAAATACATGAAGATATTGTTAATTTGGAGAAACAATAAAAGAAACAACTTTAAAATCAAATGAGATTTTGGTTAATTGAGAAAATAATAAAATAAATAAGTTGACACCATATGATTACTATGATTTCTATGGATTTAGATCTAGTTTTGAGCTAACATGTGCTTAATCTTCACAGTCTTCTGCTTCATGTGCATATACAATAATATACGGTTATAATTTAATTAGTTTTATACTCTTATCTAATGACTACCAATTATATATATCGAAAAGATTACCAAAAAGACCAACTGAACAATGAATCTGTGTCCATTGGGGATTGCATTTGAGAGATTCAAAAGTGATCTTAAAAATATAGAAAACAATTTTGGTGTTTGATAAATTTTTTTAAAAATCAATTTTTGCAAAATCGCTCCAGATTCTAAAAGGCAGGAAAGAAGTAACTTTTCAAAATTTAATTTTAAGAATTAGTTTTATACTTAAAATAATTCCATATATATCCTCATATATATTATAAAAATCTAATATTATCCTTATTAATTAAGAAATAAAATCATAAAATTTACATATATTACTATTATTACCAATTATATTGAGATAACAAAATAAAAAGTAAAGTTAATAATAAAAAATATTTATTTTAGTTATTAGTTATTAGATATAGCCAATAAAAAATATTTTATATACATATTTATAAATGTGTAAATAAATTTTATTTAACATCATATCCAATTTAGATAAATTTTATTTAACAGTATATCCAATTCAGTCATTTACATTCTTACAATAAATTAAAAGTAAGATTTATTGAATCCATAAAACTACTTTTAAAATTCATGGTACTTTTAAAAGAAATTTTACCAAAGTTTTGTTGGATCATAAACTTAATCTAATTTGAAGAAATCCAAGCCCACTTTATAAAAATTTCTTGTGGTAGGTAAAGTTGGTGTGGTTGATGAAGTAGGTTTGGTAGGTAAGATTTGTGATGTTGAAATGTGTGGTTGAGATTAATATAATAGGTAGAATGATGTGTGGTTATGGGTTTGTTTCATGTATAAATATCCCCTCTCCTCTTTAGTTTATGCATCAATTGTAAGCAGAAGAAAGCATAAGAAGCAAAATATAACTTCTTAGAGTGATTTATGAGAATGCGTGAATTGTTCTTGTAATATTCCTAAGTTTTCTCCAACAAAAGTGGTGTCAGGGCTAATAATCGGTGCTCTACATAGCAATATAGCATATCAAATCAAAGAGCTAAATGAGAGGAACACGATGCCTCAAAAATCAACTTGATTAGAGCCTGGGCGTGCTCGTAATTGTCGTCAAAAGTTTGTTGTCTTAAAACTAAGTCGACTTATCGAGTTGAATCGACCAAGCCAACTCGAGCTAGACCAAGCCGGATTCAAGTCAAGTCAAGTCAATCGGCCAAACCAGACTATTGACTTCAGTTTGTCCTAAGGTTTTTCAACTTTGCAGATTCATTTGTGCATTCAAAATCTCTAAATTCTCACTTAAATTTTGAAGTATGGCAAATAATGGCATGATATCATTCTAAGTTCCACAATCGAAAGGAAATAGGTTTGACAGCTGGAGTATCAAAGTTAAGGCTTTATTAGGTGCACATGATGTATGGGAAGTCATGGAAAAATGCTTTACTGTGCTAGAAAATGAAGTTACTTTAACTACAACGCAAAAGGAGAATTTGAAAGACCTGAAAAAGAAAGAAAATAAAGCAAAGTGTGTCATTTTTTAATCATTAGATAAAGATGCTTTTGAAAAGATTGCTAGTGCAATCTCCTCAAAGAAAGTATGGGAGAAGTTAGAGACCTTTTACAAAGAATCAAAATAAGTTAACAAGGTTCATATCTAAACATTATAAGGAGAATTTAAGTCCTTACACACAAAGGTATCTAAGTCAATTTCTAACTATTTTACACGAGTCGTGACCATTTGCAATGAATTAAAAAGAAGTAGTGAGGAGTTAAAGAGGTAAGGATCATTGAGAAGATACTTTGATTAGTAGACTTAAAGTTTAACCATATTGTTATGACAATCGAGGAAATAAAAGATTTGAAGGGTATGATGATCGAGCAACTTCAAAGAAGGTTGTAAGCCTATAAAGAAAAACTGAAAAAGTAGCAAAGAATTGAGGAACAACTTTTCAAGATGGAAGTCAATCCAAAAAAAAGAGAGAGAAGAAAGCTCCAACAATGACAGAAGACATTATGTCCATGGTAGAGGTTGAGGTCAAGGACAAGGTAGAGGTAGTGGTCTTGGATGAGGTTGGAATTTCAACAACAACAGCTCCAATTATAAAAGAGGAGAAAGCTCAACTAGAGGATGAGCCAGAGGTAATCCAAGATCAAGGTACGAAAAATCCTAAGTACAGTGCTATAATTGTCAAAATTTTGGGCATTATGCTTCATGCATGTAGAGCTCCAAGTACCAGAATTGACAAGAGAATGAATTATGATGAAGAGCAAAATGGTGACAATGGTGCACTTTTACTGGCACGCAATGACACTAATGGGTGTCAGGAAAATATATGGTATTTTAATACAGTGATAACTTTATGAAATGAGAGTTATCTGTAGCACTTTCGGACTCAAATCAAGATTACTTAAAGAATAATTGATGCGTTTTAGTTTCATTCTTGCTTAATTTTACTTACTTATCTATTTTTAGTTCACTTTTAATAAATTAGGTTGTTTTGGAATAAATTGTAAACTTAGATAATTGTCGGCAATTAGAAGTGTAATTTTAAGAAAGGAATCCTGTGCAATAGGCTTGGAAAAGTGAGGAAAGAAATTGGTTGTAAAAAAGTAGAAGCTAGTCTGAAACAGTGCAGTACTATAGCCAATGCTATAACGACCATTGCTGTAGCAATCTTGGAACAACAGAGGAGAAAAATTTACCGAACCTCAGTAAAACTCTACGATCTGCAGTTTCCAAATCTGGAAGATACGTGCCCTAAACATCCAGTTGCCCTAGTTTTCAATTATAAAAGGAAACACACACAAAGGAAAAGGAGGAGCCGTCAACCATAAGAAATAATTAGAAACGAAAAAAGAAAACAGCAAACAAGAGAAGTTTCAGGCTAAACAAGATGATTGCAGACGTGAAGAAGAAGAAATCAAGAAATCTACAAAGATCACTTACCTTTATCTCTATTCTCTTCGTTTTTTTTAATTTGTGATGATGTATATGATGGTTGAATTGGTTTATGTTTCTGTTTTATTACCAATCATGAACAAAATCTATTTGTTGTTGAGTTATAGACAAACTTGATTGTTTATTGACTGAAATATTTTGTTGCTGCATGATTGCTTTAGCTTTTTGTTGTGATAATGCTCTATTCAATTCACTATTTCGGTTGACCACCCATTTAGTGATACTAGCTATGAGAGAGCCACAAAAGGGTCTATTTTAGTAGAACATATCAGAACAATACTTGGTTTTAGGTTAGGTTTCCCAAGTTAGGTTACTTAATTTAAATAGAGCCTTGCCTAATTTAAAATTAGTGATAAACTGGATATAGGGATTCAACTTGTAGGGTAATTACAAACTTAGATCTTATAATGCTATACCTTGTGTTGGAGACGTGATAATTTAGTTTATTTTATTTTATTTATTGTTATTTAGATTACTTAGTTTAATTCAGTTGATAAAACAAAAACAACTCAATTTGATTTAATTGAATTTGCACCACAATTAATTGTTGTAGCAACTCTGATAGCATCTGTCCCTGTGGAGACGATACTCGAATACTCATCACTTTATTACTTGTCCTGTACACTTGTGCACTGACACCCATATATTAAGAAATTTACCAACAAGTTTTTGGAGCCATTGCTGGGGATTGATTGCTATTAGTGATTTGTGAAATCAATTTTTGTGGTGTTTTATTTAAGTATTTGTTTAATCATTATTTTTTGTAGTTGACAGATTATTTTAGCAACTATTGCATGCGCAAAAGCAAATAAATTAAATTTCACTTTGATCCTTAAATTGAGAGGACTGTTAGGAGATTAAGAAAGGAGCAAAGAAATTTAAAAGTTACTGTAGAAATGGATGACTTACAAAACATGGGAGATTTGAACAACCGAGGCGAATTGCAACCGTTGAATGCACAGGAAGGTCAGAATGGACAACATGTTTATGGGCAACCAGGAAATATTATCATTCATATGGCAGATGACAGAAAAAAATCCATTCAAGATTATGTTATGAAACAATATCATTCATATGGCATATGACAGAGAGGTCAGAATAGACATCATTTGAAAGATGAGAGTCTGTATGATGCATGGAAAAGATTTAAAGAGTTGCTGAAAAGATGTCCACATCATGATATTACTTGTTGTATACAGTTGGAAACATTCTATAATAGTCTTAATCCAAGTACAAAATTGATGGTGGATGCTTTAGCAAATGGAGATTTGTTATCCAAATCCTACAATAAAGCTTATGAGATTTTGGAGAGAATAGCCAATAACAATTATCAGTGGCCATCAACTAGGCAAGTTGCAGCGAGAGGTGCAATTGGAGTGCATAATATGGATGCTCTAACAGCTTTATCAGCTCAAGTACTTCATTAACAAACATGGTGAAAACTCTAACTATTGCTCCAGCAACAATTAACCAAGTTGCAAAATTGTCATGTGTTTATTGTGGAGAAGGGAATTTATTTAATAATTATCCCAGGAATCCAATTTTTGTAAATTATGTGGATAATTTCAATAAACAGAGCTATAACAATCCATATTCAAGGACTTACAACTCAGGATGGCGGCAACAACCAAATTTCTCATGGGACAATCAGAATCAGCATGCTGCAGCAACCAGTGGACAAAATAAACTTGTACAACCACCTAGATTTCACTAGCAAAATCAGGGTCAAAGAAGTACTAGTAATGACCAGATCAACTCACTTAAAGCTTTAATTAAGATTATATTGTGAAGAATGAGGTAGTTGTCCAAAGTTAAGCTGTGTCATTAAGAAACTTGGAGAATTAAGTTGAACAGCTTGCCACAACACTCAGTAACAGACCTCAGTGAAGTTTACCTAACGATACAGAGGATCCAAGAAGAGAAGGAAAAGAGCAATGCAAAGTGATTAATCTGAGATTTAGAAAGGATGTGCATATTTCAGTAGGTATGCCAAAGAAGAGAAATGAGTCTCTTTAGACTAAAGAACAAGTTTAGAATGAAGAAGAGCTTGTTTCTTCTACCAATCAACATCCTAGTGAGAGCAGTAGAGCTGCAACACCTGTAGAAGCAAATGAGTCACTAAATGTTAGAAGAGATGTTGTAGAATCATCAATTGTACCAGAAAATATAAAAGCAAGTGAAAAATAAGCAGTGTAGCCAACTGCAGCACAATAGTTTAGACATCTACCACTATTCCCGTAGAGATTTCAGAAGCAAAAACAAGATATACAATTCAGCAAATTCTTAGAGGTTTCAAAGCAGTTTCATATCAATATTCCATTTGTGGAAGCTCTGGAACAAATGCCTAATTATGTGAAATTTTTTAAAGATATCTTAGCAAGAAATAGGAGGTTAAGAGAATTTAAAACTGTTGCTTTAACACAAGAGTGCAGTCACATTCTCCAAACAAAAATACCTCAAAAGCTGAAAGATCCAAGCAGCTTCACAATTCCTTATTCCATAGGAACCAAATACAGTGGAAAGACATTCTATGATTTGGGGGCTAGCATCAATCTTATGCCTCTTTCAGTTTTCATGCAACTAGAAGTTGGAAAATGTAGACCAATAATAGTAACTTTGCAACTTACAAACTGATCTCATGCTTATACAGAGGGAAAAATTGAAGATGTATTAGTGAAAGTGGATAAATTTATTTTTCCAGTGGATTTCATTGTGTTGGACTTTGAGGCAGATAAAGAGGTACCAATCATTTTAGGAAGACTTTTCTTAGCCAAGCGAAAGACTTTAATTGATGTGCAAAAAGGAGAATTAACAATAAGGGTAAATGATCAGCAAGTTACATTTAATGTGTTAGATGCCATGAAAAATCTTGATGAGATTGAATATTGCAATTTCAACAGTGTTGTAGATCTTGCAGTAGCTGAGCAGGTAGATAATTGCTACCGTAACATGTAACTTGATGTTGTAGCTTTTAATGATGAAAATGTTGAGATAATTGATATAGCATGGCTAGGAGAGAAGCAACCATTTAAAGCAAACAGATATTTTGAATCTTTGGATTTATATGATAGGAAAGTAAAACCTCTTGTACCTTCTGTGTAGTCCCCACCAGTTTTGGAATTAAAGCTTTTGCCTTCACATTTAAAATATGCATATCTTGGTGACAATGACATATTAACAGTAATTATTTCATCTTCTTTGGATAAAAGTCAAGAGAAAAGTTTAGTGAATGTGTTGGGGAAACATAAGAAAGCAATTAGTTGGACTATGATAGATATTAAAGGAATCAGCTCATCTATTTGCATGTATAAGATTCTGTTGGAGAAGAATTACAGCAATTCAGTAGAGCAACAAAGAAGGTTAAATCCAATCATGAAGGAAGTTGTCAAGAAGGAGATCATCAAATGGTTGGATGCTGGAATCATATATCTTATATTAGATAGTTCATGAGTGAGCCCAGTTCAATGTGTACCTAAGAAGGGAGGAGTGGCTGTTGTAACAAATGAGAAGAATGAACTCATACCCACTAGAACAGTTATAGGTTAGAGAGTTTGTATGGATTACAGAAAGTTAAACAAGGCAATAAGAAATGATCACTTCCCATTACCTTTTATGGACCAGATGCTGGACAGATTTATTGGAAAGGAATATTATTGCTTCTTGGATGGGCATTCAGGGTACAATCAGACTGCTATACCACCAAAGGATCAGGAGAAGACAACATTCACCTGTCCTTATGACACCATTGTATTTAGAAGGATGTCATTTGGCTTGTGCAATACTCCAACAACATTTCAAAGGTGCATGATGGTAATTTTTTCAGATATGGTGGAGCAGACACTAGAGATCTTTATGGATGACTTTTCAGTCTTTGGTAAATCATATAAAGATTGTTTGCAGGATTTAGAAAATGTACTTAAAAGATGTGAGGAGACAAACTTAGTTTTTAATTGGGAAAAATATCATTTCATGGTGCAAGAAGGGATAGTATTAGGCCACAGAGTCTTAAGGAAGGGTATTGAAGTGGATAAGGCAAAAATAGAGGTTATTGACAAACTTCCAACATCTACTTCAGTTAAGGACATAAGGAGCTTTTGGGTCATGCTACTTTCTATAAGAGATTCATTAAAGATTTCTCAAAGATAACCAAGCCTTTATGTATGTTACTTGAGCATGACAGGTTATTTAAATTTGATGACAACTATGTCAAGGCCTTTAAGAAGCTAAAAGAGCCCTTATTACAGCACCTGATGTTGTAGCACCAGACTAAAGCATGCCATTTGAGTTGATGTGTGATGCCAGTGGCCATTCTATTGGAGCAGTGCTAGGACAGAAGAAGAACAAGATTTTTCATTCAATTTATTATGCAAGCAAGACACTATTAGAAGCCCAGCTCAATTATACCACTACTGAAAAAGAACTGTTGGCTGTTGTGTTTGCATTTGATAAATTCATGGCATATTTAGTTGGCATTAATGTGACTGTCTATACATACCACTCGATAATAAAATACTTAATATCCAAGAATTATGCCAAACTAAGACTGATAAGATGGATTCTTTTACTCTAAGAGTTTGATTTGGAGATTAAGGACAAAAAAGAGAGAGAACACCAAGTGGCAGATCATTTATCAAGATTGAAGGCAGATGCAAGCACTCAGTCAAAACAAGCAATCACAAAAACTTTTCCTGATGAACAGCTGTTAATGCTTCAACATGCACTAAAGCTACAGCAGTTAGGATTTTCATGGTACGCAGACTTTGACAACTACCTAGTGAGTGGATTGATGCCACATAACTTAACCTACTAGAATAAAAATAAGTTTCTCTATGATGTCAAAACCTAGCAATGGGATGACCCTTATTTATACAAGGTGTGTTCAGATTAGATCATTTGAAGATGTTTGCTTAATGAAGAAATTCAAAACATATTACAGGCACGTAATGTTGTAACATATAAAGGACATTTCGAAGGTCACAGAACAACAGTAAAAGTGGTACAAGCAAGTTATTATTGGCCTTCTATCTTTAAAAATGCTTATCAATTTGTTCAATGTTGTGACAGGTCTCAGAGAATAGGAAACATCTCTCAGAAATATGAGATGCCACTAACCAACATTCTGGAGATGGAGCTTTTTTATGTATGGGAAATATGAGACCATTCCTACCTTCCTTCAACAACTTATACATTTTGGTGGCTGTGGATTAAGTGTCCAAATGAGTAGAGGCTATAGCCTTACCTACTAATGATGCCAAGACAGTGGTGAAATTTTTTTAGAGGAATATTTTCTCGAGGTTTGGGACACCTAGGGCCATAATTAGTGATGACGACATTTATTTTTGCAATAGGATATTTATTTTAGCATTGGTGAAATATGAGATTAAATATAAGATTGCTACAGCATATCACCCTCAGTCAAATGGACAGGCAGAAGTATCCAACCGAGAGATAAAAACGATTTTAGAAAATGTGGTGAACTTTACTAGAAAGGACTGGTCTCTAAGGCTACATGATGCTTTATGGGCTTATTGCACAGCCTGCAAGACACCACTTGGTATGTCTCCATACAGAATTGTCTATGACAAAGGCTTGCTATTTGCCAATAGAGTTGGAGCATGGGCATTAAAACAACTAAACATGGACATGCATGCTGCTGTGGAGCATAAGAAGCTTCAACTATGTGAGCTAGAAGAGTTAAGTTTGTTTTCCTATGAAAATGCAAGGATTTACAAAAAGAAAACAAAGCAATGGCATGAAAAAGACATTCAATAAAGAAGTTTGATCCTAAGCCAGCAAGGTTTGCTCTACAATTCAAGATTGAAGTTTTTTCCAAGCAAGTTATCCTTATGGTGCCATGGATCTTAAGGATGAAAGAACAGATCAAGAGTTCATGGTAAATGGAAAACGAGTTAAACATTATATTGGAGATGCCATGCATGACTCAAGAGAGGATTTATTCCTCAAAAATCCAGTTTGAATAAGTAAGGGAAGGTCAGGTTGAAAGACCTTAATTCAAGGGCTAGTTGGGAGGCAACCCAATAAGAGAAGTATTTTAGATTTTAAGTGTTACTTTGGTTATTAATTATTTAATTTTATTTATTTATTTCATTTTCACTAACGTTACTTTGATGCATTTAATTTCTTTGATTTGTGTAGTTGAATTCATTCTGAAAAGAAAAAAAGTAAGGCTTTATTGCAGATTGCTACAACAACAGACTAATTACTGCAGCAAGAATTCAAAGTAGTAAAAAGGACTAAAAAAAGGGGGGGGATTTTACCAATGGGAATAAATATGACAGCTGGCAAAGCAATCCAAATTAGAGTTAATAAGGGATTCCATAATCCTTAAATTTTCAAATTTGATTATCTTGCTTGTTTAAATTGATCTAGTTTTGAATTTAAAATATTCCTCTTTCTAAGTTTATCACAATTAATTGTTTAATAAATTCCTCTTCTAATTTTCCCATTTATTTACTTATACCAACATGATATATTAAGGGTTTACTATGCCTTAGGCTTCTCACTCAAAATCTTTGCTCCTTCCATTCACAGCTTTCAAAAGGACCACAACATCATGTAAGCCCAACAAGTCCCCTTAACACCCCACAGCACAACCCGCAGTGTTCCCATTATGACAAGATACAAGACAAATGTAACTAGAATGAAGGACCCTTTTCGCTTTCATAGCTATAAAGTCGAGGACAAATTCGAGGAATTTATCGAGTCGTGAAAAAGTTTAGAGGAGAAAGGTTTCCAATTCCCACCATAACTATCTAGGACATGCAATATAATTTATGCTACTGCAGTAAGAAGAGGGTAGTTAGACTTTTGTGCCCACCCAAGGGACCCAATGCTGCCACTAAGAAAGGAATTCTATGCCAATATATTACGACAGGACCAGGGCATAATATGGAAAAAAAATTCTCAGGTTTCCTTATAACCATGAGTCATTAATGGTTTTTATAATTTACCCTCTGATGTTGATTGTGAATACTCGAAGATGATTGGAACAATGACTAACAAGAAGTGGAATGAGGTGCGTAAGGCCCTGACTGTGGAGGGTAGTTCTTGCACTAATTAGGAGGCTAGAGTAGTGAATATGATATACCTAAAGCCAATTACAAAAGTGTGAGTAAAATTTCTAAAGTCTAGACTGATGCCCACCATGCACACTACTACAGCGTCCCAAGAGAGATTGGTTCTATTCCATGTTCTCTGTCGATAAATGTTAGAACCATTATAGATAGGAAAATTAAAGACTGCGCTATAAAGAAGAACAAAACTATAGGTTTGTTCTTCCCTTTCTTCTTTATAAGTATTTGCATTCTCTTTGGAGTACATGTCTCTATCAAAGATGAGTGAATTAAAAGTGAATAAGCATTCACTGCTTGAACAATTGAAAGAATTGCTGGAGAACCCGCTACTATTGGAGCAACACTAGAGCCTATTGCTGTAATTAGAGTAAGGAGAGCCCTTGGGCTTGAAAGAAGACTACAGGAATTGAGTGATAGCATCACCTAATGTGCTGAAGCACAACGAAGAGAGAATGATCAGTTCTGGCTGGACCTACTTTAGGCACTTTGAGAATCATTTGCATAAATTTACTGAGTATATAAAAGGTAACAACCAAGATCTTCCTAATGACTTGTTGCAGCAGTTTAACTTTGACAAAGCAGCAGAGGAAGCTCTAGTAGCAGAACCAATAACCAGTGAAGAAGAATCCAGCGCTGAAGAAGAATTACCACAAGAAAATGAGCAAAGACAGAATGAAGCAGCTGGACAAAAAGATGAAGAGGAAGTAGAAGAACAGCAGGAAAAAGAGGAATTGGATTAGGGAGTAACCGATGAATCAAAAGAGGAACAAGAAGAGTCATCTGTAGTGGTGCCCCCTAAACGAAAATGTAAGCACATCATCTAAGAAGGAGTGGAGGACACAAAGGATGATAAAAATGGTTAACCCCCAACCTCTCCCACAAAGGCAAGGAAAAAGTCCTTAGTGATGAAGATTATGAGGATGACCAAGAGGAGATTGATGTTAAAATTAAGGCAACAGTTATAAGGGCTATGCGAACAGCTGCAGAAAAACAAAACTTGTTAGATATGATTGTTGAGATAACTGCTTAAGAAACTGCTCCAGCCATTTCACAAAGAAGTTCATTAAAATCTCCAGCAGCAGCATTAGTTAAATCGGACACTAGTAAGCGTAAGGGGTACAACAATCTGGAGGTGTTACAGCACCAGAACAGTAAGACACAAAACGTACACGACCACATCAGCCCAAGATGCCCGAGCCAGTTGGAACCCCTTCAACCAGTTCCCCCACACCCAAAAAGAAGAAATCATTTATGGTAGCAGCTGAAATTCCACAAGAGTCACCCAAAGACCATCTCCGCAGTGCCACAAAAAAAAAAGTGACCTTCTCTACCAATTCTACCATAAATCTGCAGCAATAGGGGAATGCCCCTACCAGCTTTAATTTTTTAAGTCTTTCTTAGAAACTTGTGTTGTTATTTATTTCTATTATGCTTTTTTGTTGGTTTATGACTTTGTGCTTTCTTTATTAGTATGTTTCGTTGTTTGGTATGTTTACTTTAAATGTTTGTATGCCTGTGAGGACATAGTAGCTCTCATGTTTGAGGGGGGATAGTGTTGGAATAAGAATAGGCTTGTGTTGTGTATGTTTGTAAATGTGTGTGTAAAGACTTTGTTATCTAAGTTTGCATATGGATTGAGTACCTAATGAGGATAAATTGAGTGTTGAGTATCAAATTTTGTGATTACTAAATAGGAGTAGTTCCAAGATGAGGGCTGAATTTCTGTCTTAACACTAAGCTTTGATTAAGTTTTGTGAGAATGCTGTAGCAAAGCCATATTTACAAGGGTAGAAAATAGCTCAAGTTTGGGAAATTTTTTTTTTCATGTTTTTATTAAACTGTACTGTACGGAAGTGAATAAATTCTGCTTCAATGGGTGAAGTTGCTAAGTAACCAAGGCTGAGTATGCACCTTATATGCAGACTTAAGTCCAAAGGCAACAAATGTTATGAGCATTGCTGTAGCATTGACTGAAAAAAAAAACTTATGTTATTCTAAGTCCTCTATATGAGATATTGAGTAACCAAGGATGTTTATGAGCTCCATGTTCAGTCTTGAGTCAAAAGGTATCTTTAGACAAGACCTTGTTATAAGCCTTGCTGCAACAACTCTGATTTGTGCATTAATTGAGTAATTGGGTGTCATCACCACAAGTGATAGATATTCACATGAAAAAATCAATGATATATTCAAAAGAATTTAGTTATCAATTGAGCAAAAAAAAAAGAAAAAAGAAGATAGAAAAAGACAAAATTTGCTGCTATAGCACAGTTTGAGTTTATTGTGATCTCTGCCCATGTATGTTAATGCATTAATTCCTACCCTTAAGTAGGTTGCAATAGTTGTGCAATACGGCAATATCTTTTGACTTGATTGAAGTAGTACACACACACTTTGGATGGAATGAGGCCTAAGTCTAGAATTGAATTGCTATGACAATCTTGCCTAATTGACAAGTGTGATCTAAGGGTTAGAAAATCCTTGCAAATATGATAACAGAGCTAAGTGTGTGTTGTATGAATGTATGTTTAGAATGTTTGTGTGATATTACTACCTGAGGATAAGTAATGGTTTAAGTTTAGGGGTGTAATAACTCTATAAAATGAGAGTTATCTACAGCACTTTTGGATTCAAATCAAGATTACTTAGAGAGTAATTGATGTGTTTTAGCTGCATTCTATCTTATACATACTTATCTATTTTTAGTTTACTTTTAATAAATTAGATTATTTTGGAATAAATTGCATGCTTAGATTGTGTGTTTAATCGTGGGCAATTGGAAGTGCAATTTTAAGGAAGGAATACTGTGCAATAGGCTTTGAAAAATGAGGAAAGAAATTGGCTACATAAAAGTGGAAGCTAGTCTGAAATAGTGCAGTGCTATAGCCAATGCTGTAGCAACAATTACCGTAACAATCCTGGAACAATAGAAGAGAAAATTCATGCGAAACTCAGAAAAAATCTGCGATCTGCAGTTTCTAAATCTGAAAGACACGTGCCTTAAACGTCCAATTGCCCTAGACATCCAGTTGCTCTAGTTTTCAATTATAAAAGGAAGCACACACAAAGGAAAAAGAGGAGTCGTCCACCACAAGAAATAATAAGAAAAGAAAACAGCAAAGAAGAGAAGAAGTTCCAAGCTAAACAAGAAGATTAAAGGCGTGAAGAATAAGAAATCAAGAGATCTACACAAATCATTTGCCTTTATCTCTATTCTCTTCATTTTCTTTAATTTATGATAATGTATATGATGGTTAAATTGGTTTTTGTTTCTGTTTTATTACCAATCATGAACTAAATCTATTTGTGTTTGAGTGATAGACAAACTTAATGGTTTATTGACTAAAATATTGTGTTGCTCCATGATTGCTATAGCATTTTGTTGTGATAATGCTCTATTCAATTCATAATTTTGGCTGACCACTCATTTAGTGATACTAATTAAGAGAGAGCCATAAAAGGGCTTGTTTTAGTGGAACATATCAAAACAATACTTGGTTTTAGGTTAGATTTTCCAAGTTGGGTTACTCAATTTTAATAAGGCATGCCTAATTTAAAATTAGTGATGAACTAGATATAGGGATTCACCTTGTAGGGTAATTAGGAACCTAAATCTTATAATGCTGGATCTTGTATGGCATAACAATTGGTCATTGGTAGGTTGCATATAAATATAAGATGTCCAACATGCGATAATTGAGGATACATTAGAGTTATACCCAGTGCTGTAGTAACTACTGTAGCAATGGTATTGTAACAGGAAAACAGTCAATACCATTAAGAGAGTTTATTCACTCAACTACATTCTCTCTAGTGGTTATATTCTTGTGTGAGAAATGTTAATTTAGTTTATTGCATTTTATTTATTGTTATTTAGATTACTTAGTTTAATTTAGTTGATAAAACAACTTAATTTGATTTAATTGAATTTGCACCACAATTAATTATTGTAGCAACTCTGATAGCATCAGTCCTTATGGAGATGATACTCGAATACTCATCTCTTTATTACTTATTATGTACACTTCCGTACTGACACCCATATATTAAGAAATTTACTAACACACAGTTACTAGTAATCACATGACCGAAAACAAAAACATGTTCGTGGAATTAAATGAATCTATAAATGGAAATATTACTTTTGGAGATGATTCAAAAGTAGTAGTAAAGGGCAGAAGTAACATTTTTTTATTGCATGCAAAAGATGGTAGCCATCAATTAATTTTAAATGTTTACTATGAGACTAGTATGAAAAAAAACATCCTCAGTTTAGTTAAACTCTTGGAAAAAGACTACGATATTCACTTAAAAGATTATAGTCTTTTTCTAAGTGATGACAAAGGGAACGTAATTACAAAGGTGAGAATGTTGAAGAATAGAATGTTTCCTTTAAATATTCAAAATGATGTTGCAAAGTTTCTCAAAGCTTGTCACAAAGATTCATCCTGATTTGGCATCTTCGATATGGGCATCTCAACTTTGGTGGAGTAGAGCTACCATCAAAGAAGAACATGGTGAAAGTCCTACCTTCAATCAATCATCCTAATCAAGTTTGTAAAGGATGTTTACTTGGCAAGCAGTTTAGAAAGAGTTTTCTGAAGGATTTAAGCTCAAGAGCTCAAAAGCCACTCGAGCTCATTCATATAGATGTGTGCGCTCTCTAGTCAAACCTCCTCCTTTTGGTAAAAGTAACTACTTCATTCTTTTTATTGATGTTTTTTCAAGGTAAACTTAGGTTTATTTTTTAAAGCAAAAGTTAGAAGTTTTTTATGTTTTCAAGAAATTCAAAGCTGTAGTAGATAAAAAAAAATGGATGACAGATTAAAGGTATCAGATTTGATCGAGGTAGAGAGTTCACTCCTAAAGAATTCATAGAGTTTTGTGAAGCAAATGGAATTCGTCGTCTTTTGATAGTTCTAAGATCTCTATAACAAAATGGTATTGCAAAAAGGACGAATAAAACCATTCTTGAGATGGCAAGACATATGCTCAAGAGTAAGAGACTACCTAAATAATTTTTGGGCTGAAGCTATTGCATGTGCTGTATACCTACCCAAAAAATCTCCAATAAGAAGTGCGTAGGGTAAGACACCACAAGAAGCATGCAGTGGAAGAAAGAACAGTATCGTCCATCTGAGAGTTTTTCGAAGAATTGCCCATGTACATGTACTAGATGAGAGACTAGCCAAGCTGGACAACAAAAATGAAAAGTTCATCTTTATTGGCTATGACACCAACTCCAAAGGATATAAACTATACAATCCAGATAACAGGAAGAAGGAGAATGAGATTTTGACTCTGGTGTGGATAACTTAAACTTCTTTTCTAGTGAAGAAGATGACTATACTTAAATAAAACAAGTAGAAGAACAATAAGAGCTAATTACTCCATCTATCTTATTGGCATAAACCACATGTGGAGATTCAACATATCTTTCTTAAGTGAAAGAACTGAAGAATGTACAAGGAGTCTTCAAGATCTCTATGAGGTAACTGAGAGACTTGATAATCTCACTCTCTTTTGTCTCTTTGCTGAATGTGAACCAATGAACTTCTATGAAGTTGCACAAGATGGGAAGTGGAGAAAAGCAATGGATGAAAAAATCAAAGCTATCATGAAAAATGACACTTGGGAACTTGCTACTCTTCCCAAAGGTCACAAGGCGATCAACGTCAAATAGGTGTACAAAATGAAGAGAAATGCGAAGGCAGAAATTGAAAGGTTTACCTGATTCTTCAAAGGGAACTTGTAATGTTATTGAGTTTTCTCTAATAAAATTTGCGTTTTATTCTTCAAATTCTCAAAAATGGTTTAACTAATTCTCTTCATAATTGATTACTTTAATAGCGTAGCTAACAGTAATTATTTTAAAAGTTTCAATATCACCAAACTGGCCTTACCTCCTATTTCTATCGGTGCTCTCCAATCCTTATGGGTAAATATATTTAAAAAAAAAAAAAAGGGAAGGCAAAAATATTATTATTTTGAAAGAGCGTGATTCCTGAAATTGTGAGGTTAATTGTTGTTAGCGTGGAAGCAATTTATTGTACATCTATGCATGTCTAGTTATTTTTATAGCCAGATTCATGTGGAAAGACTCAAAACGTTTGATGATTGTTTGTTGTGCCGAATGGTGTTTCATTGGATAAGCACCAACAATCTGTGGCAAAGATTGAATCGCGACTTTCTTATTGTTATAATCTCCATTTTTCAAGTCAATTCTGTATTTTGTATATATTCATAGGAGCCATATAGGGACCAGCAGGGCAGCTGTTCCCTTTTCCATTTTTAACTAGAAAGCTCTCTTTATGTTCCACCAACAAATCTTATTTGCCCCCAATAAAATCCAAAGGGGAATATTACAATTTAGAGCTAAGAGGACCACGGCTTTTCATCCAAAGAAATCTTAAATATGCACACAAATAGAAGGGCGAGCGCACTAAGTGAAATATATAAATATATATATGTTGAAATTTTTATTCTAGTATGTTGGGATCTAAAACTGAGCCAAGAGCACCACTGCTTTCCATCCAAAGAAATCTTAAATATGCACACAAATAGAAGGGCGACCGCACTAAGTGAAAAAAAAATTGAAATTTTTATTCTAGTATGCTGGGATCTAAAACTCTGAAAAGAGTGATATGAAGATAATTTTCACTTTTATTTTTTTATGACTGCAAATATTCAATTTATGACCATAAATATTGATTGACAATGGTCTCACAAACTCCAAAACGCCTTTTCTTTTTTTCTTTTAATTTTATTTTGGTGAAACATATCTTTTTTAAAAAAAATGTTATATGGAAATGTTCAATTAAAGTCTAATATACTATTGAAGCACACTAAAATATAAAATAAGAAATCGAAGAAAATATTCACACATTTATAGGGAGACTCGAACCCTCTATCTTAAAATTAAACGATGGAGGTGGAAATGATCTCAATTAAAGGTTTATTGACGGATAAAACATATGTTACAAAATAGACAAAACAAATTGATTAAATAAATGATATTTAAATGATGCATGTGATTTTCATGTAACGATCGACCTTCCCTCACTAAGCTCTTGCGATCTATAAATTCGAACTGATATTTTTTGCACTCATTAACACACACTCAAACAGAGAATGAATGCTCCTTCTGTGCCAGCACTCTTGTTCCTACTCCTTGCCTTTGCCACAAAACCTCTTGTGGGACGCCCAGACCCTTTGCTTGATATCAATGGCAACGAAGTCGAAGCAACCCGAGACTACAATGTGGTCTCAGCAATCATTGGAGCAGGCGGCAGTGGCCTCAGCCTCTTCAAGAATAGAAACGGTCTCTGCCCTCTTGATGTTGTCCAACTAAGTTCCGATGTACTAATTGGAACCCCTTTAAGATTCGCAACGTATAACAACACTAGTATTATCCATGAAGCCACGGATCGAGAGGAAAATGGTTTATAACAACTGGTGGAGTTAAAAGAGACCCCGGAGCTCAAACTTTGCAAAACTGGTTTCGGTTTGAGAGAATTGGAACAAATCCAGGTGAATAATGCGACACTTATACGTAAAATCATCTCCCCTATCTTGCATTGAAGAATACATTTCTATTTACTGATTTTTATAAAATTTTATTTTTATATGTGTCAATGCTCTTTTCAGTTACGTATAAGATTGTTCACTGTCCTTCCATTCGCGAGTCTTGCGTATCTTTATGCAATGATGTTGGGGTCGCTTATGATGATGCTGAATGTTTGGCGCTTACTGCTGGTAATGAGCGCGTGTTTACTGTTGTTATACTCCCAGCATTCTTATCTTGAATGCCCTTGTATTATTATTACGCTAAATAATGGACCAGGCTCCTTGGCACTTATAAAATAAACAAATATGTCGTTGCTAGCCAGCCTGCGTTCCTTTGAAAGGAAACTTGTAACAATATTCAATAAAAGTGGTGAATTTTCACTGTTTAATTAATCTCTTTAAGATTTGGTTATGAATGAAGAGTTGTAACGTCGACAGGGCCAAAAAATTATTTGGAAAAAGATAAACGAGTACTTCAATCAATTGTGATAACATTCATATGCATGTGAAGCTGTGAAATCGAAGTTCTTTCAATGATAGGCTTAAGCATTACAATAGAAAAGTTGTAACAAACAGCTTATTCGAATATCTGTAACTGACAATGATGGATCTTATCCTAAGCCACATGCTCCAAGACAATGAACAAAACCATGTAACACCTTTCAATTGTCGTGAACCAAACCGTGAGATAGTTATCAATTGTATTGATGTAAATAATTATGAGTAATCTCTTGCTAATATTTTAGACTGTTTGTCAATGCATGCTACGTCAGAATGTCTCTAATCCTTACGTAGGATTCATAGGAGAGTAAAATATATTTATAAGAATATAGTATTTGAGTCAATTAATCTTAATTATTTATTGAGATTACCTTGTTTTTAATATTTTTATTTTAGTGCTTTTTGTTATTCTAGTATAGTTTGTAAATAGAAGTCTCGGGCCAAACTTATACTCAAAAACAAACTTAAAAGTTGAGGGTTGCTTAAAGTTTATATTATTATCCCAGTAACTATTCTACGTGGGATAATATCCTCAACAAAGTTAAGATTAAAATTATATTAGTAGGATAAGAGTAAAATAACCTATAACATAAATAAGGTTGTTATCCAAGTTATTTGCATTCCTCACAAGACTTTTATCTTATAGCAACATAGTTCAAGACAACGAGTACAAATGTAAAGTGGCTTTTTTTTTTTGTTGGTAGAGTGACTCTTTAGTCCCCCCTAGAATTTCGTTTTTATCATTTTATTCCCTGATAGATTTTTAATTATTCATTACACCCTAAATATTAAGACAGTGATATAAAAAAATATCATTGAATGATAAATTTTGCCTTTAAACAAATAAAATAACTAGTTTTAATTTGCAAAGATCTCATATAACCAATTTGTAAGAAAATGTCACATTTATTTTTGAACATGTGTTTTTAATGTTGCATTTTTAAAAGCGATGAAATAAATAATGCAAATCTGTCGTGGATTAAAATACTAAAAATAGGTTCAAAAAGGACTAGAATGTCTCATTTTCCTGTCTTTTTAAAAGAATATTGAGTAGAGAAAATTGCAAACTGGTTACAAAGGTTTTTTAAATCTTAACCATTCAGATTAAAAATAAAAAGAAATTCCTTACATCTCGTTTCTTAAAAATAAATAAATAATCTATACTATACCACTGACTTCGTAGATTCCTTATCAAAAGCAACAGGCTTTACAAGTCAATGAACAAAAAATTTTAACACATTTAGTACTCCATTGTGTATCTTGCCATCAGGTGATCTTTGTTTTTATACTGCTTTTTTATTTGTTTATTTTTTTCCAAATTTCTGTGTCTGGACTTTACTCTCGGCCAATAACTAGAGGTCATAGCCTAGTCGTATGGCGGCTCGATTGGACCGGAATTGCTGATCTAGTCATAAGTGGCCATTGATAAAAGCAAAGGAAATTACAAACTATCCGATTGAAGATCAGCAGAAGTTTAAAAATATCTGGAAAGTTTAAAATTCCTCATTTTTCCACCTAAAGATTTAAAAAAAGAAAAAGAAGTTCATTTTTACACCATGCCAACAGAATTGGAATCTTTACTATCTTTTAAATATTAAAATAAAAAAGCACCTTGCCGTTCAATTATAAACTTGAACCAGTTTAAAGAAAACCAAGCTCACTTCATAGAAGTTTCTTATAGTAGGTAAGGTTAGTTTGGCTAGTTAAGTAGGTTTGGCAGGTAAGACTTGTGGTGGTAGGTTTGGTAGGTAAGATTTGTGGTGTTGAGATGTGTAGTTGAGATTAATGTAGTAGGTAGAATGATATGTGGTTGTGATTGGTTTGTTTCGTGTATAAATACCCCATCTCTCTTTAGTTTATGTAACAAGTCTAAGAAGAAGAAAAAATAAAAAGCAAAACAAAGCTTCTAAGAGTGATTTGTTAGAGTGTATGAATTGTTTTGTAATGTTCTTGAGCTTTCTCTAATAAAATTTGTGTTTTATTCTTCAAAATTTCCAACAAAGTGGTATTAAAACTAGTAATTGTGGCTTTACACTGCAGTGTAGCATATTAAATCAAAGAGCTTGATGCGAGGAACACAACGATACAAAAATCAACTCGATTGGAGTTCAGATGAGCCCGCAATCACAGTCAGAAATTTGCTGTCCTGAAACTGAGTCAATTTACTTAGTTAAATTGAGTTGAACCGATTGAATCAAGCCAAACAATTGATCATTGATCGCCATTGACTGTTGACCAAAATTTGACCCGAGTTCTTCCCGAAGTTTTTCAACATTCTAGACTCATCCATACATTCAAAATTTTCAAATTCTTACCAATTTGTGAACTATGGCAAATGGTGCATGATGACATTCCAAGTTACACAATTGAAGGGATGTAATTTGACAACTAGAGTATCAAAATGAAAGCTCTATTAGGTGCACACGATGTATGGGAAGTCATGAAAAAAGGCTTTATGTGCCCAAAAATAGGGCTACTTTAATAAGGGTGCAAAAGAAGAATTTGAATGGTTTAAAGAAGAAAGAGAATAAAACAAAGTATTTCATCTTTCAATTATTAGATGAAGATGTTTTTGAAAAGATTGCTAGCACAACCTCCTTAAAGAAAGCATGCAAGAAGTTAGAGACCTCTTACAAATGACCGAAACAAGTTAAAAAGGTCAGTCTCTAAACATTACGAGGAGAATTTTAGTCCTTACACATGAAGGCATCCAAGTCAATTTTTGACTATCTTACAATAAATTAAATAGAAATGGTGAGGAGTTAAAAGAAGTAAGAATCATTGAAAAGGCCTACCTTCAATCAATCATCCCAATTAAGCTTGTGAAAGATGTTTACTTGGCAAGCAGTTTAGAAAGAGTTTTCTGAAGGAGTTAATCTTAAGAGCTCAGAAGCCATTAGAGCTCATTCATATAGATGTGTGCACTCCAATCAAATCAAGCTCCCTTGGTAGAAGTGACTACTTCTTTCTCTTTATTAATGATTTTTCAAGGAAGACTTGGGTGTATTTTTTAAAGCAAAAGTTGGAAGTTTTTTATGCTTTCAAGAAATTCAAAACTGCAGTGGAGAAAGAAAGTGGATGCTAGATTAAAACAATGAGATCTGATCAAGGTGGAGGGTTCAATAACAAAGAATTCCTAGAGTTTTGTGAAGCAAATAAAAAGAAAGAACAGAACAATTCTTAACATGGCGAGAAGTATGCTCAAGAGTATAAGACTACTAAAAGAATTTTAGACTAAAGCTGTTGCATGTGTAACAGAACAAGAAATGTGTAAAGCAAGAAACTACAAAAAGCATATAGTGGAAGAAAGCCAGATATCGCCCATCTTAGAGTTTTTGGAAGCATTGCCCATATACAGATACCAAATAAAAGAAGGGCCAAGTTGGATGGCAGAAGTGAGAAGTTCATCTTTATCGGTTATGATAATAACTCCAAAGGATACAAACAGTATAATCCAAACAACAGGAAGATCGTGATCAGCTGAGTGTTGTACAAATTTTATTGAACTAGCAAGCGCACGAATCTATTGTAGAATAGATCAACTGTGACGAGTGTCGATCCTACGAGGAGGTGAATTTTAATTGCTTGTAGAGTTAATTTTCTAAGTGGGTAGTTGGATTTATGGTGAAAGTGATTTAGACTATCCTACAATTTAAATTAGAGCGACAAGAATAAACTATTAAAATGAAGTGCTTAGGTCTCTAAATCTGTACTCAACATGCACTATGGGCTTAACATTCCTTATTAGTGCCAATTAAATCATGAAGGGGGATTTTCCACTCCTCATGAACCTCTCTCTAATTAATATGGTGCTAAGTGCTTATCGTGCCAAATAGTAATAACCTTGCACTAGGGAGACAGTTATACCAAACAATATTTAAATAAGATTATTACTATCTGTCAACGAAAAGTCAAAACATCCACATAAATCAGAGGGGAAGAAAATGTAAATTTACCAAATTAAGCCCATTGAGCATGTTGAGACTTCACTTTTAACCCAAGCTTGAAAGAAACTTAGATACTCATAATTGAACTAGTGGTAAAATGAAAATTTATTAAAATACGTAGAAAATACAAGATAGAGGAGGAATTATAGAAAATAAAGCTCAAAAATAAACTCAAGGGTGTCAAATTAGGGGGGGAGCCCCCTTTTTATAGATACAATGAGTAAATAAAGGCCATCAATTTAAAACAATTTGGACGTTCAGGATTGTGACACGTGACAAGTTTTGATTGGATAGAACATATCATCAGGGTTGTCATTCCATGTATATACATGTACCGTACGCACATTTTTCAGTCCACTAACATACTGCCACGTCGCCTATCAATACCACATAAACATTTTAGTCCAATAGGATTGTGACACATCATCAGTCAATGCCACATAAGCAGTCAATGCCACATATTCGTCCAATTGAATGCTGCCACATCATCGTACAGTATATGTGAACAGTGCCATGAATAGTATTGTATATATGTACAATGTCGTTAATAATACCGTATATGTGAACAGTGCCATGAATAATATCGTATATATGTACAATGTCGTTAATAATACCGTATATGTGAACAATGCGATTTATCTTTTTAATCTCCTCTTAAGGTTTTCGACTGTCCTGAATTCAAAATTACTGTTTGTTTTGCTATCGAATCTCTCATTCATTGTGAAATGACCATGATGCCCCATAGAATACATAAAATACTTAATTAAAATAAAACATACATAATTAAATCACAAAGGACTTAAAGACATAAAAGTAAGGATGTTAATGAGACTTGGAGTATAAAATGACGATTTTCTCTTTTATAAATACACACTTTCTAGCACTCAACACACCTCCCAACCAACTTGTTGCTAGTCCCTAACAAATTAAGCGAAAACAAAATTCAAACCAAAATAATTTTTTTTTTAAACAATCGTATTTATTAAATCAGACTAATGATAACAATCAAATAAAAGTATAAGCATTATATCCAGTCTAAAGAAATATCATCCCCACACCAACTCTCCACATGAATCAGTCCAGAAAATTTTATCACATCTATAGTAATTGAGTCACTTTAAAAAATGACATGTCAAACCCCAAAATCTCACTGGTAGTAATGATACGCTCACAAAGAAATTAAACCTAAAAATAATCACTCTAGTGAATGATAAATTGAGAGAAAATAAAATAATAATATCACACACTCTCACCAAGATGAAAGAAGTATGCCCTCATCTTTATATCCCATATAACTAGTTTCTACTTTAGAATATAGTTCCCTAAAATCAAGAAGGACTTTTATTAGGACATAACGTAAGCTAGGGTCGTGGCTAACAAAGAAGGGATAATAGGAAAAATAAAATATATGTTTGAAAAATAGAGGACTTTTGAGATTGTTAGGTGTTTTTCACTTGAATTCTCTTTTTTTTTCTTCTTTTTTTATTTATTATTTTATTTATTTATATATTTTATCTATTTTTTTATAACACCTTTTTCATGAATGCAAAATTATCTCTATTTTCAAACATAAATGGGTGGTGGGAAATACAAAATATAAGGTGATACTCCACATTGGAGTGAGATAAAATAATAGGTTACTAAAGAAAAAAAGTTTTTTTTTTAAGGCTCAAAGGGGTTAACTATGGATACATATTAATAGAGTTGGCTGGAAATGTTCAAACGGACCAAAGATGGCATTTCTGTCATCTTTTAGGGTTCTAAATAATCTTCTATATCTATCAGTTAGATGGACCTTCAGATGTAGCAGCGCACACTCTTTTTTTGTGTGTATATATATATATATATATATATATATATATATTTGAAAGAAAATTAACTCCAAGGAAATCTAAAGATAATGTATAAAATAATAAACTGCTAAGCTGAATGAAGAATGGGCAGAAAGGGTTAATCTCCAAGAAAAATGACAGGCTCAAAAACTAAGTTGGAATTTATTATGACATGTGCATTCTTTCAAGTAACTTATATTTGTCTCTAACATCAACATATAGAGTAGCAAACATGGTGTAACATAACTCAGACTAAAGATAATACAAATACTGCAATTTGAAAGATATTATGTCATTCAATGTTAAAAGATCAATTTTTTTCTTAAATTCTACCCCAAACCTATTACAGACATGAAAAATATGCAAGAAAAATGATGAAAATGACAGAAAAACTAATTGGTAAAAGAAAACGTTAAAAAGATCACATTTAAAATGACTGTTGAAGCTTAAAAGAAATGTCTGGAAAATAATTTTTTTTTTAATAAGAAGATACGGTTCTAGAGTTACTACATCCATATTCAACCATCTTCGACTAAAAAATTTAGCGACAGTTAGTCTCTACAATAAAAATCAGTAAAAATTCTACCAGAATTGAGATATTTCATAATTGTCAACTATTCCCTACCCCTAACCAAAACGAAACATTGTCCTATATGTTTGAAAGGAAAACAAATAGGGTTTAGAAGACATCACTTGGGTGCTGCATCATAAAATAAAATATTTACAAGTGGAGAGTTAAATCTAATTTGCATTTCTTACTACGGCTACTGTTACCATCATTAGTTGGCCATTCCAACACAAGGGTCCTGGGATCTGGCTCTGGTCTATCAGCTTGTAACAGATCAAGTAACTCATTAGTAATATGAGCACAAATAATTCTTTTTTAGCTATGAAAGGAATGAAATGGTTTTTTATTGCATGGTTAAGAAATGCGATAAAGCCATCATAAAAGTTATTAACATTTAACAAACCGATGAGTTTTTGATAAATGTTTAGATGGGCCCAAGATAATAATGTGATTAATGCCTCTAGAGTTACAATATCTCCTGGTATGAAAATAAAAGCATCAGCATGATTTAGCATTTCAATTATTCTCTTTTGCATACCTGAGACAACTAACTCTTCTCCAGTTGGTGAGTCAGACAAACAGCCCAACGGTTTTAGGCTTCTTAGGATGATGCCTAACACTTGGCTCCCTTTGATATAAGCAGCTTTTGAGACTAGTTTTGATAACCCTCAGTCACCTCCTCCATATACTAAATGTAAATTTCTTTCTGCTATGCTTCGATCAAGATCTATGGCTGCCTCAACAAACTCTTTATATTTGCCATAGTTAAACTCAGAAAGCACACAAATGTTCTTGAATAGTTTATTGGGAGTAGCTGTTATTAGGATACTTTTCAAAAATAATTTGTGAGTGCTAAAAAAAAGGATCCTCGATATATGATTTTTTCTTTTTAGACTCACAAATTGTTTTTAAGAAGCATCCCAATGGCAGCTACTCCCAATAAACAATTCAAGAAAATTTGTGTGCTCTCTGGATTTAACTATGGCAAACATAAAGAGTTCATTGAGGCAGCCATCGATCTTGGTCAACGCATAGCAGAAAGAAATTTGCATCTGATTTATGGAGGAGGTGACCAAGGGTTATCAAAACTAGTCTCAGAAAGTCGTTTATCTCGAGGAGCCAAGTGTTAGGCATCATCCCAAGAAGCCTCAAACCATTGGGCTGTGTGTCTGACTCACCAACTGGAGAAGAGTTAGTTGTCTCAGGTATGCAAGAAAGAATAACTGAAATGCTAAATCATGCTGATGCTTTTATTTTCCTACCAGGAGATCTTATAACTCTATAAGCACTAATCACATTAGCATCTTGGGCCCATCTGAACATTCATCAGAAACCCATCGGTTTATTAAATGTCAATAACTTTTAAGATGGCTTCATCGCATTTCTTAACCATGCAATAAAAAATCATTTCATCCCTTTCACAGTGAAAAAATTTTTATTTGTGCTCATACCGCTAACGAGTTACTTGATGCATTCTTTAAGCAAAAGACCGAGCGGATCCCAAGACCCTTATGTTGGAATGGCCAACTAATGATGGTAACAGTAGCCGTAGTAAGAAGTGTAAATTAGATTTAACTCTCCGCTTGTAAATATTTTCTTCTGTGATACAGCACTCAGGTGATGTCTTCTAAACCCTATTTTCTTTCAACATTGAGGACAATGTTTCGTTCAGGTTGGGGGGAGAGAATAGTTGACAATTGTGGAATATCTCAATCTTGGTGTAGTTTTTTTTTGTAGAAACTAACTGTGGCTAAATTTTTTAGTCGAAGATGGCTGAATATGGAGTATAGTGACTCTAGAAACGCATTTTCTTATTATTAAAAAAAATTCAGACATTTCTTGCATTGACAGTCATTTTAAGTGTGATTTTTCTAACTTCTTTTATCAATTAGTTTTTCTATGTCATTTTCACCATTCTGCATACATAATTTTCATGACTAAGAATAAGTTTGGGGATAGAATTTAAAAAAAATAAAATTGTGTGATCTTTTCATAATTAGATGACATGATAACTTTCAAATTTTAGTATTTTTATTATCTTTGGTCTTTAGTTATGTTACACTATATTTGTTACTCTACATGTTGATGTTGGAGACAAATATAAGTTGCTTGAAAGAATGCACATGTCATAATAATTTCCAAGTGAGTTTTTGAGCTTGTCATTTTTCTTGAAGAGTAACCCTTTTTGTCCATTCTTCATTCAGCTTAGCAGTTTATTGCTTTATACATTATCTCCAAATTTCTGTAAAAAAAAAAAAAACCTAAGTGTGTGTTGCCACATCTAAAGGTCCATCTAACTAATAGATATGAAAAATTATTTAGAACCCTAAAAGATGACAGAAAGGCCATCTTTGGTCCGTTTGTGCCTTTCTAGCCAACCCTATTAATATGTATCTATAGTTAACCCCTTTGAGCCTTAAAAAAAAGAAAAAATAATAATAATAATAAAATAAAAATAAAGACTTTTTCTTTGGCAACCTATTATCTTGTCCCACTCCAATGTTGAGTATCACCTTATATTTTGTATTTCTCACCGCCCATTTAAGTTTGAAAATAGAGATAATTTTGCATTCACAAAAAAAAGGTGCTTTAGAAAAAAAAGAGAGAGAAAAAGAAACAAAAGAAAAAAAAATATGTATATAAATAAATAAATAAAATAAAATAAAAATCAAGTGAAAAGCACCTTACAATCTCCAAAGTTCTCTATTTTTCAAACATATATTTTATTTTTCCTATTATCCTTTCTTTGTTAGCCACATCCCTAGCCTACGTTACGTCCTAATAAAAGTCCTTCTTGATTTTAGGGAACTATAATCTGAAATAGAAACTAGTTATATGGGTTGAAAAGATGTGGTAGTGCATATTAAAAAAAAAATGGATGATGAATATATTGGTATAATTAGCATTTTTGAATTAAAATCGTACTATTTCTAAGCTGAGGGCATATTTTTATCACCTTGGTGAGAGTGTGTGATATTACTTCTTTATTATTTTCATTCAATTTACCATTCACTGGAGTGATTATTTTTTGGTTTAATTTCTTTGTGAGCGTATTACTACTACCAGTGAGATTTTGGGGTTTGCATGTCATTCTTAAAAGTGGCTCGATTATTGAAGTTGTGACAAAGTTTTCTAAATTGATTCATGTGGAGAGTTAATGTGAGAATGTTCTTTAGACTGTAGATAATGCTTATACTTTTATTTGATTGTTATCATTAGTCTGATTGAATAAATACAACAGTGTAAAAAAAAAATTGTTTGAGTTTTGTTTTTGCTTAATTTGCTAGGGACTAGCAACAAGATGATTGGGGGATATGTTGAGTACTAGAAAGTGTGTATTTATAAAGGAGAAAATCATCATTCTACACTCCAAGTCTCACTAATATCCCTACTTTTATATCTTTAAGTCCCTTATAATTTAATTATGTATGTTTTATTTTAATTAAGTATTTTATGTATTTTAGGGGATATCATGGTCATTTCACAATAAACGAGAGATCAGATGAAAAAACGGACAACACTTTTGAACTCAGGACAGTCGAAAACCTTAGGAGGAACATAAAAAGATAAATGGTACTGTTCACACATACGGTACGGTTGATATATACGGCACTGTTCACATGTACTGTATGCTGACGTGGCACTGTACAATGACGTGACACTATACGATGACGTGGCGGCATTTGATTGGACGAATGATGTGGCATTGACCGCTTATGTGGCATTGACTGATGATGTGGCGTTGACTGATGACGTGTCACGATCCTATTGGACAAAAATTATTGACCGGTGATGTGGCAGAATGTTAGTGGACCGAAAAAATGTGTGTACGGTACATGCATATTCACAGAATAACAGCCCTGATGATGTGTTCCATCCAATAGGAACTTGCCACGTGGCGCAATCTTGAGCGTCCAAATTGTTTTAATTCGATGGCCATGATTTACTCAGTGTATCTATAAAAAGGGGGCTCCCCCCTTAATTTGACACCCTGAATCCATTTTTTAGCTCTATTTTCTGTAATTCCATCTCCATCTTGTATTTTCTACGTATTTTAATAAAATTTCTATTTTACCCCTAGTTCAAATATGAGTGGCTAATTTCCTTTCAAGCTTGGGTTGAAGGTGAAGTCCCAACATGCTCCATGGGCTTAATTTGGTAAATTTACTTTTCCTTCCCCTTTAATTTATGTGATTGTTTTGACTTTTCATAGACAGATAGTAATAATCTTGTCTGGATATCGGCTGGAATAACCGCCTCCCTAGGCAAGGTTATTACTATTTGGCACGGGAAGCCCTTAGCACCATATCTATTAAAGTGTGGTTCATGAGGAGTGGAAAATCCCTCTTCATGATTTAATTGGTACTAATAATGAATATTGAGCCGATGGTACATGTTGAGTACAAATCCAGAGATCCAAGCATTTTATTTTAATAGTTTATTCCAATAGCTTTAATTTAAATTAAAATATTGCCTACATCATTTTCATTATAAATCCAATCACCCACTAAGAAAATTAATTCTACAAGCAATTAAAATCCAACTCCTCGTGGGATCGACACTCGTCACCATTGATCTATTCTACAATAGATTCGTGCACTTGCGAGTTCAATAAAATTTATACAACAATCATCAAAGACAAAAGGTACATCCTTAGCAAGTAAGTTGCATGAGGGTCTAAAAACTTGGATAATATCTTTAATGAAACGTTTGTAAAAATCCGCATGTCCAAGGAAAGATCTTACCTTTTTGAATGTTTTAGGTGGAAGAAGATTGGAAATGAGATCCACCTTGGCTTTATCAACCTCAATACCTTTGATCGTAATGATGTGAGCAAGAACAATACCTTGTTTTACCACAAAATGACACTTCTCTTAATTTAAGACCAAATTTTTCTCTATGCATCTCTGCAGAACTACTGTTAGATGATATAAATATTGATCGAATAAATCACCAAAAATAGAAAAGTCATCCATAAAGGCTTCAAGAAATCATTCAACCATATTAGAAAAAATGCTTAACATGTATTATTGAAATGTAGCAAGTGCAATACATAATCCAAACAGCATCCTCCTATATGCAAAAGTGTCAAAAAGGCAAGTGAAAGTGGTATTCTCTTAATCTTTTAATGCTATAGGAATCTGATTATATCCTCAGTAGCCATCTAGGAAGTAATAAAACTCATGACCTGCTAATCTATCAAGCATTTGATTGATAAATGGTAAAGGAAAACGGTCTTTACACGTGAGAGAATTTAACTTCCTATAATCAATTCACACGCGCCATCTTGTAGTCACTCTAGTGGCTATTAATTTATTATCATCATTGGCAACTACTATGACTCCTGATTTTTTGGGGATAACTTGCACAGGACTGACCCATGAACTATCAGAAATGGGGTAAATGATACTTGCATCTAACAGCTTAAGGACTTTAGTTCTAAAACTTCTTTCATGTTAAGGTTAGGTTCAATCGACGTTGCATTTCCTTGGTAGTTTTAGCATTTTCATTAAGGTTAATATAATGCATACAGTCCACTGTATTTATACCTTTTATATCGGCTATGGTCTATCCTAATACTCCTTTGTGCACTTTTAAAACTTCTAAAAACTTAACTTTTTATTTTTCATTTAGGGATGATGAAATGATTACCGGCAAAGTGCTTTCTTCTCCCAAGAATGTATATTCTAAAGTGTTGGGTAATGGTTTGAGCTCGAGTTTTGGTGGTGCTTCTGATGATAGGCTGAGTTTCTTCTCTGACGGTGCTAGTTCTTTAACTCTTGACTTCTATTTATTAGTGTCTATTAGTGTCCATGGATGGTGCTGAATCAAGTAAGGTGTCAACCTTATCTACTGATCTATCAATATCAAAATCCAAACCAAAGTAAGTTAAGCATATTTGTAAAGGATCATCACTAAGGTTTGAAAGAAAAGTATTATCAACTAATTATTCTATTAAATCCACATCAATAATTCCATCACCTCTATTGTGAGATTGTTTGGCAATGCTGAAGATATTTAGCTCCATAGTCATATTGCCAAAAGACAACTATATATTTCTAGTCCTGCATTGAATGTGAGCATCGGCAGTTGGCAAGAAAGGTTGTCCTAGGATAATAGGGATGTGCTTCCTTGAATCATAGACTGGTTGAGTGTCAATTACAATGAAATCAATAGGAAAATAAAACTTATCTACCTGTATAAGCACGTCCTCCACAATACCACGAGGTTTTTTCATGGACCGATCTGCAAGCTGCAACACCACTGAAGTTAGGTGTAATTCTCTCAATCTAAGTTTTACAAATACTGAGTAAGGCAACATATTTACACTGGCTCCTAAGTCTAACAAAGCATTCTCAATTGTGTGGTTACCTATACTATATGAGATAGTAGGAGAGCTTGAGTTTTTGTATTTTAGAGGAATTTTATGTTGGAGTATAAAGCTAATGTTTTCTGTTAAAAAAACCTTCTTTTGAACATAAATGTTACTCTTTTTAGTACAAAGGTCTTTAAGAAACTTGGCATAAGATGTCACTTATTTTATAGCGTCAAGCAAAAGGATGTTAACATTTACCTATTTAAAGATTTCAAAAGTCTCACTTGTGGATTTTTCGTTCTTTGGTTTAGCTAACCTCTGAGGAAATGGAGCTTTAGGAACATATTCTCGTGGGCTGGTTTCTTCATTCTCCTCTGATGATGAGTCTTTTGTATTTACAGGTACAATTTGAGTTGTTTTTTACACCGGTATCTCTAATTTGTTGTCGACTTTTTTTTGTTTCCGCAAGTTCATAACAGCTTTGATCTCCTCACGCTACTTAGATGAACTGGTACTTGGTTCATGCACTCTTTTAAGATTGGGCGCTGGTTAACTTGGAAATTTGCATTTTTCAACAATTAATGCCAAGATTTGAATTAAAGAGGCGAGTTGTCCCATCATCTTTTTGACATTTGAAATTGATTAGGTTTGTGAGTTGAAGTCTGCTCTCATCTCATTTTATAGTTCATTAATGGTGCGGTTTTTTTATTCGATTGTGGAGTGAGTAAGATTCTTGAAATTCTGAAATGCATCCTTCCATGGTCTGGGTTAAGGGTAGTTTGGGTTCTGATTGTATAGTCTAAATGGCGGCTGAGAGGCTTGAGGATTTTGAGGAATTGGTTGCATTGGTGGAGTTGGAGCTGATGGTCTATTCTGTTGGAATCCTTTAGACCATGAAAAATTGGGATGGTCTCTCCATCTAGGATTATATATGTTGGAGTAAGGGATGTAGTTTCATGGCTTTTTCATTACACCTATGGCATTGCCTTGATCTGGGTATAAGTCCTGATTATGTGGCTTTGTCAATTTAGCAGTTGTTAACGATGCTATTTGTCGAGAAAGACCTTCAACTATCTCTTTGACTTCAACTGCTCGTCTTCTCTTTGAGTAAACTATGAAATTTCCCTGCGAATAGCATTGGTTTTATGTACTAGGAAGTATTTATTCAAAAATTTTGTTACCATTTGTTCCTATGATGTAATACTATTAGCAGGCAATGCATTGAACCATGAACGAGCTCTATCCTTTAAAGAAAATAGGAATAATCTAAGTTTAACATCATCATCTAAAAAATTTTCATATTTAAAAGTTTGACATTTAGAATGGAAATCATTTAGATGATTATATGAATCTTCATTTTCTAGGCCATAGAATCTTAAGAGACAATTTAGCACACTAGGTTTTAACTCAAAACTCCTAGCAGCTACATTTGGGTATCTTATGCATGATGTGCTCAAGTTAGCTAAGGGACTGAAGTAGTCTTTAAATGGCCTTTCCTCTGGTGCTGTTTGCAAATCCATCCTAATTTTATTTTTAATTGCAACATGTTTGTGTATGCAAAGTGTTTTTTCCATTTCAAAGTCTATAGGCTCAAGATTAGGTAATTGTGACCTTCGACCATGTATGCAAAGAACACAGAAAAAATGAGAAAAAAAAAGGAAGGAGAAATTATGATGCTAACCTTATCACGCTGCTACAAACTTACTACAAAAATAAACTTAAGTGCTATATAGAAAAATATGCGAAATTAATTAAAATAAATGAATAGGCGGTTGAACCTGCCAAATTAACAAAATAAAAAAAATAACATCAAAATTAAATTACAGAAATTTAAAGAGAAAAGAAAATCCTTACCTCAAAATGCAGATTCACTTTTTTTTCTTCTTTTTTTATTAAATAAGAAAAAATTACTAGAAAATGAAAAAAATAAATTATTTACAAAAATTAATTCTACGAATTAAAATAACTTACCTCCCCAGTAACGGCGCCAAAAACTTGTTATGCAAATTTTATTGCACTCACAAGCGCACGAATCTATTGTAAAATACATCAACGATAATGAGTGTCGATCACACAAGGAGGTGAATTTTAATTGCATGTAGAGTTAATTTTCTAAATGGGTAGTTGGATTTATGGTGAAAGTGATTTAGACTATCTTACAATTTAAAATAGAGCGACGGGAATAAACTATTAAAATGAAATGCTGGGGTCTTTGAATTTGTACTCAACATGCGCTATGGGCTTAACATTCCTTATTAGTGCCAATTAAATCATGCAGGAGGATTTTCCACTCCTCATAAACCTCACTCTAACTAATATGGTGCTAACTGCTTACCGTGCCAAATAGTAATAATCTTGCACTAAAGAAACGGTTATACCAGACAATATCTAGAAACGATTAATACTATCTATCAATGAAAAGTCAAAACATCCACATAAATCAAAGGGAAAGAAAAAGTAAATTTGCCAAATTAAGCTCATGGAGCATGTTGAGACTTCACCTTCAACCCAAGCTTGAAAGAAAATTAGCTACTCATAATTGAACTAGGGGTAAAATGAGAATTTATTAAAATATGTATAAAATACAAGATAAAAAAGGAATTACAGAAAATAGAGCTAAAAAATGAATTCAAGGGTGTCGAATTGGAGGGGGAGCCCTCTTTTTATAGATATAATCAATAAATCATAGCCATCGGATTAAAACAATTTGGACGCTCATAATTGTGACATGTTGCAAGTTCTGATTGGATAAAACACATCATTAGGGTTGTCATTCCATGTATATGCATGTACCGTACCCACATTTTTCGGTCCACTAATATATTACCACGTCGCCGATCAACGCCATATAATCATTTTACTCCAATAGGACCGTGACACATCATCAGTCAACACAACATCATCAGTCAACACAACATCATCAGTCAATGCCACATAAGTAGTCAATGAAACATATTCATCCAATTAAAGACTGCCACATCATCATATAGTATATGTGAACAGTGCCGTGAACAGTACCGTACATGTGAACAGTGCCATTTATCTTTTTAGGCTCCTCATAAGGTTTTCGACTGCCCTAAATTCAAAATTGCTGTCTGTTTTGCTATCTAATCTCTTGTTCATTGTGAAATGACCGTAATGCCCCCTAGAATACATAAAATACTTAATTAAAATAAAATATATATAATTAAATCACAAAGGACTTAAAGACATAAAAGTACGGATGTTAGTGAAACTTTAAGTGTAAAATGATATTTTTCTCCTTTATAAATACACACTTTCTAATCCTCACACTGAGATGTAATTTTTAATGAAGGAGGAGAGTAGGATTTTGGCTTTGGTATGGATGACTTCAACTTCTTTCCTATTGAAGAAGATGATCATGCACAGATAAAATAAGTAGAAGAACAACAAGAGCCTACTACTCCACCTATCTTACTCGTATCAACCACATGTGGAGATTCACCGTCATCTTTCTTAAATCAAAGAACCAAAGAACGTACAAGGAGTCTTCAAGATCTCGATGAGGTAATTAAGAGGCTTGAATCTCACTTTCCTTCGTCTCTTTTCTGAATGTGAACCAGTGAGCTTTCATAAAGCTATACAATATGAGAAATGGAGAAAAGCAATGGAAGAACAAACCAAAACTATCGTGAAAAGTGAAACTTTAGAAATGGCTACTCTTCCCTAAGGTCACAAGGCGATCAGTGTCAAATAGGTGTATAAAATGAAGAGAAATATGAAGGGAGAAAATAAAAGGCACAATGTGAGATTAATTGCAAAAGGCTATAGTAAAAAGGTTAGCATAGACTACGATGAGGTATTTGCTTTTGTAGTCCCACTTGAAACTATTAGACTTATTATTTCTTTTGCTGCTCAGAACAACTAGAAGATTCAGCAATTAGATGTAAAGTCTGCTTTCTTAAATGAAGTTATTGAAGAAAAAGTTTATATTAAACAATCGTTGGGTTATGAAGTGAAAGGGCAAGAAAACAAAGTTCTGAAATTGAAAAGGGCACTTAATGGATTAAAGCAAGCTTTAAAGCTTGGAACAACAAAATTGATAGGTACTTCAAAGAATGGCTTCACCAAATGTCCCTTTGAGCATATTTTATATGTCAAGGTTAAAGATGGAGATATTCTAATTGTGTGCTTGTACATAGATGATCTTATTTTTACTGGAAGTAATCTAAGCTTATTAGAGAGTAAGAAAGTAATGGCAAAAGAATTTGATATGACAGACATTAGGTTGATGGCGTACTACTTAAACATTGAAGTCAAGTAATAAGAATATGGCATTCTTATTTCACAAGAAAGTTTTCCAAAGAAGATTCTCAAAAAGTTTAGGATGAATAATTGCCAGCCAACAAGCACACCAATGGAATGTAAAATCAAGTTATCAAAGAATGATGAATGAGAAAGAATAGCTCCAATACTTTTCAAGAGTCTGGTTGGAATTACTGCTATTTAACTTGTACAAGGCTTGTCATTCTCTATACTATTTGTCTAGTTAATTGTCGCATGGAAACTCAGACTATCATTCATGTCAAAGCTACAAAGAGGACTCTTTACCTTTTAAAAGGCACAATCAACTTTGGCTTATTGTACTTTGATTTTAATGATTACAAGATTGTTGAATATAGCGATAGCAACTGGAATGGGCACATAGATAATCGAAAGAGTACTAGTGGTTTCGTGTTCTTCATAGGAGATATTGTTTTCACATGGATGTCAAAGAACCAACCAATTGTCACACTTTCCATATGTGAAGCTAAGTACATAATTGCTACATCAAATGTTTGTCATGCAATTTGGCTTAGAAATTTACTAAAAGAGTTAGGTTTGCCACAAGAAGAGCCAACTAACATTTGTGTTGATAACAAATCAGTAATTGCCCAATCCAAGAATCCAGTCTTTCATGATCAAAGCAAACACACGGATACTCATTACCATTTCATAAAGAAGTGCATTACAAGAAAAGAAGTGTAAGTTAAATATGAAATCATAGGATCAAGCAGTTGATATCTTCACCAAGCCAGCGAAGCGAAAAGACTTTGTAAAATTTAGAAGTTTACTTGATGTCACAAGATCAAGTTTAAGGGGGATGTTGGATCATAAACTTGATCCAATTTGAAGAAATCCAAATCCACTACATAGAAGTTTCATGTGGTGGGTGAGGTTGGTGTGGTTGGTGAGGTAGGTTTGGTAGGTCAGATTTGTGGTGGTAGCTTTAATTGGTAGGGTTCGTGGTGTTGAGATGTGTGGTTGAAATTAATGTAGTAGGTAGAATGATGTGTAGTTGTGGTAGGTTTGTTTCATATATAAATACCACTCTCCCTTTGGTTTATGCATCAAGTATGAGAAGAAGAAAGAAAAAGAAGCAAAACAAAGCGTTTAAGAGGGATTTTTGTGAGTGTGTGAATTGTTTTTATAATGTTCTTCAGCTTTCTTTAATAATATTTTTGTTTTATTCTTCAAATTCTCCAACACTTGGACAATCGATACATTGTATCTCCATTGTTTTCATTTTTTTTAATTAGGGCACTTGACTAATTTTGGAGACTGTCAAGTCCTTTTTATTGGTACTTTCTTAACCACTCTTTCTTTGAGATGTCATATTAATAAAGAGGGCATCAGGTTACAAACTTGCATAGTTCAGCACTAGAACTGGAACACCCCAATTCCACTCTTAAAGCACTAATGTGAAATTGGAATGAAACTACATTTCATCACTCTCATCTCTAAAATCATCAAATTCAAAACCATAATAAATGTTCTAAACCTTTAGAAGATGATAAGTAATGAAATAACAAATCTTTAAGTAAATATTATCCCAAAGAAAACTAAATTACTCATAGATTATTAATGTAACATAAATCTCTAAAAGAAACCAAGCTCTTATTCTTCCTCCTAAGACCACGAGCTCACATTATCTAACTCTATCTGCAAAAAATATGATAATGAGGGGTGAGCCGTCCACTTGATAAGTAAACTCATGCACAATACTAAAAACCATTACAAATATAATTTAATAGAATTTTTTAGATATCCATAATAATATTAATAAGGGAATATACCTTTGTAAATCATCATTTCGCAAAATTAAATCAAAATATCATAAAGTCATTTAAATCATTTAAACATAACATTAGCCTTTGTAACACATAAAACATAATTAACTTTTTAAAACACATAAAACATAATTAACCTTTTAAAACACATAAAACATAGTTAACCTTTTAAAACAAATAAGATATAGTTAGCTCATGCCACATATCACATGTAGACTTGGTGATATAGCCATATAACATTATTTAGGGTACTGTACCCCACGAGAATCATTAACATCAACATTGTATGCGCACATAATCCAGTTAGGGTTCCGTATCATAACATAACATCACTACGGACAATGAGCCAAAACATTTAAAATCGTCCTTGAACTTTTAATCATTAGTAAGCTTTCATAAATTACATTTAAATAATTGATAATTATTTCAAAGTATTTGACTTAAAACAATTTAATAAAAGTTTTCATTTTTAAACAATTTATAGTACAAGTTTTTAATATATAAAGTTCGTTATAAATAATTTTAAATAATGATTTACTTTAATAAAATATTGTAATACATTAAAACAATTCAGTTTCATATACTTTTCATTCCACATAATACATACCTCGAATTAAAAGTAATTTAATAGTAAAATATGTTTACTATGCATGAATCTAGTTACCTCAATCCTTAGCAATAAAGAACAATAACCTCTGTTGAGTACTAGAAAGTGTGTATTTATAATGGAGAAAATCATCATTTTACACTCCAAGTCTCACTAACATCCCTATTTTTATGTCTTTAAGTCCCTTGTAATTTAATTATGTATGTTTTATTTTAATTAAGTATTTTATGTATTTTAGGAGATATCATGGTCATTTCACAATAAACGAGAGATCAGATGGAAAAACGGACAGCCCTTTTGAACTCGGGATGATTTAAAAACCTTAGGAGGAGCATAAAAAGAAAAATGGTATCGTTTCACATATACTGATCGTTCACACATACTGATGCGGTTGATATATACTGATCGCATACGATCATCGTTTCACTTTGACTTCTCACATGTATCGTATCTTTGACGTGGCACTGCATGCGATGACGTGGCACTATACGATGACGTGGCGGCATTTGATTGGGCGAATGATGTGGCATTGACCGCTTATGGCATTGATCGATGACGTGGCGTTGATCGATGACGTGTCACGAGCTTATTGGACCAAAAATGTTGACCGGTGACGTGGCAGAATGTTAGTGGATGGAAAAAACGTGTACGGGTACATGCATATACACAGAATAACAGCCCCGATGATGTGTTCCATCCAATAGGAATTTGCCACGTGGCGCAATCCTGAGCGTCCAAATTGTTTTAATCCGATGGCCATGATTTACTCGGTTTATCTATAAAAAGGGGCTCCCCCCTTTGAGACCCCTGAATCCATTTTTGGACTCCATTTTCTCTAATTCCATCTCCATCTTGTATTTTCTACGTATTTTAATAAAATTCCCACTTTACCCCTAGTTCAAATATGAGTGGCTAATTTCCTTTCAAGCTTGGGTTGAAGGTGAAGTCTCAACATGCTCCATGGGCTTAATTTGGTAAATTTACTTTTCCTTCCCCTTTAATTTATGTGGTTGTTTTGACTTTTCGTAGACAGGATAGTAATAATCTTGTCGGATATCTACTGGAATAACCGCCTCCCAGCAAGGTTATTACTATTTGGCACGGGAAGCCCTTAGCACCATATCTATTAAAGTGTGGTTCATGATGAGTGGAAGTTCCCCTTCATGATTTAATTGGTACTAATAATGAATATTAAGCCGATGGTACATGTTTGAGACATCCTGGAGATCCAAGCATTTTATTTTAATAGTTTATTCCAATAGCTTTAATTCAAATTAATACATTGCCTACATAATTGTCATTATAAATCCAACCACCAACTCGAGAAAATTAATTCTACACATAATTAAAATCCACCTCCTCGTGGGATCGACACTCGTCACCATTAATCTATTCTACAATAGATTCGTGCTTCACGAGTTCAATAAAATTTGCACAACAAGTTTTTGGCGCCGTTCTTGGGAGGTAAGTATTTTAATTTGTAGAATTTTTTTCTTCTTTTTATTTATTTATTTTAGTTGTTTCCTTGTAATTTTTTTTTTTATTATTAAAAAAAAAAAAAAAAAAAAGTGAATTAAATTTTGAAGTAGGTATTATTTTTTTCTTTTCTTCTCTTCTTTAAATTTCGTAATTTAATTTTCATGTTATTTTTTTTTTTGTGAAATCGGCGGGTTCAACCGCCTCTTAATTTATTTTAATTTGTTTCACGCATTTTCTTTTCTATATATAGCGCTTGAGTTATTTTCATAAAAAATTAGAATAAATGATAAGGTTAGTATTGTAATTTCTCCCTCTTATTTATCTTTATTAATTTTGTTATCATTTTTTTCATTTGCATGCATGGTCGTAGGTCACAATTACCGAATCTTGAGCATATAGACTTTGAATTAGAAAAAACACTTCGCACACACAAGCACGTTATAAATAAAAATAAATTTGAAATGGATTTGCAACCAAAGACCACAAGAGAGGCCATTTAAGGACTACTTTAGTCCCTGCTAACTTGAGCACATCATGCATAAGATACCCAAATGTAGGCTGCTTTAGGAGTTTTGAATTAAAACCTAGTGTGCTAAATTGTCTCCCAACATTCTATGGACTAGAAAATGAAGATCCATATAATCATCTGAATGATTTCCATGCTATTTGTCAAACTTTTAAATATGAGAATTTTTCAGATGATGATGTTAAGCTTAGATTATTCCCATTTTCTTTAAAGGATAGAGCTCGTTCATGGTTCAATGCATTGCCCGCTAATAAAGATTACATCATGGGAACAAATGGTAACAAAATTTTTGAATAAATATTTCCCAAGACATAAAACCAATGCTATTCGCAGGAAATTTCGAGAGTTTACCCAAAGAGAAGACGAGCAATTTTTCGAAGCATGGGAGCGATTCAATGGGCTACTCCTAAAGTGTCCACATCATGGATATGAAAAATGGCACCAATGCCAATACTTTTTGGAGGGATTATTGCCGAACGTGCAAGAATGGCTAATGGCAACAAGTGGAGGAGAGCTAATGTCAAAAAGTGCATCAGAGATTTGGGATTTCTTCCAAATGACAAGCGGATAATTCCCAACAACGGAGTCGTTCACTCGTGAGTACTAGAAGAGTTAAGGGGAGTGAATGAGGTTCACATCATGCGAGTCAAGTTCGGAAATTAAAGAAGTCAAAGACATAGTTGAAGGTCTTTCCCACAAATAGATCGTTAACAAATTCTAAATTAACGGAACCACATGACCAGGACTCATACTCAGATCAAGCCAATGCCATAGGTGTAATGAGAAAGCCATCAAACTACAACCCCTACTCCAACACGTACAATCCCGGATGGAGAGACCACCCCAATTTTTCATGGTCTCAAGGATTCCAACAGAATGGACCAAGACTCCACTCCACCAATGCAACCAATTCCTCAAAATCCTCAAGCCTCTCAACCACCATTTAGACCATACAATCGAACCCAAACTATTCTCAACCTGACCATGGGAGGATGCATTTGAATTTCAAAATCTTACTTACTCCAAAATCGAGCAACAAAACCGCACCATTGATGAACTACGAAATGAGATGAGAGCGGGTTTCAACTCACAAACCCAATCAATTTCAAACCTTGAGAAAATGGTGGGACAACTTGCTTCGTCGATTCGGACACTTGGCAATGAGTGTTGAGAAAGGTAAATTCCCAAGTCAACCAAAGGCCTAATCCTAAAGGAGTGCATGAAGTAAGTACCAGCGTTCACCTCGGCAATATGGAGAGGTCAAAGCCGTCATGACCTTGCGAAAAGGAAAAGAAGTCGACAACAAAGTGGAGATGCCGGTGCAAAAAAAACAACTCAAATTGTACCCCAAATGAAGAAGACTCATCATCGAGGAGAAAGAAGAAACCAACCCACGAGAATATGTTCCCAAAGCTCCATTTCCTCGGAGGTTAGCTAAAGCGAAAGAAGGAAAATCTACAAGTGAGATTTTGAAATCTTTAAACAAAGTGAGTGTTAACATCCCTTTCTTGATGCTATAAAACAAGTGCCTTCTTATGCCAAGTTTCTTAAAGACCTTTGTACTAAAAAGAGAAACATTCATGTTCAAAAGAAGGCATTTTTAACGAAAACGTTAGTTCTATACTTCAACACAAACTTCCTCTAAAATACAAAGATCCGGCTCCCCTACTATCTCATGTAGTATAGGGAACCACACAATCGAGAATGCTTTGTTGGACTTAGGAGCTAGTGTAAATCAAGTTGCCTCTACTCGATTTTATGAAACTTGGGTGGGAGAATTACACCCAACTCCAGGTGGTGTTACAACTTGCAGATCGGTCCCATGAAAAAACCTCGTGGTATTGTGGAGGGCGTCTTATACAGTAGATAAGTTTTATTTTCCTGTTGATTTCATTGTAATTGACACTCAACCAGTCCGAGATTCAAGGAAGCGATCCCCATTATCTTAGGGCGACGACCTTTCTTGGCAAATCGCCGATGCTCACATTCAATGCAGATCGAAATATGCGCAGTTGTCCTTTGCAATATGACGATGGAGCTAAATATCTTCAACATCGCCAAACAACCTCCCAACGCAGATGATGAAATTGTTGATGTGGATTTAATCGAAGAATTAGTTGATAATACTTTTCTTTCAAATCTTAGTGATGACCCTTTACAAAAATGTTTAACTCACTTTGGTTTGAATTTTGATATTGACAGATCAATAGATGAGGTTAACGCCTTACTTGATTCAAAGACCATCCATGGACATTAACAAATGGAAGTCAAGAGTGGAACAACTAGCACCATCGAGAGAAGAAACCGAGTCCATCATCACAATCACCACCAAAACTTGAGCATTGTGCATACTTTGGGCCGTGAAAATCCAACTTTGACATGCAGCAAGCTAACTTAGAAAGAAAATCACAACCGGCGAACTTGAAGAAAGTCGTAATGATGTATACAAAAATGCCAAGATTTACAAACAAATGAATGAAAGTCTTTCATGACGAGCAAATTATGAGAAAATCTTTCACACCAGGTCGAAAAAACTTTTATTCAATTCTCACTTTATTCCCGGTAAGTTACGCTTATCGATGGATGGTCCCTTTATAGTCCACACTGTTTTTTTTCATATGGAGCGCTTAAAATTAAGGATCCAAAGAACGGTGTAATTTTTAAAGTTAATGGTCAAAGATCAAGCCATATCTAGAGTACCAACCACGTGAAAAAAGGCACCGAAATAGATTTGAGTGACCCACCAAATTTAAATTAAGAATTTTTCTTATTTATTTCTTCTTTTCTGATTTAAATTTTTGTGAAAGTGTGTTTATTTAATCATTCAGTTTTCTTTTATCACTTCTAATTATGTGTTCCTCAACTAGACAGTTCCTCTTGAACATTCTCGGACAACTTCAACGTGTACAATCTCATCCGAGAAGCGGATACGATTTTGTAAAACGCATCGTATTTGGAAGCTACAACCTCCAGAGTTGGTATCCCACGTTGAAGATCTAGAAAGACAACTCAAAGAAATTGAGGGAGGTATCAACGAAACCCAAATCGAACTTGAGGAAAACTCAATAAGAGGACAATTGTGAGATTATTATTTTTCTTTTCTTTTCTTTTCTTTTCTTTTTTTGTGTGTTCTCTAGTTTGTTACCCCTAAGTTAAGTGGCGGATAACGGTACTCGTGACAATCAAAGTCGGTTACTTTAGTTTCCCATAATAACTAATGTTCTGAGAAGAAGGTATGGACAGAAACGCGATTCTAGCAAAGCTTCACAAGCGATTTCCTTTACTTCCTCAGAATGCCCTCCTTACGATCTATAAAGCTCGGTCCGAACGCATGCGATTGCTTATGAGAAATAACGTCCCTGCTGACATCCGTTGGTTAATCAAGGCCAAGGTACGTTTGGCAGGTAAGTTACCTCCTAAATTTATTGCATACATGCCTGGTTGTGGTAAAGGAAATTACTCGAGAAAACGAAGAGCTGAAAAACTTCATGTTAATTGTCATAAGTGTGCCAGGATGAAATGCAATAAAAATCCTTGTTCTTTCGGAATGATGTCTGATAACAGGGAAGATAAGATTCAATTCATTAGGGATGGCTTGAATAAAGAGTCATTGGCTGATATCCTTTTGTCTCTTGAAACGCATCCCAGTGGATACGTACAAAGAGCAATTCTCCAGTTATGGCCATTATTTCAAAAAGAGCATGCACGATATAGTCTTGGGAATCTGACTATAAACGACCCTGTTTGCCAGTTTATAAGAAAACTGGATGGGAAGCCTATCCTCGACCCATAGAGGGCGTTCAAGCCGTTTCTGGACGTAAAACCAGAGGAAGATGTGAGCCACAATCACAACTACTTGTAAATATCCTTTTACTGTTGTTTTACTTTACTGTTGTTTTATTTCACTGTTGTTTTAGCAATTGCATTATTGTCTTTAATAATTGAGTGCTTTTTCTTTTACTATTTCCTTTTTGACTCTCGAGCCATGTGCTTTAAGCGTTAATTGACATAGACATGCTACCTCCTATACAGCAGTAAATCATTGTCACCAAGATCCTTGATATATGATCATTTTCTTTTAGACTCACAAATTGTTTTTGAGAAGCATTCCAATGGCAGCTACTCCCAATAAACAATTCAAGAACATTTGTGTGCTCTCGGATTTACCTATGGCAAACATAAAGAGTTCGTTGAGGCGACCATCGATCTTGGTCAACGATGCATGAAAAAGAAATTTGCATCGGTTTATGGAGGAGGTGACCGAGGGTTATCAAAACTAGTCTCGGGAAGGTTTATCTCGGAGGAGCCAAGTGTTAGGCATCATCCCAAGCCTCAAGCCAAACCGTTGGCTCGTATGTCCGACTCACCAACCTGGAAAGAGTTAGTTGTCTCGGTATGCAAGAAAGAATAATCAAATGCTAAATCATGCGATGCTTTTATTTTCCTACCAGAGATCTTGCAACTCTAGAGAGGCACTAATCACATTAGATCTTGGGCCCATCCAACATTCATCGAAACCCATCGGTTTGTTAAATGTCAATAACTTTTATGATGGCTTCATCGCATTTCTTAACCATGCAATAAAAACCATTTCATCCCTTTCACAAATAAAAAATCTTTATTTGTGCTCATCATCGCTAACGAGTTAATTGATCCTTCTGAAGCTTATGCACTGAGCCGGATCCCAAGACCCTCGTGTTGGAATGGCCAACTAATGATGGTAATAAAGATGGCCGTAGTAAAAAGTGCAAATTAGATTTAACTCTCCGCTTGTAAATATTTTCTTCGTGATACAAAGATTCGGTGATGTCTTCTAAACCCTATTTTCTTTCAACATCGAGGACAATGTTTCGTTCTTCCAGTTGGGGGGGGGAATAGTTGACAATTGTGGAATATCTCAATCTTGGTGTAGTTTTTACTATTTTGTATTGTAGAAACTAATCGTGGCTAAATTTTTGAGTCGAAGATGGTGAATATGGAGTGTAGTAACTCTAGAAACGCATCTTCTTACTATAAAAAAAAAAAAAAAAAAAAAAAAAGAAATTTTTTGTGTTATTTTCATAATTAGATGACATTATAACTTTAAAATTTTATTATTTTTTTTATCTTTGGTGTTTATTTATGTTACACCATGCTTGTTACTTTACTTGTGGATGTTGGAAACAAATTTAAGTTCTTGAAAGAATGCACATGTCATAATAATTTCCAAGTGAGTTTTTGAGCTGTTATTTTTCTTGGAAAGTAACCATTTTTGCCCATTCTTCATTCAAATTTAAAGTAGTTTATTGCTTTATACATTAAAACATAAAAAAAAAAAAAAAAAAAAAAAAAAAAAAAACAAAAGTGTGTGTTGCCACATCTGAAGATCTATCTAACTAGTAGATATGGAAGATTATTTAACCCTAAAAGATGACGAGAAAGGCCATCTTTGGTCCGTTTGAGCCTTTCTAGCCAACCCTATTAATATGTATCCATAGTTAACCCCTTTGAGCCTTAAAAATAATAATAATAATAATAATAAAGTAAAAATAAAGACTTTTTCTTTGAACCTATTATCTTGTCCCACTCCAATGTGGAGTATCACCTTATATTTTGTATTTCTCACCACCCATTTATGTTTGAAAATAGAGATAATTTTGCATAAAAAAAAAGGTGCTAAAAAAAAAAAAAAATTTAAAAAATAAAAAAATTTAAAAAAAAATGTTAAAAAAAAAAAAAAAAAAAAAAAAAAAAAAAAAAAAAAAAAAAAAAATGAAAAGACCTTTACAATCTCCAAAGTTCTCTATTTTTCAAACATATATTTTGTTTTTCCTATTATCCTTTCTTTGTTAGCCACGTCCCTAGCCTACGTTACGTCCCAATAAAAGTCCTTCTTGATTTTAGGAACTATAGTCGAAATAAAACTAGTTATATGGGTTGAAAAGATGTGGCAATCATCTAAAAAAAAAAAAAAAAAAAAAAAAAAAAAAAAAGGATGATGAATTTTTTGGTTTTTGTTGCATTTTTAAATTAAAATCGTAATATTTCAAAGTTCGAGGGCATATTTTTGTCACCTTGGTGAGAGTGTGTGATATTTCTTCTTTATTATTTTCACTCAATTTACCATTCACTGGAGTGATTATTTTTGGGTTTAATTTCTTTGTGAGAGTATCACTACTACCGGTGAGATTTTGGGGTTTGCATGTCATTCTTAAAAGTAATTAGATTACTGAAGTTGTGACAAAGTTTTCTAAACTGATTCATGTATAGAGTTGCTTTGGTAATTATATTTATTTATACTGTATATAATGCTTATAATTTTATTTTATTTTTATAATTAGTCTTATTGAATAAATACCACAGTATAAAACAAAAAAAAAAAAAAAAAAAAAAATCAGTTTTGTTTTCGCTCAAATTGCTAGGGTCTAGCAACACGCTGGTTGGGGGGTGTGTTGAGTACTAGACAGTGTGTATTTATTATGGAGAACTTCATCATTTTACTCTCCAAGTCTCACTAACATCCCTATTTTTATGTCTTTAAGTCCATTTGTAATTTAATTATGTATGTTTTATTTTAATTAAGTATTTTATGTATTTTAGGAGATATCATGGTCATTTCACAATAAACGAGAGATCGGATGGAAAAACGGACAGCCCTTTGAACTCGGGGCGATCGAAAACCTTAGAGGAGCATAAAAAGAAAAATGGTCTCGTTCACATATACTGATCGCTTTTCACACATACTGATGCGGTTGATATATACTGATCGACACGATAATCGCTTCACGCGACACTTTCACATGTCTTCGTATCTTTGGCCGACGTGGCACTCGCATTTATGACGTGGCACTATACGATGACGTGGCGGCATTTGATTGGGCGAATGATGTGGCATTGACCGCTTATGTGGCATTGATCGATGACGCGTGGCGTTGATCGATGACGTGTCACGAGCTTATCGGACCAAAAATGTTCACCGGAGACGTGGCAGAATATTAGTGGATCGAAAAAAACGTGTGTACGGTACATGCATATACACAGAATAACAGCCCTGATGATGTGTTCTATCCAATAGGAACTTGCCACGTGGCGCAATCCTGAGCGTCCAAATTGTTTTAATCCGATGGCCATGATTTACTCAGTGTATCTATAAAAAGGGGGCTCCCCCCCCCTAATTTGAGACCCCTGAATCCATTTTTGGACTCCATTCTCTCTAATTCCATCTCCATCTTGTATTTTCTACGTATTTTAAAAAAATTTCCATTTTACCCCTAGTTCAAATATGAGTGGCTAATTTCCTTTCAAGCTTGGGTTGAAGGTGAAGTCTCAACATGCTCCATGGGCTTAATTTGGTAAATTTACTTTTCCTTCCCCTTTAATTTATGTGGTTGTTTTGACTTTTCGTAGACAGATAGTAATAATCTTGTCTGGATATCTGCTGGAATAACCGCCTCCCTAGGCAAGGTTATTACTATTTGGCACAGGAAGCCCTTAGCACCATATCTATTAAAGTGTGGTTCATGATGAGTGGAAGTTCCCCCTTCATGATTTAATTGGTACTAATAATGAATATTAAGCCGATGGTACATGTTGAGACAGATCCGGAGATCCAAGCATTTTATTTTAATAGTTTATTCCAATAGCTTTAATTCAAATTAATACATTGCCTACATAATTGTCATTATAAATCCAACCACCAACTCAGAAAATTAATTCTACACATAATTAAAATCCACCTCCTCGTGGGATCGACACTCGTCACCATTAATCTATTCTACAATAGATTCGTGCACTTGCGAGTTCAATAAAATTTGCACAACAACCTCAACCTTAAGCTCAATCCCTTCCTAAAAGATCGAGACACACCCTGATCAACACTATTAATCATTCTGACCTTAATATAAATCCAACATAATCAAACCTAGTTGTAAACACTAAACCATTAAAGCTAATCTAAACTTGACCATCCTATACAAGCTATATTTTACCAAGCTAATCTTTGTCAGAAAATTGTAAAAACTGCAAAAAGAAAAAATAAACATTTGTAGCATTTCATATAAAAATTCAAAAAAATGAATGAAGGTCAGAAACATATTGCAAAAAAAATTTTACATGCACGTATGCACACTGTTAGGCGATGGTAAAAACAGAGATAACTGATTTAGAAAATTCGTAAAATATTTAATAGAACTCATAAAAATTAGATCACTTCATTTAGCAATAGTAGAGACATTAAGAAACAATATCAACTTTCTAGAACCTTTGAAGATGTAAAACTATTTGAAATGAATTTACATTAAGAGACTAGGAAACCTGTCCATAAACATTTAGGTTTATGTTTTGCACTTCAAAATTTCATAACGTAATGCTCACTCGATGAAAATTAGTCAAATAAACTTTAAATCATAGAGGATTCATAATATTATACAAAAATTATTTGTATAGGTCATTTTAAAGTCTTGTAACAGCCTAAAATAATCTTAACCTTAGCCATTGCAATTCTGGAAAACAGTTTCCAGAACTGCAGCCGCCTAACGTAACGATTTTTATTAATTTTTGTAGTCAATCAAAAATTATGAAATTAAACATACTGTAAATACACATAACTAGGATTAGAAAGATAAATCAATATAATTTTCAAGGAGCATTTGAATAGTCAGAAAAATCAGCGAAGTCAGACATGCTGCTGAAAATTAGAATTTTTCAATGCCACTGTTCCAACTTCGAAAATCCACAACAAATTGGTTATTTAGAATCACTATGCACAACATATATCATTGAAAACCTTAGGATGTCTAGTTTAATTTTATGAAGGCTTTCACGCAGAAATTGAATTAACAAAAAAGGAAAAACAATAATTAAATCACAGTACTCATGCCTACCAAGTCATTCATGATAAAAAGAATAATGTATGCATTCATTATCAAACACATAATATTAGAGAACATGGATTAGAGAAGGATAATTACCTCAGAAATTCTTTCAAACGTGCATAAAAGAAAACCCTAGAATTCTTTGCTTTTATAAGGTTATTAGGTTTAAAAATATAATCGTAGGGACATAAGGAAGGGTTTAGGTTTTATAAAAATTCCTAATTTTGTAAAAATACTATATTCTATGATAATTTATTTACAAAAACAATAGATAAAAGGAATATAATTTATCTCAAATAGTACTAATTAAAATCTATTAACACAAACCAACAGCAAACAATTAAATAGGTAATCAATCATTAATAACAAAAAAAAAAAGGAACGGGTATTACAAGAACTGTCTAATGAAAGGTCATTATAGATGCTAGCACGTAAGTTTTCTCTGTTTGCTAATGGAGAAGGAGAGAGGGATTCATAAACCTAAAAAATGATAAGTCCCTTTTGGTTAGGCATGAAAAAACTTTTGAGAATTATAGGTGAAGTATAAATTATACTCATATTCTGTAAGAAAGATTATAATATTTGTCAATATTAAAGTTTGAAATAATTTCATGATTCTGGATGTTATCGGCATGCTATTTATTCAAAAAACAACTAGCCGATAGTTTCCTCAAAGCATGTTGGAGGTTCTAAAATCTAACGGCGGTCCGATAACTAAGTTATCGGCTAGCCAACTGTGAATAGATCCAAAAAATTTCAAACCGAATTATGTCGTTTTAAAGATGTGCTACTGTTAATGGTTGTAATGTTTCAATGTAAAAGCACTTTCTTCATTAAATAGACACTTAATATCAATATAAATATAAATTATCATAAATTAAAATATATATGTTCTTGGAATACCATTTTATTTTCTAGAGATTGTGTTCAGGATTTGTTATATCTTATGGGTAATTTGCCTTTAAACTCAATAGCAAACCAAGTGTGGTGAGGGCAAATAAAACCTTAAAGGAAAGTGTTAAAACACGTCTCAAATCCTATAAATTTTCTATCTTCTTTGTCTCTATATTCTCAAATTACACCAATAATCTTTAAGGTTTTATTTTGTTTGTAATGGAGGCTAAAAAGAATTTGTCTTCATTCCTTAATCCTAGTGTCCAACTTGATCGTTTTGATTGCACTAATTTTACTCGCTAGAAGGGGAAGTTATTTTTTTTTCTCACCATTATCAAGATAGCATATGTTCTTGATCCAAAATTGGAACCATTTCTAGAGCCAAGAGAAGATAATACCGAAGTTGTTAAAGCTGCAAGGAAACAACATGAAGATAATGAAGTGATGTGTCGAAGTCACATACTCAACAGAGAAAAAAAGTACGGACAAATTTCTTGTTTTTAAATATTTTGAATTTGTCAAGGTAGACACAAAATCCAATCTCGATCAAATACATGAATTACAAATTATTGTTACTAAGCTTCGGGAATTGAAAGTTGAAATTTCTGAATCGTTTCAAGTTGGGGCTATTATTGCTAAATTGCCTTAAAGTTGGAATGATTATAGAAAGAAACTTCTACATAATAGAGAAAACATAACTTTAGAAGGATTACAAAAGCACTTGGTAATCAAAGAAGAGACAAGGTCTCAAGATTCTAAAGACAAGAATGATTCTACTAAGGTTAATGTCATTGAAGCTAGTAAATTTTCTAAGAATTTCAAAGGCAAGAATGACAAAACATTCAAGAAGTCCAATAGCACACAAAAGTTTTCTGGAAATTTTTTCTTTTGTTGAAAGAAAGGGTATCGCCAAAGTGAATATAGATTCAAAAAGAAAAGAGAGGAAGTAAATACTTAAAAAGCCAATGTCATTAAGGAGAAAGTTGAAGAGCTATGTCCTATGGTTTCCGAGATGCAAATTGGCATGATTATTGAAACCAATATGACTGAAACTAAGTCCACTGAGTGGTGGCTCAATTCAAGTGCAACCATTCATGTTTGTAACGATGAAAAATTTTTCTCGTCATACAAAGAAGAAAAGGAAGGACAAATAATTCTCATGGGGAATAATAATGTAGCCATAGTAGCAGGGAAGGGGTAGTTGAGATTAACTTTACTTCTAGAAAGAAAGTTACTTTGTGGAATGTCTTTCATATACCTTCCATTAGGAAGAATCTTGTTTCTGCTAGTTATATGTGTAAGCATGGGCTTAAAATTGTACTTAAGGGTAGTACTTATATTGTTTCAAAGAATAAAATGTTTTTTAGGAAAGGGTATTCTTGTGATGGAATGTACAAACTCAACATTAATAATAATGATATCAATTTAGCTTGTATTGTTGAGTCTTGTGGTGTTTGGCATGCTAAATTAGCACACTTAAATTTTCTATCATTGAGATACATGTCTAAGCATGGCTTGATTAATTTTAATGATATTATCAACAATTATAAGTGTGAAATAGCCAAATTAAATAAGAAACCTTTTCCTAAAGCCAAACGAAATACTCAAATATTGGATTTAATACGTACCGATATTTGTGATATAATGGTAATTTAACAAGAAGAGGTAAGAGATACTTTATCACTTTTATTGATGATTGTTTAAGATACACATATGTGTATTTACTTAGAACTAAAGATAAAGCCTTTGATAAATTTAAAATTTTCAAGGTCGAAGTTGAAAACCAAAAAGATAAGAAAATCAAAGTGGTTCGAAGTGATAAAGGTGGTGAATATTTCTCAAATGAATTTGATAATTATTGTGAAGAATATAGAATTATTCACCAAAGAACAACTCCATTTACTCCTTAACAAAATGGATTAGTTGAAAGAAAGAATAAGATCTTTACAGATATTATAAATTTTATGATCCTTAATGCAAAACTACCAAATAATTTGTGGAGGAAGCATTACTCCCTACATGTCATATTCATAATAGAATTACATCCTTGAAAACATAAATATCTCCTTATGAGATTTGGAAAGGCAGAAACCAAACTTGATGTATTTAAGAGTCTGGGGTTGTTTAGCTTTTTATCAAATACATGATCCTGAATCATCAAAGTTAGGTGCTAGAGGTATAAAAAGTGTCTTCTTATAATATGCTAGCTTATAGATTATTAAATTTAGATTCTAAAGTTATTGTGGAATCTAAAGATGTTGAATTTATTGAAAATAAATTTCAGCATAATTCTAATTTTGAATTAGAAACAATGATTGATCAATCTTAAGATAATACTCCTGGTATCTCCACTAATAACAATAAACGGAAAGAGTCTATGACATCTTTTGAACCAAGGAGAAGTCAATGTGAAAGGAAAGAAAAGGATTTACCACCAGATTTTATTTCATCACAAGCATTACACTTCTTAGTTAAAGGGGAGAAAAAGAATGTACTTAATAAAGTACCATTGTTGTTAAATGTTGAGAAAGATCCAAAGACATTTAGCGAAGCTATGTCTTCGAGAAAGGCTTTTTTTTTTAGAGAGGTGATAAATGATGAAATAGATTCGATCATGTCGAACCAAACATGGATCTTGGTTGATCTTCTTCGAGGATCTAAACCAATTAGCAATAAATGGGTGTTTAGAAGAAAGTACAATAGTGATGGTTCTTTGCAAACTTTTAAAGATAGATTAGTAGCCAAAGGGTTTAAGCAAAGAAGTGGTATTGATTATTTCGATATATATGCTCTGGTGGTAAGATTTACATCTATTAGAGTGTTATTTGCAATTGCTTCATTGAACAATTTCTATGTGCATCAAATGGATATTAAGACTGCTTTTTTAATGGTGATTTTGATGAAGAAATCCATATAGAACAACCTGAAGGATTTGCTTTGCCTGAAAATGAGAAAAAGGTATGCAAGTTAGTCAAGTCACTTTATGGTTTAAAGCAAGCACCAAAACAATGGCATGAGAAATTTGATTCGATAATCTTATCTCATGGTTTTAAGCATAATAATGTTGATAAATGTATATACTTTATGTTTACAAATGATTTTGCTGTCATGATATGCTTATATGTTGATGACATGCTTATCTTTAGAACAAATATAAAAAGAGTAAGTGATACAAAGAAGTATTTAACTTGACAATTTAAGATGAAAGATCTTGGTGAAGTAGATACAATCTTAGGTGTAAAATTAAAGAAAAATAGTTGGGGTTACTCGTTATGTCAATCTCACTATATTGAGAAAATTCTTTTTAAATTCAATCATTTGAAGTTTAAAAAAGTTAATACCCTATATGATTCTAGTATAAAATTACTAGAGAATTCAGGCCGAGTAGTAGCACAACTTGAATATGCTAGTACAATTGGTAGTTTGATGTATGTTATGCATTGTACGAGGCTGGATATAGCCTTTGCGATGTGAAAAATGTCTAGGTTCAAGAGTAACCCTTATTAGCCTAAAGGGGTATACAAATTGTAATTTTGACGATAACAAACATGTGTTATTATATTTCACAATTTCACTAGTTTTTGAAAGGTAAAATTTATTCAAACACTCAATGGATAACAGCTCAACCAAAAATGAGTATTAGCGCAAGTGCCTTCATTACTACAAATCTTGTAAAGTCGGTATGATTTAATATATACATGATTTGGCATTTTGGAATAGCTCAAGATTTTGTTTAATAAATCATTATTTTTCATAAATCAAAGGTTTTATAATCATAAGCTAAGTATTTTGTGAAATCAGCTATTTTTCATGATATGGATTAAAATGAAAAAGTTTTGCAATCTTTGATTTCAACAAATATTGTTTTAAATTCTAGATTTGGACCTATTTATAAATGTATAAAACTTTTAGGGCCATAACATAATTTTAAAAAGTATTAGACCATATTTTAATTTTTAAAATTTTTAAGGCAAAAATATAAATTTAAAAATAGGCCTAGTGTTATAGTGCATTTCGTGCACTAGTTTTGTATTGTTTACTCCCTTTAATATCAATGTTTTGAACTTAATAATTGTGATTTACTTGTGCTTTATTTTTGTAGGTACAATTCTATTGATTGGTTCTAAATTAAGCTACAAGATGATGTTTGAGGATGAATTGACTTCCTAGAGAAATTCTCAATTTCAGAAGAAATTTGTTAATAAGGCGCGGGCGCTGTTGTCAATTGCGGATTTGAAGTTTTTATTTTACTATGTTTTATCTTTGGGTTACTCTTGTAATTTTGAATTTAAATTTTAGATAATATTTTAGATATTAGTATTTTTATCCTTTTGAAGAAAACTATAAAAAGGGGAGAAAAGGAAGGAATAGGAGATTTTTGGGAGAATTAATTATTTTTATTTTTTTAGGGTTTTTTCTTTTCTCCATGAGGAACTAAACTCATTTTTCTGGTTAAAGGTTAATGAAGCTTTGACTCACCAATACTGTGAGATCTTTCTTGTGCTTTTAATTGTTTTATTACTTTTTGGGTATTTGTTTATTCTTTGAATTATTGTCATGATTATGTTTGTTAATTAGATAATTGGCCACTATTTAATTATCAACTTAATCTACTGCCAATTGAAAGATTCATCGTATAAAGATTTTGATGTTTGTGGCAAATAACATAGCAGTCCGTTGTGTTGTAAGAATAAACAATCTAATTTAAATGAACCATCGTATGTGTTTGTTAATTAGGATTTGTGTCTTTCTAATTTTCAGGCTATCAATTGATCAAATCCTATGATTGTATCTAGGGTTGTCTATTGATTAGCGAAATAACCAACGGTCATACTTTGGTTATCGACTAATTAACGAGAGATTGGCTATTAGAGTGTCTCAGTAGCTATAATCGGTCCATTCATAAGCGGTAATGATTTGTAATTGTATCAATGATCAGTAGTCAAATCAAAGCTGAGTTAATTCCTTCAACCAGAGTTTTACCATTTTGAATTACACTTTTAATTTGCATTCTAAATATTTTTAATTTGATTTTCATTATTGTCAAGAATCCCCCAATTTTACATTTTCATTTTAAAAAGGATTTAATAATTACCAGTCTCTGTGGACAAGACCCTGCTCAATCACTATACATAATTTTGTTTAAAGTAGGTATTTATATTTGCTGGCTTAGACACCCATCAAATTTTGGCACTGTTGCCGGGGATTGGTGTCATTTATTTAATCCTTTTTATGTTTTACTTGGTTTATGGTTCGTACTTCTCGTACATGTACACTTTTGTTTGATCCTAAAATTGAGAAGACAGCTCATCAGCTGAGACAGCAGGCCAAGCGAGTTAAGCAATAATCCTTGTTGCCTTTGCTTTCTAAAATAGATACAGTGCTTGATTTGGTTGAATCATCTAGCGATTCCGAAGAACAAGTGATGGATAGAGCTGCACCTACAAAAAGAACTCTTAGAGAGTTAGTTGAACCAGACTTGAATCAGCAACCACTCTACATTCAATATGTAGACCTGAAGGTAAATTTTGAATTAAAATCTAGTCTTATTCATTTATTACCCAAGTTTCACGATTTTGTAGGTGAAGATCCTCATAAACATCTTAAGAAGTTTCATGTTATGTGTTCAAGCACGAGGCCTCAAGGTGTGACTGAAAAGCAAATCAAACTGTATGCTTTTCCTTTCTCTTTAGATGGGCTAGCTAAAAATTGGTTGTATTACTTGTCTCCTGGATCAATTACAACATGGAATAGTTTGAAGAAGCAATTCCTCAAGAAGTATTTTCCTGCTTCAAGAGCTGCTAACATCAGAAAATACATTTGTGGGATCAGACAACTTCCTAGGGAGACTTTATACAAGTATTGGAAGCGATTCAAATAATTGTGTGGCAGTTGTCCTCAGCATCAGATTTCTAATCAACTTCTTATTTAATACTTTTACGAATGTCATTGATGGATAAGAGTATGATAGATGCTGCTAGTAGAGGTGTGTTGGTGAACAAGACCCCTACTCAAGCAAGGGAGTTGATCTCAAACATGGCTGCCAATGTGCAACAATTTGGCAACAGGGAAGATCTCACTTCAAGGAAAATGAATAAGGTAAGTACTTCTTCTATTGATCAACGTTTAGATAAACTTACCTCTCTTGTCGAAAAGTTTGTTGTAGGTAATGTGCAACAGGTGAAGACATGTGGCATTTATTCTAATATGGGTTATTCAACTGATTTATGCCTTATGCTTCAAGAAGAACCTTTCGAACAAGTCAATGCAATTGGAGGATTTTCGGGCATGCGTCAGAGGAGATACGATCCTTATGCACAAATGTATAACCGATGATGGAAGGATCATCCAAACTTCAGCTATAGAGTTAGGCCGTCAGGATTCCCACAACAATATCCACCAAGGCAACTAGTTCTTCCTCAGTCAAACTCCAAGTCAGGTATATCCCTTGAAGAAATTGTTAAATCACTTGCAACTTACACTCAACAATTTCAGCAGGCAACTACAACAAGCATTCAGAATTTAGAGAACCAAGTGAGCCAACTGGTGACTTTAGTAAGCTACTTAGAGTCTCAAGTACTAGGGAGATTACCTTCACAACCAGAGGTGAATCCAAAGTAAAACGCTAGTGCTGTCATCCTCAGAAGTGGGAAAGAGTTACAAGAGCCTAGCAAGAAAGTGACAAAACGTTTAAAAGATAAGCTTGAGAAGGAGGAATTGATGCCTCAATCTCAAGATGTGCAACCCAGCAAAGTGAAACCCTTACTTGTGGTGATACCTCCTCCCTTTTCCAAATCGAGTTACAAAATTCAAGAAGGAAGAATAAGAGAGAGACATCCTTGAGACATTTCACAAGGTTGAGGTAAATATTCCTTTATTAAATGCTATAAAACAAACACCTCGCTATGCTAAATTTCTTAAAGAACTTTGTACCTCTAAGAGGAAGTTCAGAGGAGATGAAAGAGTTCACATAAGGGAGAATGTTTCTACAATTTTTTAAAAGAAACTACCTCTTAAGTGCAAGGATCCAAGTATGTTTACTATCCCTTGCAAACTTGGTAGTGTTAGAGTTGAGAAGGCTATGTTAGATCTAGGAGCTTCTATTAATGTCATGCCTTATTCTATTTATTCATCTTTGAGTGTTGGTCCATTGAAAAAAACTGACGTGATTATTCAACTAGCTAATAGGTCTAATGCATATCCTGATAGGGTATTAGAAGATGTCTTAGTACAAGTTAATAAGTTGGTTTTTCCAACTAATTTTTATGTACTTGATATGAAAAAGGATAACTCTTTTAATTTTATCCTAATTTTGCTAGGAATGCCCTTTCTTAAGACTGCTAGAACTAAAATGGATGTACATAAAGGGACTCTTACTATGGAGTTTGATGAAGAGCTTATAGAGTTCAATATGAATGATGCCATGAAATATCCTAAGGATGAATAGTCGGTATTTTTTATGGATGTTGTTGATCCTTTAGTGCAGGAAGTTTTTTATTTGGATGTTGAAGATTCATTGGTAGCTACTTTAAACAATAGCTTAGGCCTCAAAGGATTGCGAAAGGATGAAAGAGAGTTTGTTTTAAATTCTGCATTGTGAGAGATAATTTTTGAATTAAATTCTTTACGAACTTTAACTCATAATGTGTCTTATATTGAATTACCTACCTCTCATGCAAAACGTCTTCCATCTATTTTGCAGGCACCGAAAATAAAGTTTAAACCATTGCTGAGTCATCTAAAGCTTAGTGCTTTAGAAGAAGAAAAGCTTATGAGAATGTAGAAGGATTGTAAAAAAGCTATTGGATGGACAGTTGTTAATATCAAAGGGATAAGTCCATCCAAATGCATGCATAGAATACTGTTGGAGGAAGATGTTAAACCTTTGATATAAGCTCGACGCCGTTTGAATCCACTTATGATGGAAGTGGTGAACAAAGAAGTTTTGAAACTTTTTTATGTAGGTATATTTTATCCAATTTCGAATAGCAAATGGGTAAGTCCGGTACAAATGGTGCCAAAGAAAACTGGTATAACAGTTGCTGAGAGTCCCGATGGTGAGTTAGTATCCACCTGAGTTCAAAATAGGTGAAGGGTTTGTATTGATTTCAGAAAGCTTAATTCATTTACTAGAAATGATCATTTTCTGATTCCTTTTATTAATCAGATGCTTGAAAGGTTGGCAGAAAATCTCACTTTTGTTGTCTTGATGGCTATTCAGGTTTTCATCAGATATCAGTTTATGCCTGAAGATCAAGAGAAGACTACCTTCACGTGCCCTTTTAGATCCTTTGCGTACCAACGTATGCCATTTGGTCTTTGTAATGCCCCCACCACTTTTCAAAGGTGTATGGTTAGTATTTTTTCAGACTATGTAGAGAATATCATAGAGGTATTTATGGATGATTTTACAGTTTACGCTGATTCTTTTGATGATTGTCTATATAATCTGAAAAAAGTGCTTGAAAGATGCATTGAAACAAATTTGTCTTGAATTATGAAAAATGTCATTTATGATAGATCAGGGTATTATTTTGGGTTATGTAGTCTCTACTAAAGGAATTGAGGTAGATAAAGCTAAGATAGATGTTATTAAATCTTTACCTTATCCAACATGTGTCCGGGAAGTTTGTTTTTTTCTTGGTCACATGGGTTTTTACCGACGCTTTATCAAGGACTTTTCGAAGATAGTTCAGCCTTTATGTAAGCTGCTTCAGAAAGATGTGGCGTTTGATTTTGATAAGGCATGTAAGGCAGCATTTTATAAGCTCAAGGATTTATTGACTTCAGCTCCAATTATACAACCACCTGACTAGAACCTCCCCTTTGAGATAATATGCGATGCTAGTAACTACGCTGTTGGTGTTGTTCTTGGACAAAGGGTTAGAAGAGCTACTCATGTGATATATTACGCTTCAAGGACACTTGATAGTGCTCAGTACAATTACTCAACAACGAAAAAAGAACTTTTAGATATTGTTTTTCCTTTAGAAAAGTTTCGTACATATTTATTAGGAACTAAGGTGATTGTTTACTCAGATCATGCGGCTCTCAGATATTTGCTCGCCAAGAAGGAAGTAAAATTGAGACTCATCCATTGGATCCTACTACTTCGGGAGTTCAACTTGGAGATCTATGACAAGAAAGGAGCAGAAAACTTGGTTGCAGATCACCTTAGTAGATTGACCTCGAGTGAAAAAGTAACACCTTTGAAAGATGATTTCCTAGATGAGCATCTTTTTGTTACTCAAGGTATGGTTCCTTGGTACACTGACATTGTCAATTATTTAGTTAGAAGAATACTACCTAGTGATTTGACGAAGGCTCAAAAAGATAAGATTAAGAGCGATGCTAAGTAATAAGTTTGGGATTACCCATACTTATGGAAACATTGCTCTGATCAAATCATTAGAAGGTGCGTATCTGAGTTTGAAATTCCTTCTATTCTTCAATTTTGTCGTTCATATGCATGTGAAGGTCATTTTGGTCCTAAGAGGACAGTATCTAAGATGTTAGAGTGTGGTCTATTTTAGTCTACTTTGTTTTGTGATTCATATATGTTTTGCAAGTCGTGTGAGAATTGTCAAAAGACGGGCAATTTAAGTCATAGGAATCAAATACCACTTACCCCTATTCTTTTGTGTGAAATATTCGATGTGTAGGGCATAGATTTTATGGGACCCTTTCCTTCATCCTTTGACAATGTTTACATTCTTTTAGCCGTGGATTACGTTTCTAAGTGGGCAGAGGCTAAGGCCACCCGAACTGACAATGCCAAAGTGGTTGTAGATTTTGTCAATCTCATATTTTTGCTAAATTTTGTGTACCGAGAGCGGTGATAAGTGATAGAGGCACTTATTTTTGTAATCAGATGGTAGAGGTTTTGTTCAAGAGATATAATGTTACCCACTAAGTGTCTACTGCCTATCATCCACAGACAAGCGGACAAGCTGAGATATCAAACAGAGAAATCAAGTCTATCCTTGAAAAGACGGTTAATCCAAATCGTAAGGATTGGAGTTTACGACTTGATGATGCATTGTGGGCGTATCGCACCACGTACAAAACCCTCATAGGTATGTCTCCCTACCGTTTAGTATTTGGTAAGCCTTGTCACTTACCTATAGAGCTTGAGCACAGAGCGTACTGGACGGTTAAACAATATAATATGCGGATGGATGAGGAGGGAAAGCAGAGGAAGTTGCAGCTACAATAGTTGGAGGAGATTCGAAATGAAACCTACGAGAGTTTGCGACTTTACAAGAGGATGAAGACATTTCATAAAAAAATGATTTTGAGAAAGAAATTCTCTGTTGGTCAAAAAGTTCTTCTTTTTCATTCTAAACTTACTTTTTCCTGGTAAATTACGCTCTTAATGGGTTGGAAATTTTATTATTACAAATGTTTTTCCTTAGCGTGCAGTTGAGATTCGGAGTTCGACCTCTGACAAAATTTTTAAGGTTAATGGTCATCGCTTAAAACCTTTTTATAAAGGTTTTTCAGTGAATATTGTGGAGGGAGTGGCTATTGAGAACCCCATTTATAGAGATTGAGGCATAAATGTGTCTAGCCAAAGACATAAAACAAAGGCACTTTTTGGGAGGCAACCCAAAGGATTTGATATTTATTTTAAATTTTTGGTTTTTGGTTTTGATTTAGATTGCTTAAATAATATCTATGCTTATTTTGGCTAGTAAGAAGTTTTTTATTAAGGCGTGCCCACGTTTTAACTAATAAGTACTTCTGCCTTTAATTTATTACAGTAGGTTATAAGGCCTTCCCATGTGCTTAATAAAAAAGTTCTTCTGTGATTTTTGGTGTCTTAAGTGTCTATTTCAGCTTTTAATTTATAGTTTTTTTTTATTTTAAAAAAAGTTTATAGTTTTTATTTTTAGTTTTATTCTTTTATTTAATTTCTTTGAAAAAAAAACTGATTTCGTGTTTCAATTTTCAGCAACCCTAAGCAACATTCTTAAGCTACAGCTCTCAATGATCCAGCTACTGAATCCGATCTCAGAGGGTGCCTCACATTCACGATTCCACAAGAGAAAGAAAGGTACAAAGATATTTCTAAGAGAAAAATACTTCCAGCTAAGTATATTCATTACCCGACTCTTGAAAAGCTGAATGTTAAGGAAAATTTTGATTCTTTGATACATAAGATTGGTTTCCGCAAGTTTATTAATGTTGATTTTTTAGGTTATGTTGAGTTGATTAGGGAATTTTATTCTACTTTTCAATTTAATATACCGAATGATTTTACTTTGAATACTACAAATGTTATAAAGTTTAAGTTAATGGGACGGACTTTTTCACAATCTATCACAGAGTTTAACCTAACTTTAGGATTCATTGATGATGACTATTCTTTTAGTGATGAACATGACAACTTGTGACTTTAGCAGAGAATTTGAGACTTATTGTCTTTGGCATGATTTATCTTTAGATCACACGGCCTATCACCTGAGTAAATCAAAGAGTTCGTTCTTGCGGGATCCTGTTTTGAAATGTGTACATTGATTCTTAGCATATAATTTTTTAGGAAAGAAAGATAACTCGGGGGTTTTCTCTAAAACTGAGTTTTATTTTATATGGTGCATGTTAAATGATGTGAGGCCTAATTTAGGTTTTTGGTTAGCAGATCAATTTCAGAATGTGCTTAAATGGTTTAAGACTTTATTTCTTGGTCCATACATTATTCTGTTAGCTGTAAACTTATGTGTGCTCGATCTTGACATCATAATTTGCATCCTGCTTGCAAAAAGGAATTTTATACCTTTATTTGAAAGAACAGGTGTGGTAGAATTCAAGGCAGGAAAATTTCAGTTTACTGAACCAGGACCCACTCAACTTCCAAAAAAGCTTTATGTTAGGAGTGGTGTTAACTCTGATGATGATGAGTTTGACGACGATACTGCTGCCTTACCAATTATTCCTTCTACTTCTGTACCACCTTTGAGCACTCAATTGGAGAAAATAGAGCACAAGCTGAACAAACTAGAGCATAATTTGGGGGCGTTCTTCGAGAGTGTGAGATTTATCCCACAATTTCCGCCAAGCCCATACACGTTATGTGGACAATTCAGGGACCTTTTTTTTACCTTTAATCTTTTTGTCCCTATGCTTTATTTCATTATGTAAACTTTCATTATCATACATTGGGGACAATGTATGTTCCTGGTGTTGGGGAGTGATTTTTGCAATATTAATTTCTGGATGTGTTATTTTATTACTTTTGAGATGATTTTGAATAGCATTATTGGTTGCGTCATTTTTTTTTCTTTTGTCAAGTCATTTTTGTTTCACTCTACTCATCCTTGAATGATTTTGGAGTTAATGTTATTTTTCTTGGATGTGAGTTGAGATGCATGAATAGGTTCGAGTTTTGATTAGCTTGGTCTTGGCTGCTTAAATGAATAACTCACCACTATTGATAGTTGATTCATTTGATGAGTGTACATGATTTGATGGCAAATTCACCAACTTTGAGAGGATTTGAGCATATAAGCAACCACTTTGCTCTAACTATTTTTGTTGTGTGAATATCAATCTTAGTTTGTCTATTTTAGAACTGGCTTTGTTATGCATGTTGAAGCCGCATTATAGGATTTTATGCATTAAAATGATAAGAGCAAACCTCTTTCCATTTTTCTATTTTCACATTTCTTTTCTTTTTCTCCACCCAAAGATCTTTATTTATTATCTTTGTATGATCCTTAACCATCTACTTCTCTTCATCTACTTACCCGTTTACCTACTTTTTGAACCTTAATTTGAGAAGATTTTTGAACTCATTGTTTGGATATATTTTGTTGCTTTTGCTACCTTGAATAAAAGTTTCTCAATTAGATAAAGTTGCATTATGCTTGAATAAAATTGTGCAAGATTCATCGATAAAAAAATGAAAAGAAAAACCAAACAAAAAAAAAAAAATCTTCTTGACGACTTAAGTAGCAATAAACATTTTAATGTCATAAGGTTCAATGGATTCATTCTTCTCATTTTGATCTCTTTTTCTTCCATAAACCTTTCTTTTCCATTCAACCCGTTTAGCCCCATTACAATTTTATTAAGACCCTTAGATTTTTACATTTAATTCATGTTTTGTGGTTGAAATGTGATATATGAGCAAGCTTATGGTAATAGCATTCTTTGATTTGATTTGAGTGCATAAATGATACCCTAAACACTTTGAGTGCATGGAGTGAAATCAGTGAGAGGGCTATTAAATCTTGTTGCACCTAGATTTTGAAAAGATTGTCTTGGTGGTTGAGTGACTTTATGCTAGCTTCTGAGATTCTATGGTTTGAAATCCTTGTCTCTTGAATGTTGATTGACTTAAATCCTTGAGGTGTGCTTGCTTAAGATCGTTTTTTAATGAGTTGGAATGAGAATTGAGTGAAGATTTGAGATTATTCTTGAGTTATATGCTTGAGGACAAGCATTATCTTGACGTGGGAAAATTTGTTATAGTGCATTTCATGCACTAGTTTTGCATTGTTTACTCCCTTTAATATCAATGTTTTGCACATAATAATTACGATTTACTTGTGCTTTATTTTTGTAGGTGCAATTCTATTGAGTGGTGCTAAATTGAGCTACAAGATGATGTTTGAGGATGAATTGACTTCCTAGAGAAATTCTCAATTTCAAAAGAAGTTTGTTGATAAGGCGCGGCCGCTGCTGTCAATTACGGACTTGAAGCTTTTATTTTACTGTGTTTTATCTTTTTGTTACTCTTGTAATTTTGAATTTAAATTTTAGATAATATTTTACATATTAGTATTTTTATCCTTTTAAAGAAAACTATAAAAAGGGGAGAAAATGAAGGAATAGGGAATTTTTGGGAGAATTAATTATTTTTATTTTTTTAGGGTTTTTCCTTTTCTCCATGAGGAATTAAACTCATTTTTCTGGTTGAAGATTAATGAAGCTTTGATTCACCAATACTGGGAGATCTTTCTTGTGCTTTTAATTATTTTATTGCTTTTTGGGTATTTGTTTATTCTTTGAATTATTGTCATGATTATATTTGTTAATTAGATAATTGGCCACTATTTAATTATCAACTTAATCTACTGCCAATTGAAAGATTTATCGTATAAAGATTTTGATGTTTGTGGCAAATAACATAGCAGTGCGTTGTGTTATAAGAATAAACAATCTAATTTAAATAAACCATCATATGTGTTTTTTAATTAGGATTTGTGTCTTTCTAATTTTTAGGTTGTCAATTGATTAAATCCTATGATTGTATCTATGGTTGTCCATTGATTTGGGAAATAACCAGCGGTCGTACCTTGGTTATCGACTAATTAAGGAGAGATTGGCTATTAAAGTGTCTCAGTAGCTATAACCGGTCTATTCATAAGCGGTAATGATTTGCAATTGTATCAATGATCAATAATCGAATCAAAACTGAGTTAATTCCTTCAACCAGAGTTTTCCAATTTTCAATTACACTTTTAATTTGCATTCTAAATATTTTTAATTTGATTTTCATTATTGTCAACAATCCCCCAATTTTACAATTTCATTTTAAAAAGGATTTAATAATTATCAGTCTCTGTGGAAAAGACCATGCTCAATCACTATATACAATCTTGTTTAGAATAGGTATTTATATTTGCTAGCTTCAACACCCATCACCTAGAAGACAGAAAGTAAGTGGCTAGCCTGATAAAAATTAGCGGCTAACTGCCTGAGACAAATTTTTTAAATTTCGGGGCCAAATTTGTAACAGTAACTTATCACAAAAGTCTAAGTCGCTAATCGCCAAATCAAGAGGTAAACCGACTATTCTCTGAATGTCAATAGCGGCTAGTTTACTTATCAAATCTATATATACTCAAATCAAAATCAAATCTAAAAATTTTTCCAAACTGAAATTAATTCATACAACATCTTTTAAGCTTCCATTTTGCAAATCTTCATACATTGAGTTATCATTGAGCTACCATTTGTATATCTACTCTAATAAAGAGTGTTTGTTGTAATCTTCAAATTCATCATTAAATTTGTCTGAGTATAAGTGTGGGAAACACTTGGGGAAAAGTGTGAGTGAGTGAAACACCATTTGTAAAGGTTTATTGACACCTTGGAAGTCAATTGTAAGAACTTGAAGCCTTGGAGGCTGGGATAGTGAAATCCTCTAGCTTGGTGTGCTTGGAGGTGTGGACATAAGCCGATTTTGCCGAACCATGTAAAAACTCATGTGTTTGATCTCTCTTCTCTTATCCTTTTAATTTCTATCATTGTTAAATTTATTACTTTTGATTTTATTAAGGTATTGTTTAAACTGTTGTGTGATTTTATTTGCTTAAGTTTTAAAAACTCAATTAACTGCCGCTCTTGGATTGCTTAGCTAGAATTTCAACCTTGGTATTGACCACTGGAAAGCAATTGGAAGGATACTTGGTTATCTTAAAAAAACTATTAATCTGGGCCTGTTTTATAATAATTATCCTGAAGTACTTGAAGGATATTCAGATGCTAGTTGGATAACCAATACAAGTGACAATAAATCCACATCTGGTTGGATTTTTGCAATTGATGGAGGAGCCGTTTCTTGGGCTTCAAAGAAACAAACTTACATAACTCACTCAACAATGGAAAGTCAGTTTATAGCTCTTGCAGCTGCAGGCAAGGAAGCAGAATGGCTAAGAAACTTGTTATTTGAAACCGATGCCATCTATTTCGTTGTACTATGATAGTGAAGTTACGTTGTCTAGAGCTTGTAACAAAGTGTATAATGGAAAATCTAGACATATTACCTTGAGATATGAATATGTAAAACAATTAATAACATATGGTGTTATTAATATTGTGTTTGTTAGGACTAATAAAAACCTAGTAGATCCCTTAACAAAAGGTCTTTCAAGAGACTTAGTTAAGGATACATCTATTGGAATTGGATTGAAACATTTTCTTGATAAAGTCACCAACGATAGTCACCCAACTATATAATAGTTATACCGCTATTCTATAGTTAAATGGGTAATAACAAGTTGTTGTTATGTGACTGGTTTCGCACCGAAAATAAATAATCCCATTTGAGATTTTCAGTGCAAATAGCTACGAGGTTGAGGATGAGTATTTACTCTTAATGAAGTCAAGTCTTATAGTAGCTAAAGACATGATTGAAACTTCACCTAAGTGAACATAAGAAATGGTGTTGTTTCTAACAAGATCATGGTTTAATCTTATAAATGTTCATGAATCCAAGATAGAGCACAAGATCGAAATAATGCTAAAAGATTATCACATAGTTCAAAATCTGAGATAGCTTATATGTGATGTAGTTCCGATATTTACTTAAGAGATGAAGTTTAATGTTTAGCACACTATTGTCTTATACATACTTTGAAATATATTCACTAATTGAAGGTTAAAATCGAAAGATACCTTCTTGTATTTATAAGTTTATCATTGATCAATCTGAAAATATTATAATCTAGTGGGGGATTGCAAGAGAGATTGTAATACTTATCAGTATTAAGGTTTGAAATAGTTTAATGGTTCTGGATGTTATCGGCGAGCCATTTATTGAGAAAATGGCTAGCCAATAGTTTCCTAAGAGCATGTTGGAGGTTTTGGAATCTAACGGCGATCCAATAACTAAGTTATCGGCTAGCCGATTGCGAACAAATCCAAAAAATTTCAAATTGAATTATGTCTTTTTGAAGATGTGCTACTATTAATGGTTGTAATGTTTTGATGAAAAAGAACTTTCTTCATTAAATAGACACTTAATATCAATATAAATATTGATTATCACAGATTAAAATATATATGTTCTTGGAATACAATTTTATTTATTGGAGATTATGTTCAGGATTTGTTATATCTTAAGGGTAATTTGTCTTTGAACTCAATAGCAAACCAAATATGGTGAGGGCAAATAAAACTTTAAAGGAAAGTGTTAAAATACGTCTCAAATCCTATAAATTTTCTATCTTCTTTGTCTCCATATTCTCAAATTACACCAACATATTCCTCATTGTGGCTCAAAAGCCAATTTATACTAGATTGTGAAAGATATAAAAGGAACACGATCAATCTAAATAATTTGGGTATATTGTCATTTGCGTATGGTCATGATACTTGCCTTCTATATATTTCATAATGACAATAATGCTTGCCGTATATGAATGCCATAATGACATTGATTTTGGCTCATAATGGCTTTCATTATTTTGATTGAGAACAATCAAATGATTCTTATCATCCCCTCAAGCTGGCGAGGAAATTTTTTTGGACTCCCACCATGTTTAAAATTGGTGTAGGAAGCATCCGCATCATTGATTGTCAAGGGAATTTTCCAATCTGAACGAATTGTATCGAGAACCAAGAAGCATTCATGCATCATTTTTTCAAAGGAATTTTCTAAGTTTATAAAAATTGTCCCCTTTAAAGATACTTAATTAGTGGAGAGCATTGTGAGTTTAAAACTCCGATTGTCATGATCAAAAACATTTTCTTAACTTCTCAATTTTTTTTTAACATGTGCATGCCCCCACAAAATTATTTTCCTTATTAATAATTATGACAGCGAATACAAATTATTTATCTGTGCGCGGTACGTGGCTGGTTGTCTTTCATTGCCTGCTTTAATTCATGTGGAAACGTCAAAATGTCAGACAATATATTCCTGATCGGGTAAGCAACGACCGACACGTGGCAAAGATTAAATCACGAGTTTCCGATCTTCACGCGCTAAATTTGCTGATGCATATATTTTTGGAGTGTGGACAATCATACGAACTCATATAATTCTCTATAGTCGCTGTCTTCCAAATTGATTCTCGTATAAGATATAAATAATTGTAACAAGAAACGCATGACGAATAGCCCATCAAATCTATGCCATGTGGGCATTTACAATTTGAACCTCTAAGAGAGGGGCGCGATCGAAGCCAGGATTTTTTTTAGGCTGGGTTACAAATATTTAGATTTGTTTGTTCAAAAAAAAAATTGAACCTCAATTTAAGTAAAATCTCGATAAGCTAAAACATCAATTATATAATACGTTTTTCTAATTCCAACTTGGGGCCAACATACAAAATTATCATTCAATTAATTAATATTCATTTAATTAATAAATTAATTAATATTCATTTAATCATAATACTATTAATTTATCGAGATAAAAAGTGAGAATGGATTAAATGGAGAATATGAAATTGAGGCTAAGATTAATAATTAAAAAGCGTGTAGAAAAGATGAAATAACATTAAATATAACCAAATAACCTTAATGCATTAGAAATAAATTTATTTAACTAGAAGGACATATTATAATTTAACCCAAAATTTTAGATGGGCTCCTAGCCACCTAAGATAGTATTTTTGTTTTTATCTAAGATTTGAATGAATCTGAATACAAATATCTGAATGATATGTTTATTTTTTTTTAATATATGAATATAAGTAGAATATTGTCTATTTAAAAAATAAAAAAAAATTTCTTTGTTGAGCATTTGAATACAAACACTTGTGGATATAAAATGGCAGTGTTTTACAAACCTTCATGAACTGTAAACAAGTCACGTGAAAGAAGCATGATTACAAAAGCTTAAAACGTCACTTGATGTTATTGTTTTAAGGTTATATCAGTTCTTCCATGCTTGAATGTTCTTAAGGTTGTTATAACGACCTCCACACGTGGCGAAAACCTGTACATTCTGGGTTGTTTAGTTTGTTAAGCTGTTGTTGTATAAAGCTTGGTTAACCGAGCTCATTGAGAGATCGAGAGAGTTCTAGTGAGAAGTTTTAAGAATGAGAAATTCTGTTCTTGAGCTCTGTAATTTTCTTTTTACTTGAGTGCTTGTAATCATCTTCATGGAATCAATCAAAATGGCCAGCTCTGATGTTTGCCCGTGTATGTAGGTCATCAAAAGACCAAACCACGTAATTCAGTGTTCTTGTTTTGTGAGTTTGATTTTTGCTCTGTGATTGTTAAGAATCATCTTGGTCACTTGATTGTATTGGTTTGTTTAGATTAATCTTCAACTTTGATCAGCAACTAGTGAAGATTTTGGGTTAAGATCTTTGGACAGAGTTTTGTTTCAGTTGGAGAATTAGACTAATCAACACCCTACAATCTTAAATATGATTATTTGATGTTTATATCCTTGTAAATCAAATAATAAAAAAAAAATTAGATTTCATATCGTATAGGAAGTAAATGTATTTTATAAAGATATTTTTATAATATAATATTTACTTTTTATTTAGATAAAACTTATAAGAATTTACTTTTTCTATTTAAATATAAATATTTGAAATTAAATATAATTTACAAAAAAAATTTAAAAAAAATCTAAAACTAATAAAATTTTAGATTTCAAGTACTTAACAAACAATCCCTAAACTAAATTCAAATCTCATAGATACGGTATTATTGCCTTTTTCACAAGGAGCCACGGTCTTTCATTGCCAAGGTACGAAATGTCGTCTTGTCAATATTTTAAAACATGATTAATTGATTATTGTCGTCAATAGTTATTTACTGGACCATATATGGCTTTTGTTTCACAAGTAAGAATATATTGTCATCTTCTATGACTTTTGAAAAGACTTAAGCGGTTCTTATGTGAATAAAACGAAACAAATCAAAACAAACAAGATAAATAATTGTTGGCCATCAACGTCAAAAATAATATTGAGCAATATTAGCAAATTTACAGAAAACGACAAGGCACATACTCATTGTGTCGTTCTAGGTATAGTTACTAGACCAGCTGGTTCAATACGCGCGTTGTGTTGCATCCCATAAAAATTGCATATTCTATGGGCAGATAGATGAAAGATATTACGGTCCCGCGTCCATGTAATTCAAAACTTTACGGTGGACATATTTATGAAAGATAGAAAGAAAAAAGAAAAAGAAGAGAAAAAATAAAATGAACTTCCGAAATTACTTTTTATGAGAGATTGGGCTACATAGAAAAATTTTATTCTTAATTAATTTTTTTATAAGGTAAGGGACAGACAAAGCCTAAATTTATTTTTTAACCTCTTATTTCCCCAAGATTCAAACTTGATGACCAGTCAAATAAAACTATTTGAAAATCACTCGATCACGCCCTTGGAAGCGAATCTATTCCCTTACTGAACAATAATATAATTAATTAGTTATTGATTATTACTGTATTTGCATTGCGTGTAATTCACTCAACGGGGAAGTGAGTAGGATTTTTTATTAGATTCTTACCATCCCCACTCAGGGATGATAGAACATTCAAAAACCCAGATCAAGATTTGGCATTCCATACTGATGGTTTTTGGTCCATATTTTTTAGGATCAAATATAGATAGGTTGGAATTTAATATGAAATTTATTTGATTGATAATTCTGATTGAGTTACCCATTAGGGCACTTGACTAAGTGCTTTTCGAATAGTTTTATTTGGTTGGTCACATGAGTTCGAATTGTGAGGGAGGTAAAAGCTAAAAAAAATAACCCCTTGCTTTTAAAAAAAAATTGAAATAAAAATTAATTTAGAGAGGTTTCAGACAACGTTAAAATCCTGAAATTGTGATAATGATCTTGTTTCAACCGATTCTTTTTAAATTTTTAATTATATGCTAGTTTTATTCAATTAATTGTATGTAAATTAGATATTTGAGAAAATAATTTGATATTTGGGACAGCACTTATGATCATATCCAGCACAATAAGAAAACTGTTGTAATAATATTTTTCACAACGTACCTGAAGGAAGGTAAAACTTTTAGTAATTTTTAACAATGTGTGATTTTAGAACATTATTAAATATCAGATTTTACAACAGGCATATTACTGAATTCCTGTTGTTGTATTTCTTTTTTCTTATGGTGATTACAGTAGAGATTGAGTTATTCTATTTTATATATATTTGGATGTCAAATATTCTCTTTGGTTATAATTTTGGAAAAATAAATATGACTAGAATAACGAGTGTTTCAGAAAATATTTTAGAACATTTTCTGTTTAAAAAAAAGGGAAAAGAAGTTCTGTTCTCAAAATTATTAGCTGATACATATTTTATTTTTTATTAAATTACATTAGATAATATAGTAAAAGTACTAATAATAGATGCCAACATGCCTCTGATCTAAAAACCCCCCAATACTTGTTAAGATTTGTCTCAATGCATCAAAATTGAAGCCTAATTAAAAAAATATGAAATTAAAAAACAGAATAAATAGATATAATAAGAATCTCACACTCAAAGAGAATCAGAATGCTTAATAAATAACATGAGCAAGGAGCTGCCTACCAACTTAAAAGTTGGTTGATTTTCATTTTTATTTTTTTCTATTTGGAAACTATTCTGGTTGTTTTATGAATTTGATCTAATAAAACATAACATGGTCTGTATCATGTCATAAGTAAATTTATTGATGCATGTGTTTAGTGTGTGGACGATCATACATGTTTAAAAATTTAAAGTTGGAATCTGCTATTCAAAAAATTATAATAAGAAACTTATCATGAAATGCCCTTAATATGCGGAGAAAATACAATCAACTGAGATTTAGCTGCATCACTTCTTCACAAGAAGCCACGGACCTATCACTATCATAGTTTTATAAAATGCAAAGGAGAGTGTTTGGCAATTAAGAAAGTGATAGAAAATAAGAAAAAAGAATTCTGAAAACAAAGCTAAATTCAATTATCAACATCATACAGATGATTACAACATAGCTTATATGGTAGCTAACTAACTAATCAGGAAGCTACTGGATTATTCAACACACTATAAGTAACTATTGAATTTGTTACGAATACAGTTGACATCAATGACTAACTTTTCCATGTCACCAGCTAGGAGTGGTTCTGTTCTTTGACTGATCAGCAAGCTTATTATGCACACCTTGCTCTATCACAGATATGCTAACATCCCCCTCAAGATGAACTGCCTAGGAAGAACATTCAGCTTGGTTATCAAGGCTTTGGTGAGTATGTCAGCAGTTTGATCTTCACTAGGAACAAAACAACTGATATTTGCTTAGCTTGAACCTTCTCACGAATAAAATGGATATCTTTTTCAATATATTTATCTTGGCATGATATATTGGATTTGTAGCTAAAGCTATTGCTTTTTTTATTAGAACACCACATAACTGTTGTATTAGTAACTTGAAGCTTTAGCTCATTGAGTAATGCTTGAATGCATAGAATTTCAGCTATTGCTAATATCGTAGCTGTGCACTCTGACTCTGTGGTTGATCTTGACACAACATGCAATCTTTTGAAGACCAAGACAACAAATTTGATCCAAGGTACACAGCATATCCAGCACAATCTTCCTACCATCTCTATCACATGCCCAATCTAAATCCCTAAAGCAATTTAATTGCTTACTGCCATTGGAATAAAACTGAAGACCGTAAATAAATTGTTCCTTTCAAATATCTAAGTAACCTCTTACAGGCTTGCCAATGTTCATCTGTAGAAGCTATAGAAATTGGCTTAACTTGTTGACTAAAAAGGCTATTTCTGGTCTTATTATTGTCACATACTACAAAGCTCTAATAACACTTCTATATTAAGAAGCATTTTCAATAACAGTCCCTGAGATTTTTGGAAGACAATAAGATGTAGCCATTAGAGTTAGAACTAGACTACATATGTTCGTTCATACCTTCTTTAGCCAGCAAATCAGCTATGTACTTGCTTTATGACAAATGAATTCCTTCCTTTGTTTTTCTAACTTATATAACAAGGAAATCGTTAAGCTTTCTTAGGTCCTTAAGAACAAATATGTCTTGCACAACATATATCACTTTCAACACACTGTTTGGATTTGAACTAGTAATAATGATATCATCAATATATACCAATACCAATTAAATGTAACAACTATCGCACTTACAAAACAATAAAGAATCTTACTTTGAATAAGTAAATGCCACTAACTGTCATTACTCCTTTGAATCTGTCAAACCAAGGCCTAGGTGCTTGTTTGAGGCCATAAAGTGCCCTTTTTAACTTATAAATATGATGACGTTTAGAATGATCAACAAAGCCCTCTGTTTGTGCCATGTACACATCGTCAACAAGAAAACCATTGAGAAAAGCATTTTAGCATCAACCTGTCTAATCACCCATCTGTTCATCACACTACTAAGCTTAGTACAATCCTCACTGTAGAAGACTTGACAACAAGGCTAAAACTTTCATTATAATCAATACTATAGGTTTGATGAATTTCTTATAGAAACAAACGTAGGTTTGCATCGTGATATGGAGCCATTTGAGTTATATTTGATATTGAAAACTTGTTTGTTTCCAACTATCTTGATTGATGCTACTGGTTCAACTAAAAATACTAGTATGATCAGCTTGAAAAGCATGAAACTCTTCATGCATAGTCTTAAACCATTTTGGATCTTGAAATGCTTGAGCTATAGAGGTTGGTTCAGTAGGTTTAGCGAGGAGGGCAGCAAGATATGTTTTGGGTTTGTAGATTCCAGCCTTAGATCGAGTAATGGTAGAATAACTAGGCCGCTGAGGATTTGGTAAATGGTGAATAGGTTGGAAAGCTGTAGGTATGCTGAATGTTGGTAATTTGGTGAGGTATGGCTGGAATGAAATATACATGAAGTTTGATGAGGTAAAGGACAAGACACTCGTTATGATAGCTCTGGTGAAAAACCTTGGAGATCAGTTGCTAAAAGAGGTGCTCAAAGGGCTTGTATTGATGAAGGAGAAACTGTATTATTAGAATTTGAAGAACAAGAGTTCAAGAAAAAAGAAAAACCAACACCTGACATGCAAGAAAAAGGATTTTTCATGAAAATTAACATGATTAGGTGTATAAATTCTCTTGGATGAATGCAGGCATTGATAAAATTTATGATATGAGCTATATCTTATGGAATTGCATATGCCTAGTCTAAACTCAAGTCAGTGGCTATTATAATGTTTAAGATAAGGATGATAGGCACATCCAAAGACTTTAAGAATGGAGTAATCTAGCTTTTGAAGAAAGATTTATAATAAAGGTGAGACATTATTCAAGACTTGTGTAAGCAATCTACTTATGAGAAAGATAGTAGTATGAAATGCATTCTACCAGAAGCTTAATGGCAAATTAAATTGAGCCAACAAAGTCTGCTAATTGTCCACTATATGCCTATGTTTTCTTTCTATTTTTGTATTCTAATGTATTATGTGAGGATAAGCATACTTGAAGTGAATAATAGAAAACCTTAGGAGGAGCCTCAAAAGATAAATGACATCGCTTCACGTATATCTGATCGCTTCACAATCTTTTTCACGACCTCGCTCACATGTATCGAACGATGATGTGTGATGCTTGTATGATGACATGGCAGTATTTGATTGGACGAATGATGTGGCATTGACCACTTACGTGGCATTGACTGATGATGTGGTGTTGACTGATTACGTGTCACGATCCTATTGGACTAAAATGCTGATGTAGCGTTGACCGGCGACGTGACAGTAAGTTAGTGGGCCAAAAAACGTGCGTATGGTACATGTATGTACACCAAATGACAGCCCTGATAATGTGTGCCATCTAATAAGAACCTGCCACATGACGCAATCCTAAGCGTCCAAATTGTTTTAATCTGATGGCCATGATTTACTCATTGTATTTATAAAAATGAGGCTTCCCCCCTAATTTGACACCCCTGAATCCATTTTTTAGCTTCATTTTCTGTAATTCCATCTCTATCTTGTATTTTCTACGTATTTTAATAAAATTCTCATTTTACCCCTATGAGTAGCTAATTTTCTTTCAAGCTAGGTTGAACGTGAAGTCTCAACATGCGCTATGGGCTTAATTTGGTAAATTTACCTTTTCTTCCCCTTTAATTTCTGTAGATGTTTTGACTTTTCGTAGACAGATAGTAATAATCTTGTCTAGATATCGGCTAGTATAACCGTCTCCCTAGGCAAGGTTATTACTATTTGGCACGGGAAGCACTAAGTACCATATCTATTAGAGTGAGGTTCATGAGAAGTGGAAAATCTCCCTTCATGATTTAATTGGTACTAATAATGAATGTTAAGCCGATATTGCATGTTAAGTACAGATCCAGAGACCGAAATACTTTATTTTAATAGTTTATTCCCGCCCGCTCTAATTTAAATCATATGATAGCCTACATCTCTTTAATTAAAAATCCAACCACTCACTTATAAAATTAATTCTAAACACAATTAAAATTCACCTCCTTGTGGGATCGACACTCATCATCGTTGATCTATTCTATAATAGATTCGCGCACTTGCGAGTTCAATAAAATTTTCACAACAAAGAGTAATGCATATAGACCATCTAAACTCATGTTCTCACCTCTAGCAAGTAAGGCAGTAACAAGTGATTTGTAGTCTTATGAATCTAAACCCGTTACGATATAAGTAATCAAGTCATTGGGTTCCATAGGCTTTCTGATAACCAAACTATCAGCAACACATTTCATTTTAGAAAAATAGACATTTATAGTCATGGATCCTTTTTTACCAATTTGAAGTTGCATTTTAAAGGAACAATTCTAGCTTGAGTTTGAGAAATGAACATTTATGTGAAAGATTTACAAAGCTCTTGAGAAGAAACACAATTAGTTACAAAGGTGAGTAGATTTTTTTGTATGGAAGAAAATATCCAATTGAGAAGCAATTGATCAGTCCTAATCCAAGTAGAAAAGGCTGGATTCTGAACTCTAGCTCTATAGTCACCTTTTACAGAGCTTGAAGTGCCATCACATTGAGCAAGATACTGATCTGGACATTGACTAGCACTAGGGATGAATCCTTCCAATCCATTCCCTTTAATCAAAGCAACAACTTGATTTCTCCACACCATGAAGTTGTTTTGATCTACTTTGTAGACGAGATTGCAATTAATTCAAAACTCATGCCTTTGATACGGTTGCGTTTTGAGTAAGGGTTTGCACTTATAATTCACGGGCTACACACGTGATAACTTTAGCTTCACCAAACGACATCAGTTTTAGTCATTTTTAGGAAAGTTTAAGTAACTCACGTGACTAAACGTGTAAGCTGAGAATCAAATCAGTTAAATTCGTTTCACACGTGTCATGAACTGGTGCAATCTAGGTTTCGATATCAGGAGTATAAAAGGCTAATGACTAAAGTAGATTGCAAGAAAGAATAGAGAGCTTTCAAAAGAGTTCTAGAAAGGAGAGAAGAATTATCTTGTTCCTTGTAATGTGTTCTATGCTAGCTCTGTAATTTTCATCTTGATTCATCAATAAAACTTTTTTTGAGGCTTTTCCCGTTGATATAAATTGTGTATTCATACACAATCGAACCAGGTTAATTTTTGTTCTTTGTGTGAGTGTATTTTGCTTCAAGATCGTGTTTGTCTTCTATTTTAATCTCCATTCATCTAAAGCTTCGTTCTGTAATGAGCATTGAAGTTTCAGATTGATTGAGGATTTGAATGCAACTTGAACGGATCTTTGAAAGGTTCTTGGGCAGTGGTTTTGTTGCTTTAAGATAACAAGGTAATTAATCACTACACATGGTATCAGAGCCAAGGTCCTCAGTTTAAAATCCAAGTATGATGACTACGAAGATTGATCTTGAAAACTTCAATGGAAAGAATGACTTCAATATGTGGAAAGTAAAAATAGAGGCAGTATTGATCATGCAAAGCCTTGGAGATGCTCTTCAACCAGTGACTAAGAAATAAGAGAAATAAGTTTCTTCTTCAAAAACCCCAGAATAGATGGTTGAGATGGATAAGAACGCTAGGAGAACTATCATTTTGAGTCTCGAAGATTCAGTAATAAGAGAGGTGGCTAAAGAACCCACAGTTGCTTATTTATGGGCTAAATTGGAGAGCATATACATGAAAAAGTCTCTTGCGAACTGACTTTATATAAAAAAGAGAATGTTCACGTTGAAGATGCTTGAAGGCTCATCTCTTGATGATCATCTAAATGAGTTTAACAAAGTGTGTGACGCTCTAGAAACTATAGATGTTGCATTGAGTAATGAAGATAAAGCTCTATTGTTAATAAGCTCTCTGCCCAAATCTTATGAACACTTTGTTGATGCCTTAATGTATGGGAGGTAGACATTCATTGACTCTAGATGAGGTAAAATCAGTACTTAGTACTAAAGAATTGCAAGAGAAGCAAGAAAGTCTTGTAAATGGCTCTGGTGAGGGTTTAACAGTGAAAGTAAGGCCAAATGGTAAGAAAAAGAAGCAATGGAAGAATAAAGAAAAGTCAAAGAATTTGAAGTGTTTCTTATGTCATAAAGAAAGACACTTTAAGAAGGATTGTCTAGAAAGAAAGCAAAAGAAGAAGGGGCAGAATGGTGATGCAGCTATTATAGAAGAAGAAGGGTATGAATCAGCTAGTGTCTGTATGACAGTAAAAATCAGAGACAGAGGTAAATGGGTACTTGATTCAGGATGCACTTTTTATATATGTCCAAACAAAAGATACTTTACTAAATATCATGGTTTTGATAGGGGTAAGGTAATGATTGGAAACAATGTTATGTGCAAGATCATAGGGATCGGAAATATTAGGCTTAAACTACATGATGGTTCTATAAAGGAGCTCAAACAGGTTAGGTTTGTGCTTGATCCTAAAAGGAATTTAATTTCCTTAGGGATGCTTGACCAAATGGGGCATAGTGTTAAAATTGAATCTAGTGAAACGATGATAGTCAAAAACAAAAAAACCATCATGAAGGGTTTTAGGAAAAATGAAGTTTTTATGTTAGATGGGGAAGTAGTCATTGGTGAAGTTGGTATGTCAGCTTATACCAACATTGACAAAACCAGGCTGTGGCATTTAAGGTTAGGGCACATAGAGGATAAAGGGCTTAAAAAGCTGGATATACAAGGCTTGTTAGGGGTGATAAGATTGGAAACCTTGAATTTTATGAAGATTGAGTCTTGGGAAATTAGGGCACATAGAGGATAAAGGGCTTAAAAAGGTGGATATACAAGGCTTGTTAGGGGTGATAAGATTGGAAACCTTGAATTTTGTGAAGACTGTGTCTTGGGAAAGGCAACCAGAGCCAGTGTTAAGGTCAATAGTGTTAAGGTCAATCCATAAACTTGAGGAAAGGCCGGAATATATTCACTCTGATCTGTAAGGACCTTCGTGTTGAGTACTAGAAAGTGTGTATTTATAATGGAGAAAATCATCATTTTACATTCCAAGTCTCACTAACATCCCTATTTTTATGTCTTTAAGTCCCTTGTAATTTAATTATGTATGTTTTATTTTAATTAAGTATTTTATGTATTTTAGGGGATATCATGGCCATTTCACAATAAACGAAAGATCAGATGAAAAAACGGACAGCGCTTTTGAACTCAGGACAGTTGAAAACCTTAGAAGGAGCATAAAAAGAAAAATGGTACTGTTCACATATACTAGATCTTTATTCACACATACGATGACGGTTGATTTATACTGATCGATGCATGCATGACGCTTTATTCCGCTCACCAGTTCATGTATTGTATCTTGCGGCGTGGCATGCAATGACGTGGCACTATACGATGATGTGGCGACATTTGATTGGACGAATGATGTGGCATTGACCGCTTATGTGGCATTGACTGATGATGTGGCGTTGACTGATGACGTGTCACGAGCTTATTGGACCAAAAATGTTGACCGGTGACGTGGCAGAATGTTAGTGGACGGAAAAAATGTGTGTACAGTGTTGTGCAAATTTTATTGAACTCGCAAGTGCACGAATCTATTGTAGAATAGATTAATGGTGACGAGTGTCGATCCCACGAGGAGGTGGATTTTAATTATGTGTAGAATTAATTTTCTGAGTTGGTAGTTGGATTTATAATGACAATGAAGTAGGCAATATATTAATTTAAATTAAAGCTGTAGGAATAAACTATTTTGATGAAATGCTTGGATCTCTGGATCTGTCTCAACATGTACCATCGGCTTAATATTCATTATTAGTACCAATTAAATCATGAAGGGGGAACTTCCACTCATCATGAACCACACTTTAATAGATATGGTCTTTAAGGGCTTCCCGTGCCAAATAAGTAATAACCTTGCCTGGGAGGCGGTTATTCCAAAGATATCCGCACAAGATTATTACTATCCTGTCTCACGAAAAGTCAAAACAACCACATAAATTAAAGGGGAAGGAAAAGTAAATTTACCAAATTAAGCCCACGTGGAGCATGTTGAGACTTCACCTTAAACTCTATCTTGAAAGGAAATTAGCCACTCATATTTGAACTAGGGGTAAAATGGGTATTTTTACTAAAATACGTAGAAAATACAAGATGGAGATGGAATTACAGAAAATGGAGTCCAAAATGGATTCAGGGTGTCAAATTAGGGGGGCCCTTTTTATAGATAAACCGAGTAAATCATGGCCATCCTGATTAAAACAATTTGACGCTCGAGGATTGCGCAACGTGGCAAGTTCCTATTGGATGGAACACATCATCGTGGCTGTTATTCTGTATATGCATGTACCGTACACACGCTTTTTTTTTCGATCCACTAATATTCTGCCACGCCACCGTCAACATTTTTGGTTCAATAGGATCATGACACGCCATCGATCAACGCCACATCATCGATCAATGCCACATAAGCGGTCAATGCCACATCATTCGTCCCAATCAAATGCCGCCACATCATCGTATAGTGCCACATCATCGTGCAGTGCCACGCACGTCAAAGATACAATACAGGTGAATAAAGGCCGCAGACATCGATATCAACCGTATATATCAACCGTCATCGTATGTGTGAACAAGATCGTATATGTGAACAATACCATTTTTCTTTTATGCTCCTCCTAAGGTTTTCGACTATCCCGAGTTCAAAAGTGCTATCCGTTTTTCCATCTGATCTCTCGTTTATTGTGAAATGACCATGATATCCCCTAAAATACATAAAATACTTAATTAAAATAAAACATACATAATTAAATTACAAGGGACTTAAAGACATAAAAATATGGATGTTAGTGAGACTTGGAGTGTAAAATGATGATTTTCTCCATTATAAATACACACTATCTAAGTACTCAACACACCCCCAACTACTTTTCTGCTAGTCCCTAGCAATTTGAGCGAAAACAAAACTGAAACAAATATCTTTTTTTTTTTTTTTATATACTGTGGTATTTATTCAATCAGACTAATGATAACAATCAAATAAAAGTATAAGCATTATCTACAGTCTAAAGAAATATCATTCCCACATCAACTCTCCACATGAATCAGTTTAGAAAACTTTGTCGCAACTTTAGTAATCGAGTCACTTTTAAGAATGACATGCAAACCCCAAAATCTCACTGGTAGTAGTAATACGCTCACAAAGAAATTAAACCCAAAAATAATCACTCCAGTGAATGGTAATTTGAGTGAAAATAATAAAGAAATAATATCACACACTCTCACCAAGGTGATAGAAATATGCCCTCAACTTAGAAATAGTACGATTTTAATTCAAAAATGCTAATCAAACCAATACATTCATCATCCTTTTTTATTTTTTATTTTTTATTTTTTTAGTATGCATTACCACATCTTTTCAACCCATATAACTAGTTTCTATTTCAGACTATAGTTCCCTAAAATCAAGAAGGACTTTTATTAGGACGTAACGTAGGCTAGGGACGTGGCTAACAAAGAAAGGATAATAGGAAAAACAAAATATATGTTTGAAAAATAGAGAACTTTGGAGATTGTAAGGTGCTTTTCACTTGATTTTTTTTTATATTTTTTTTTATTATTTGTAAACATTTTTTTTTCTTTTGTTTCTTTTTCTCTTTTTTTTTTTTTTTTTTTTTTTTTTAGCACCCATATTTTTTTTTTTTTTTTGAATGCAAAATTATCTCTATTTTCAAACATAAATGGGTGGTGGGAAATACAAAATATAAGGTGATACTCCACATCGTTAGTGACAAATATAATAGGTTGCAAAAAAAAGTCTTATTTTTTTTAAGGCTCAAAGGGTTAACTATGGATACATATTAATAGGGTTGGCTAGAAAGGCTCAAACGGACCAAAGATGGCCTTTCTCATCATCTTTTAGATTCTAAATAATCTTCCATATCTACTAGTTAGATAGATCTTCGATGTGGCAACACACACTTTAGGTTTTTTTTTTTTTTTTGGAGATAATGTATAAAGCAATAAACTCTGTTCGAATAAAAAACTTGAATGAAGAATGGGCAAAAATTTCTCAAGAAAAATGACAGAACTCAAAAACTCACTTGGAAATTATTATGACATGTGCATTCTTTCAAGCAACTTATATTTGTCTCCAACATCAACATGTAGAGTAACAAACATGGTGTAACATAACTAAAGACCAAAGATAATACAAATACTAAAATTTGAAAGTTATCATGTCATCTAATTATGAAAAGATCACACAAAATGCCTTTTTTTTTATTATTATTATAATAAGAAGATGCGTTTCTAGAGTTACTACACTCCATATTCAGCCATCTTAGACTCAAAAATTTAGCCATAGTTAGTTTCTACAATAAAAATAATAAAAACTACACCAAGATTGAGATATTCCACAATTGTCAACTATTCCCTCCCCCCAACTCCGAACTGAACATTGTCCTCAATGTTTAAAAGAGAATAGGGTTTAGAAGACATCACCTGAGTGCTGGATCACAGAAGAAAATATTTACAAGCGGAGAGTTAAATCTAATTTGCACTTCTTACTACGGCTATTGTTACCATCATTAGTTGGCCATTCCAACATAAGGGTCTTGGGATCTGGCTCTGGTCTATAAGCTTGTAACAGATCAAGTAACTCGTTAGCAGTATGAGCACAAATAAAGATTTTTTTCGCTGTGAAAGGGATGAAATGGTTTTTTATTGCATGGTTAAGAAATGCGATGAAGCCATCATAAAAGTTATTGACATTTAACAAACCGATGGGTTTCTGATGAATGTTCAGATGGGCCCAAGATGCTAATGTGATTAGTGCCTCTAGAGTTGCAAGATCTCCTGGTAAGAAAATAAAAGCATCAGCATGATTCAACATTTCAGTTATTCTTTCTTGCATACCTGAGACAACTAACTCTTCGCCAGTTGGTGAGTCGACATACAAAGCAACGGTTTGAGGCTTCTTGGGATGATGCCTAACACTTGGCTCCTCCGAGATAAACAATGAGACTAGTTTTGATAATCCTCGGTCACCTCCTCCATAAAACCGGATGCAAATTTCTTTCTCACATGTCGTTGACCAAGATCGATGGTCGCCTCAACGAACTCTTTATGTTTGCCATAGTTAAATCCAGAGAGCACACAAATGTTCTTGAATTGTTTATTGGGAGTAAATTGCTGCCATTGGGATGCTTCTCAAAAATAATTTGTGAGTCTAAAAGAAAATGATCATATATCAAAGATCTTGGTGACAATGATTTACAAACAGATAGGAGGTAGCATGTCTATGTCAATTAACGCGAAAGCACATGGCTCAAGAGTCAAAAAGGAAATAGTAAAAGAAAAAGCACTCAATTATTAAAGATAATAATGCAATTGATAAAACAACAAAATGAAATAAAACAACAAGAAAGTAAAACAACAACAAAAGGATATTTACGGTGTAGTTGTGATTGTGGCTCACATCTTCCTCCGGTTTTACGTCCGTAAACGGCTTGAACGCCCTCTACGGGTCGAGGATAGGCTTCCCATCCAGCTTTTCTTATAAACCGCAAACAGGGTCGTTTATAGTCAGATTCCCAAGACTATATCGGACACGTTCTTTCTGAAATAATGGCCATAACTGGAGAATTGCTCTTTGTACGTATCCACTGGGATGCGTTTCAAGAGACAAAAGGATATCATCCAATGACTCTTTATTCAAGCCATCCCTAATGAATTGAATCTTATCTTCCTTCCTTATCGACATCATTCCGAAAGAACAAGGATTTTTATCACATTTCATCCTACCAAACCTACTTTGGCTTCGATTAACCAACGGATGTTAACAGGGATGTTATTTCTCATAAGCAATCGCATGCGTTCGGATCGAGCTTTATAGATCGTAAGGAGGGCATTCTGAGGAAGTGAAGGAAATCGCTTGTGAAGTTTTGCTAGAATCATGTTTCTGTCCATACCTTCTTCTCAGAATATTAGTTATTATGGGAAACTAAAGTAACCGACTTTGATTGTCACGGAGTACCGTTATCCGCCACTTATACGGGAAAATAAATCAAAACACACTAAATAAAGAAAATCAAATCTGTAAAATCGAATCAAACATGAAAGTGAACAAAATAAGAAAACACAAAATAAAAGAAAAATGAACTTACATTCGTCCTCTTATTGAGTTAACCTCAAGCTCTAATTGGAAGTTATATATCCCATCTTCTATTCCTCTGAGTTGTCTTTCTAGATCTTCAACGTAGGATACCAACTCTGGAGGTTGTAGTTTCCAAATACGATGTGTTTTACAAAATCGTATCTGGCTTCTCAGATGAGATCGTATACGTTGAAGTTGTCTGAGATGTTTTAAGAGGCTCTGTCTAATTGAGGCATACATGATTAGAAGTGATAAAAGAAAATTGAATGATTAAATAAACACACTTTCACACAAATTTAAATCACCGAAAAGAAGAAATAAATAAGAAAAAAAAATCTCAATTCAAGTTTGACGGGTCACTCAAATCGATTTCGGTGTCATTTTCATGTGGTTGGTATTCTAGATATGACTTTAATCTTTGACCATTAAGTCTATAGGCTCAATATTCGGTAATTGTGACCTTTGACCATGCATGCAAATAATAAAAAAAATAATAATAATAATAATAACAAAATTAATAAAGATAAAGGAAATGGAGAAATTACGATACTAACCTTATCACGCTGTTACAATTTGCTATAAAAATAACTCAAGTGCTATATATAGAAAAGAAAATACGTGAAACAAATTAAAATAAATTAAGAGGCGGTTGAACCTGCCGATTTCACAAAATAAAAAAAATAACATGAAAATTAAATTACAGAAATTTAAAGAAGAGAAGAAAAGAAAAGAAAATAATACTTACTTCAAAATGTAAATTCACTTTTTTTCTCTTTTTTTTTTAATAATAATAAAAAAAATTACAAGGAAACAAATAAAATAAATAAATAAAGAAGAAAAAAAATTTTACAAATTAAAATACTTACCTCCCTAAAACGGCGCCAAAAAAAACTTGTTGTGCAAATTTTATTGAACTCATGAAGTCTGCACGAATCTCTTGTAGAATAGATTAATGGTGACGAGTGTCGATCCCACGAGGAGGTGGATTTTAATTATGTGTAGAATTAATTTTATGAGTTGGTGGTTGGATTTATAATGACAATGAAGTAGGCAATATATTAATTTAAATTAAAGCTGTAGGAATAAACTATTTGGATGAAATGCTTGGATCTCCTGGATGCTGTCTCAACATGTACCACCCGGCTTAATATTCATTATTAGTACCAATTAAATCATGAAGGGGAACTTCCACTCATCATGAACCACACTTTAATAGATATGGTCTAAGGGCTTCCCAAGTGCCAAATAGTAATAACCTTGCGCTTTCAGGGAGGCGGTTATTCCAAATAGATATCCGACAAAGATTATTACTATCCTGCTCACGAAAAGTCAAAACAACCACATAAATTAAAGGGGAAGGAAAAGTAAATTTACCAAATTAAGCCCATGGAGCATGTTGAGACTTCACCTTCAACTCAAGCTTGAAAGGAAATTAGCCACTCATATTTGAACTAGGGGTAAAATGGGAATTTTTACTAAAATACGTAGAAAATACAAGATGGAGATGGAATTACAGAAAATGGAGTCCAAAAATGGATTCAGGGGTGTCAAATTAGGGGAGCCCCTTTTATAGATAAACCGAGTAAATCATGGCCATCGATTAAAACAATTTGGGCTCGAGGATTGCGAACGTGGCAAGTTCCTATTGGATGGAACACATCATCGTGGGCTGTTATTCTGTGTATATGCATGTACCGTACACACGCTTTTTTCGATCCACTAATATTCTCGCCACGCCACCGGTCAACATTTTTGGTTCAATAGGATCATGACACGCCATCGATCAACGCCACATCATCGATCAATGCCACATAAGCGGTCAATGCCACATCATTCGTCCCAATCAAATGCCGCCACATCATCGTATAGTGCCACATCATCGTCATGCCACGTCGGCAAAGATACAATACATGTGAATAAAGCGATCATATGCGATCTGTATATATCAACCGTCAGATGTGTGAACGATCGTATATGTGAACAGTACCATTTTTCTTTTTATGCTCCTCCTAAGGTTTTCGACTATCCTGAGTTCAAAAGTGCTATCCGTTTTTCCATCTGATCTCTCGTTTATTGTGAAATGACCATGATATCCCCTAAAATACATAAAATACTTAATTAAAATAAAACATACATAATTAAATTACAAGGGACTTAAAGACATAAAAATAGGGATGTTAGTGAGACTTGGAGTGTAAAATGATGATTTTCTCCATTATAAATACACACTTTCTAGTACTCAACATACAGTACATGCATATACACAGAATAACAGCCCTGATGATTTGTTCTATCCAATAGGAACTTGCCACGTGGCGCAATCCTGAGCGGCCAAATTGATTTAATCCGATGGCCATGATTTACTCAGTGTATCTATAAAAAGGGGGCTCCCCGCCCTAATTTGACACCCCTGAATCCATTTTTGAGCTCCATTTTCTGTAATTCCATCTCCATCTTGTATTTTCTACGTATTTTAATAAAATTCCCATTTTACCGCTAGTTAAATTATGAGTGGCTAATTTCCTTTCAAGCTTGGGTTGAAGGTGAAGTCTCAACATGCTCCATGGGCTTAATTTGGTAAATTTACTTTTCCTTCCCCTTTAATTTATGTGGTTGTTTTGACTTTTCGTAGACAGATAGTAATAATCTTGTCTGGATATCGGCTGGAATAACCGCCTCCCTAGGCAAGGTTATTACTATTTGGCACGGGAAGCCCTTAGCACCATATCTATTAGAGTGTGGTTCATGATGAGTGGAAGTTCCCCCTTCATGATTTAATTGTTACTAATAATGAATATTAAGCCGATGGTATATGTTGAGACAGATCCGGAGATCTAAGCATTTTATTTTAATAGTTTATTCGAATAGCTTTAATTCAAATTAATACATTGCCTACATAATTGTCATTATAAATCCAATCACCCGCTAAGAAAATTAATTCTACAAGCAATTAAAATCCACCTCCTCGTGGGATCGACACTTGTCACCATTGAGCTATTCCACAATAGATTCGTGCACTTGCGAGTTCAATAAAATTTACACAACACTTCGCAGCAAATATCTCTGAAAGTCAATTGTTATTTCTTGTCTATCATTGATGATTACTCATGAAGGGTATAGGTTTATATCCTCAAAAGTAAGGATCAAGTTTTTGAGAAGTTCATAGAATAAAAGAACTTGGTGGAAAATCAATGTGGAAAGAAAGTAAAAAAACTAAGAACTATAATGGCTTAGAATTCTACAATCATAGATTTAATAGTTTCTGTGCAAAAGAATGGATTGCAAGACATAAAACAGTGAGGTTGACTCCTTAGCAAAATGGCTTGGCTGAAAAAATGAATAGGACTCCCATGGACAAAGTAAGGAGCATGTTGGTTCAGTCCAAACTTCCCAAGACTTTGTGGGCTGAGACACTTTTAACTACTTGTTACCTGGTTAACCTAAGTCCCTCTACTGCTATTGAATTCAAAACTATGAAAACCTGAGAGCATTTGGTTGTCCAGCCTATGTTCATATAAGTCAAGGTAAACTAGCACCGGGGGCTTTAAAAGGGTTCTTCATAGAGTATTTAGAGGGAGTAAAACGATATAAAATCTGGTGTACAAATTCAAAGCCCCCCAGATGCATTATAAGCAGGGATGTAATCTTTAATGAAAGAGAATTATTAAGTCAAAAGTCAGTTCAAAAGCCAATTGAGAGTGATTCGGATATCATTGAGACGCATCAATTGGAGGTAGAGTTGCTAAACTATAAAGATTCACTTGAAGCTGCAGATTCAGGTGATCTCAATGATAGTTTAAGAGATTCTGAAACCTCACAACAAGAACAAGAGTCACAGGTTCAGGAGCAGGGATATCAGTTAACAAGAGATAGAGCCAAAAGACACATCAAACCAACCAAAAGGTTTGGATATGCTGATTTTATTGCTTGTGCATTAGCAGTTGCACATGATATTGATGATGATAAGCCTAAAAACTTCAAAGAGGCAGTCCAAGGCAAGTTCTGTAAATAGTGGCAATAAGCTATGAATAAAGAAATGTCATCTCTGCATAAAAATAACACATGGGAACTAGTTAAAAGACTTGGAAACAGAAGAGTTGTGGGCTGTAAATGGATTTTCAAGGTAAAAGAAGGGGTTACAAGTTTATAACCAAAAAGATTTAAAGCAAGACTAATGGCTAAGGGGTATACTCAGAATAAAATAGTTGACTTTAAGGAAGTCTTCTCTCCAGTTGTCAGACATGCTTCAATAAGAGTGTTGTTGGCACTAACTGCAGTTCAAGACATGGAGCTTGATCAACTTGATGTCAAGACTGCATTCTTGCATGGAAGACTTCAAGAAGAAATTTACATGACTTAACCCGAAGGGTATATGGATTTAAAAAGGCCTAGACATGTATGCTTGTTGAAGAAATCATTGTATGGTTTAAAGTAATCCCCAAGGCAGTGGTACCTCAGGTTTGATGAATTTATGTTGACACATTGATATGTGAGGTACAGTTATGACTGCTATAAGTATTTCAAGCTATTGGAGGATAATCACTACATATATCTCCTTTTATATATGGATGATATGTTAATAACTTGCAAGAAGAGAGATGAAATAGAGGAATTGAAGGGGATGTTGAATTCAGAATTTGACATGAAGGACTTGGGGTTTGCCAAGAAGATTTTGGGTGTGGAAATTAAGAGAAACAGAGCTAAAGGAGAAATATTTCTCAATCAAGAGAAATATTTGACTAAAGTTCTTGAGACTTATTAGATGATAGGTTCAAAGCCTGTACAAACAACCTTAGTAGCACATTTCAGGTTGAGTAATCTACTGAGCCCAAAGACAGATGAAGAAAAGCTTGACATGGAAAATGTTCCCTATGCAAATGCTATTAGGTACCTAATGTATGTCATCGTGTTAACCGGACCAGACATATCTCATGCTGCTAGTGTGCTTAGCAGGTATGACATCACCAGGGAGGGAGCATTGGAAGGCTGTTAAGTGGGTCATGAGATATCTAAATGGTTCCTTGAGCTGTGGTTTGGTGTATGGAAGGTTAAAAGGGAAAAGTGATTGATTGCTGGGTTTTGTTGATTCAGATTATGCAGGAGACTTGGATAGAATGAGGTAATTAACTGGTTACATGTTCATGTACAATGGTTGTCTCATTAACTGAAAAGTAGCCTTGCAGCATGTGGTTGCTCTCTCAACTACAGAGGCTAAATACACTGTTGTTACTGAAGCTGTAAAAGAGGCTCTATGGCTACAGGGTTTGCTGGGAGAATTGGGAGTGAAACAAAAGTCAGTAATGATCTATTGTGACAGCTCTCGTGCCATTCATTTATGCAAGAACCCGGCACATGATGAAAAAACTAAACACATAGACATCAAATTGCATTTCATAAGAAATGAGGTGTCAAGAGGGGCTGTGAAGATGTCTAAGGTGCATACTGATGAAAATCCAGCAGACATGCTTACTAAAGCAGTCCCATCAGCTAAGTTCAACATGTGTTTGGACTTAGCTAAAGTGAGCAGTCTTTAAATTGCTTAAAGTTAGAGAAGGAATCAAAAAAAGGAGTTTTGATTCAAGGTGGAGAAGTGTGGACGAGATTGCAATGAATTCAAAACTCATACCTCTGATATGGCTGCGTCAAACAGTTACAATTCACGAGCTGCACACGTGATAACTTTAGCTTCACCAAACGACATCAGTTTCAGCCGTTTTTGGAAAAGTTTAAGTAACTCACGTGACTAAGCGTGTAAGCTGGGAATCAAATCAGTTAAATCTGTTTCACACGTGTCATGAACTGGTGCAATTTGGGTTTTGATATCAGGAGTATAAAAGGCTAATGACTAAAGTAGATTGCAAGAAAGAATAGAGAGCTTTCAAGAGAGTTCTAGAGAGGAGAGAAGAGTTATCTTGTTCCTTGTAATGTGCTCTGTGCTAGCTATGTAATTTTCATCTTGATTAATCAATAAAAGTTTTTTTGAGACTTTTCCCGTTGATATAGATTGTGTATTCATACACAATCGAGCTATGTTAATTTTTGTTCTTTGTGTGAGTGTATTTTGCTTCAAGATCGTGTTTATCTTCTATTTTAATCTCCATTCATCTAAAGCTTCATTCTGTAATTAGCATTGAAGTTTCAGATTGATTGAGGATTTGAGTGCAACTTGAACAGATCTTTGAAAGGTTCTTGGGTAGTAGTTTTGTTGCTTTAAGATAACAAGGCAATCAATCACTACATAGTTTAATGGGAGTAACAAAGTTATACGAGCGTGAATTTTGATTTGAGTTAACCATTAGCTTTGATACCATTTTAAAAAATGAAAATGAAGTGTTTGGCAAGCAAGAAAAGGTTAGAAAATAAGAAAAAAAGTTCAGATGAATATTCTGGAAACAGAGCTAAATTCAACTATTAACATCATACAGAGAAATGATTACAACGTAGCTTATATAGTAACTCAATTGAGTCTAACTAACTAATCAAAAAGCTACGGGATTATTCTGTACACTATAAGCAACTATTGAATTTGTTGCAAATACAGCTGACATCAACAACTAACTTTTCCATGTCAGCAGCTTGAAGTCGTTCTGCTGTTGGACTGATCAGCAAGCTAATGGTGCACACCTTGCTCTGCCACACATATGCTAAACACATGAACGATCATAGTCTATTATTTATTTATAAAGGTAGAGGGGGACATATCTCAAATAATTTATTTATTTTGTCTGGTGGTTGTAACTAGAGAAAGATCAATGTCTGTGTAATCAATGCCTTAACCAGCTAGCATTTTTAATCTAACTAATGGACCACGCTACTCTTTTAATCTCTACGATTAAAATTATAAATAAGATAGCCTATGATCTGTTCGCTGTTAATAAATTTTGCTGTTGTCTCTCTTAAAACGTATTGCTAGGTGAACCCCAAAATCATGTGTTCTTTGTTTTGATACTGCTTTTTTATGTATTATTTTTTTTCCAATTTCTGTTTCTACTCATCAATCTTGATCATTAATTAGAGAATAATTAGGTTAAATCCTGGTCTTACCCAGCCATAAGTGGCAAGTAATAAAAATAAGGGCAATTACAAATTATCCATCCTAGGATGGGCAAAAGTGTAAAAATATCTTAAATGTTTAAACGTTTTCATTTTTCCAGGTAAAAATTCAAAAAAAAAAAAGTTCATTTTTACACCTTGCTGTTAACAGTATTGGAACCTTTACTTCTTTTTAAATATTAAAATAAAGAACCAGGTTGCACTACCAATAAATTAAATTCTCCATTTTTTTTAAATTTTTTTCACTGAGAACGCTTGACCATCTTTCGAGACTATAAAGTCCTTTTCATCCGTGCTTTCGCGATGGCTCTTTCGTTGGGAGGTCATGTCAATAGTCCATTCATAGAGGAAGCATAATGTCACAGGCCGCTCAAAATATTTATTTTGTGATAATAAAATCGTATATTTTAGCGCTAAACTTGTTAAATGAGAGGTCATTATACATATAAAGGAGAGAATGATTCATAAACCTTAAAAAAAAAAAAATAAAGGGCATGTCCTCTTTGGTTATGCGCGAAAAAGCTTTTGAGAATTATAGATTTAGTATAAATTCTACTCTTATTCCTCAATGTGGCTCAAAAGCCAATTTATACAAGACTATGAATGACATAAAAGAAGCATGATCAATCTAAATAATTTGAGTATATTTTCATTTCTATAAGGTTACAATACTTAATGATGGCAATGGGACGGGTTCGGGATGGAGATCATGATCCTAACCAAATTCGAAAACAATCTCTAAATATGTCTATACTTAAAAAATTTTAATTGGGGATAATTTGAGTATGTCCCAAAAATTTCTGAATTGGGCGGGAATTAAACGGGTACCCACTCCTCATTTTTTTATTTTTTTCAAAAAAAATTATTAATTTTCAACATTTAAATCCTTTTCTTTCAAAATATTAATAATTTTAAAAAATAAAATTACAAATAAAATTATAAATAATCCAATTTTAGCATCCTCCACATAATCAAAAGAAAAAGTTAAAAACAAAAAGAAAAAGTTCATTGGTCTCTAACTCGCAATTAGAGAGATCTTCTTCACGCTTCTCTGCAACTCTCTCTTTGCTTTAAAAAGAAGAAACAATCTCGCCATTGCTAAATCTATAAAGCGCTAATTATTAAAGATATTTAAAAAATTTTGAACAATGTTCTTTTGCTTTTGTGTATATATCAAACCATGTGAGGTCACAGACACACATTCTCTTCTCCTCCTCCTCTTATTCTTTTCTTCACTCACTTGTTCAATTCTTCGAGGCTCTGAGTCGCCGAGTCAACTCAACTCAACACAATGACGTCGTCTGGAGCTCGTAGCGAGTTCACCATTCTTGTGCAGGAAGCCGGGAAAGGAAAGCTCGATTGGAGACTTGGAAGTGGCGATGGATAAAGTCTACAATATTCACTATTTAGAGAGGCTGTGAGTTTAGTTTTATTTTTTTTATTTGATTAAATAAAAATATATTTTGATTCTATAAAAAGGCATATTTCGGGTTTGGATTCGGGTTTGGGGCCTGATAAAATCCCCAAACTAAAACTCGAAATATATTTAGAATTTAGGCTTATCCCCGAAGTACGTCGGTTTTCAATTCTGAAGCTCTCCGAGGGCCCACGCCCGACCCGAATGTGGAAATGTTGCCATCCCTAAATTGATATTTGCCTTCTATGCATTTCATAATGACAATAATACTTCCCGTCTATGAATGCCATAATGACATTGATTTTGGCTCATAATGGCTTTCATTATTTTGATTGAGAACAATCATATTTATTTATTGGGAATGAGAATTAAGAAATAAGAATGAATAATGTGTTTATTTACTTAAATGAAAGATGTAATGAGAGTTAAAATAGTGGGTCTTACCTGAAATTGGAAATGATTGCTAGAGTTCTCATTCAGGTAGGAATAAAATCTCATTTCCTAAAATGACTATATTACTTCCATTTAAATCTTAAAATTCTCATTTTATTATTTCTTATATTATTATTATTATGAAATTTTTCATCATAATAATAATCATAATAAATAATTTCATTATTAATATTAATTATAATAATTGATAATTATAATAGTATTACTATTACAATAATAATAATATTACTAATAATAATTTAATAATAATAGTAGTCATTATTATTATTATTATTTTTAAAAAAGTAATGATAATAATTAACTGAGGTCAGTTTAGTAACTTGTAACAATTCATTCTAACTCTAAAATAAAGTAAACACATTAATAGTAATACATATCATTTCGATTTCAATTTTCACAGCTAAAGTAAATAATTTATTCTAATTCTCATTCTTCATTTTAATTCTAACCCATTCACATTCTATTACATTCTGATTTCTACCCATTCTACTACATTCTGATTCCAGCCAATTCCAATTACTCATTAACAAACACTCAAGTTGGCGAGGAAAGTTTTTTGGACTCCAAACCTGTTTAAAATTGGTGTAGGAAGCACCCTATCAATCGTTGTCAAGGGAATTTTCCAATCTAAACGGATTGTATCAAGAACCAAGAAGCATTCTTGCATCTTTTTTTCAATGGAATTTTCTAACTTTATAAAAGTTGTCCCGTTTAAAGACACTTCATTAGTGGAGAGCATTATGAGTTTTAAACTCCGATTGTCATGATCAAATCATTTTTTTAGCCTATCAATTTTCTTTTTAACATATGCACGCCCCACAAAATTATTTTCCTTACGAATAATTATTTTCCTTTTTTAACCTTATCCTTTTTTCAAAGGAATTTTCTAACTTTATAAAATTTGTCCCCTTTAAAGACACTTAATTGGTGGGGAACATTGTGAGTTTAAACTCCGATTGTCATGACCAAATCATTTTTATAACTTATCAATTTTTTTTTAACATATGAATGCCCCCACAAAATTATTCTCCTTAATAATGATTATTAGAGCGAATTCAAATTTACGTCAGTACGTGGCTAGTTAACCTTCATTGCCTGCTTTAATTTATGTCGAAAACGTCAAAAAGTCGGATGATATATTGCCGATTGGATAAGCAACGACCAACTCTGTGGCAGAGATTAAATCACGAATTTCTGATTTTCATACGGTAATTGAAAATGTAAATTAGATATATTGCTGGTGCATAATTTTTGGAGTGTGGACTATCATACAAACTAATATAATTCCCTGAAGTCACTCTCATCCAAATCAATTCTCGCTCTAAGAAATAATTGTAATAAGAAACGTATGATGAATAGCCCATGAAATAATTCTATACCATGTTTGCATTTCGGATCAAGCTATTTTTTTTTTTATAATTAGCTTAACATTTTTATCTAATAACCAGTAATTACATCTTTCTATTAAATCAGCAAAATGCTAACTAAATTCAAGAAGAAGCAAGAAATGTTAAATCTAGCATCATTATAACTCATATCTGTTACAATTCCTTGCTTTTAATTCCAAGCTATTTAAGAGCCAAGAAATTAATATACAGTGCAAAAAAATCACTAAGGCTAGCTTGGCATAATTCGGGCCGACATTCGCGTACAAGAAACATGGATGCCCGATTATAATAATAATTATATATAAACCTTTCATGCCTTAACTAGCTATCCCATGTGGGATAAGTGCATTCTTCTTTAATTTTTCTAACTCTATTGGTATATTTTGAGTAATAATTTCTTATTTAGCCAGCAGCATTTCGAGCATATAAATATATCATTTCAATGTACTCAACGAGGAGTATTTGATTCATCCTAGACCCTTCACTTACACTAAGTGAATCCCACTAAAAATCATGCCTCAAAATAGCCATTTGTGCACTTTTTTTCCAACATGTTGTTGTTGGCTTGTTGCTACTAACCAATTGTGATTTTAATTTCTTCAATGCTTAATGGTGGCTTTAGGTATACGGAATCAAGGTGGTCGCCTAAAGCCCCATATTTTAGGAATGCCTCATTTGTTTTAGTATTTTCCTAATAATTCTCTAATTAATAAAGATTCCTTTTTAAATTACATGTTATAGGAAATAGAAAAAATTATTAGAGATCTTTCTAATTAATAATCATCCTACAATTAAGAATTATTTTTTTTTATAGAAAGTCTATATTTGGTAAACTTAATGTTAAAGAGATATAATTAATAATATTATTTAACTATTAATTCATTCATTATTTTAGTCTTTCTAAGACAAATAAATTATTTACCTTTTCAATTTCCTAAAAAAATTTATTTACTTAACATTAGAATCTTTGATTTTTAGTTTTTAATTTCTATTAAAAACCTTATAATCTTAAAAATCAGTAGACGAAACAATTTCTTACTCTATTTTTTTTCAAAAGAAATTATTATATTTATTTGTTCATTTAAAAAAGAAAAAATTAGTTTTTTTTAAATACAAAGTCTATATCTATTATCTAATCAACTCATTATCTCAACTTTTTCTATGTTCTCTTGTTCTAAATATTCTTTTTGGAAATAATATTATTCTCATTTATTTGTTTGTTTATTTTGTAATGGTTTTAATAGCAGTTAAAAAGATATCGTCTTGACTAATTTTTTTAGGTTTTGTTATTGAAATTTTTTAGGGTCTTTTTCATTATTTTTGAAATTAAACAATTAAAGTTGGGATGAACGTTGAGCTTTTTTATGTTTCTTTGAGTACTAAAATTGTAAAATAAAAAGATGCATCATAAAAACATATTTGCTTAAGGCTCCAAGTACTATAAAGCCGGCCTTATCAATTTTGTGTATTATTCTATCTTTAGTTTACTTATTTATGTTTTCAACGAAACAAAAAAAAATTAATAATAAAGTATAAGCCTGTCTCTTTATTTTGAAGGTTATCAGCTTTTGAATTAATTTTTAGATGTGAGATCGTGGAAGGTACTTTTATTTCTTTTGATTCTGATTTCTTAAATATTTTATTTTCCACCATTTGATTCCAACCTTCGTAATTTGCATATTCATGATGAATTGAAACATGTAAATTGGTTATATATGGCAATATTGTTTCGCTTTGAGATGAAGGAAAGAAAAAACAAAAAAAAATTCAACACAAAGAAGCTAAGAAGCGGTGGGTGCGAGAAGGCTGTAAATACATAAAGTTTATATATTTAATAAGGAAAGATTAAATCTTGTCCATAAAGCAATCAAAATGACGTGTCAATATCTTCCCTAAATCATGGGAATATTACATTATTAGTCCAATAACACCGTCAACAAAGCTGTATATACTTTGGTGCGGGCACGCATTCGAGATGATATTGCTTAGCCGTGCTCGTGACCTTGCACGGCATTGATGGGATTTGGTTTGAATGATCGCATTCTAAGTTTTTATGCTTTTAACGTTCCGGTTTCTATCATCAAGGATAAAAGTTGGTTTTAATCCCTACGTTTGGAGAAATATTTTAAAATATCTCTATTATTAAACTATTAACATTTCTGTCATTATTTTTTATTTTTTTTAATTTATTTTTATAATATTGTCCTCTTACAATAATACTTCTTTTTTTGGACATTAATTAAAAGAAAAAAATAAATTACAAATTTAACTTAAAAATAAAATAAAAAGAAAAATATATATATTAATTTCTAGGGAAGCTCACGTACATCCAAAAAAATTAATATTGTAAAAAATTAAATTATCAACTTTTTGGACATTAATAAAAAATTAATATATTAACTCCTCAATAGAGTGTTCTACAAAAATTAATATATATTCTTTTTGTTTTTATTTTATTTTTGGGATTAAATTGGTAATTTAATTTTTTTCTTTTTATTAATCCCCAAAAGAATAAACATCATTGTAAGAGGGTAATATTGTAAAAGCAAGCAAAAAAGAATAAAAAGTAACAGCATAACGTGTCAATAATTTAACGACAAGGACTTTTAAGGTACTTTTAAAAATACAAGGACTAAACTGTCACTAATCTTAAAATATATGGACTTAACAAGATTTTACCCTTAGTTATAATATGGTTTTTTACTTTTTTATCATCAGTTTTGTTTAGGCTTAATTTTCTTTTTCTTTTGAGGATTTTCGTCCCACCGGCTAAATATTATTTTCTTTTTTTTTCATTGGTAAATTTATCTTATTCTATTGAGGTTTTCTTGGAAAAAGAATACTGATATTTAGTGGAAGAATTTTTTAGAATAGTGATAGAATTACTAATAAAAATAATGAGGTTATCGTTAATTTGGAGAAACAATAAAACAAGAAACAACTTTAAAATCAAATGGGATTTCTCTTAATTGAAAAAATAATAAAATAAATAAGTTGGCACCATATGATTTTACTACTATTTCTATGGATTTGGATCTAGTGTTGAGCTGACATGTGCTTAACTCTTCACAGTCTTCTCCCATATGTGCATATATAATAATATATAGTTACGATTTAATTATTTTTATAATCTTATTTAATAACTACCAATTATATATATCTAAAAGATTAGCAAAAGGACCAACTCAACACTGAATCTATATGTCCATTGCGGATTACTTTTGGGAAGTTTAAAAGTGATTTTGAAAACATAAAAAGTAATTTTGGTGTTTGATAAATTTTTTTAGAAATCAATTTTTGCAAAATCACTTCAAATTTTGAAGGAAAGGAGTAGTTTCAAAATCTGATTTTGAAAATTAGTTTTAGACTTAAAATAATTCCCTATATATCTCGTATATATTATAAAATCCAATATTATGTTTATTAATCAGAAAATAAAATAATAAAATTTAAATATATTACTATTGTTATCAATTATATTGAGATAATAAAATAAAAAGTAAAATTAATAATATAAAATATTTGTTTTAGCTATTAGTTATTACATATACCCAATAAAAAATATTTTATATACATAATTATAAATGTGTAAATAAATTTTGTTTAACATTATATCTAATTCAGTTATTTACATCTTGCAGTAAATTAAAAGTAAAATTTATTAAATACATATGACTGCTTTTAAAATCAAAGTACTTTTTTTAAAAAAAAATTACCAAAGGTTTGTTGGATCCTTAACTTAATCCAATTTGAAGAATCCAAACCCACTTCATAGAAATTTCTTGTCATAGGTAAAATTGGTGTGGTTGGTGAAGTAGGTTTGATAGGTAAGATTTATGGTGTTGAGATGTGTGGTTGAGATTAATGGAGTAGGTAGAATGATGAGTGGTTGTGATTGGTTTGTTTCATGTATAAATACCGCCTCTCCCCTTTGGTTTATGCATCAAATGTAAGAAAGTGTGGTTGTGATTAGTTTGTTTCATGTATAAATGCCCCCTCTCCCCTTTGGTTTGTGCATCAAATGTAAGAAGAAGAAAGCATAAGAAGCAAAAAGTAGCTTCTAAAAGTGATTTTTGAGAATGTGTAAATTGTTCTTATAATGATTTTGAATTTTTTCTAATAAAATTTGTATTTTATTCTTAAAATTCTCCAACAAAGTGGTATTAAAGCTAGTAATCAGTGCTTTATGTAGCAATACAGCATATCAAATCGAAGAGCTCGATGAGAAGAACACGACGCACAAAAAATCAACCTGATTAGAGCCTAAATGTGCTATAAATTGCCATCATAAGTTTGTTGTCCTAAAACTAGGTCGACTCACTAAGTTGAATCGACCAAGCCGAGCCGAACTAAGTCGGATTCAAGTCAACTTAACCGATGAACCAGATTGTTGACCGTTGACCGTTGACCGTTGACTGAAAGTTGACCTGAGTTCCTCTTAAGGTTTTCAACATTTCGGATTCATCCATTCATTAAGAATCTCCAAATTCTCACTTAAATTTTGAACTATGATGAATATTGGCATGATGTCGTTTCAAGTTCCACAATTAAAGGCAAGCAAATTTGACAACAGGAGTATCAAAATGAAGGCTCTATTAGGTGTACACAATGTATGGGAAGTCATGGAAAAATGCTTTGCTATGCTAGAAAATGAAGCTACTTTAATAGCGGCACAAAAGGAGAATTTGAAAGACTTGAAGAAGAAAGAAAATACAGCAAAGTATCTCATCTTTCACGGAAGCAAGTTAAAGACCTCTTTTAAAAGAGCGAAACAAGTTACAAATGTGTGTCTCTAAATTGTATGAGAAGAATTTGAGTCCTTACGAGTGAAGGCATCCGAATCACTTTCTGACTATTTTGCACGAGTTGTAACCACTTACAATGAATTAAAAAGAAAAATGCTAAATTAAAAAAGATACGGATCATTGAAAAGATAATTTGATTAGTAGACTCGAAGTTTGACCATATTGTTGTAACAATTATGAAAATAAAAGATTTGGAAGGTTGCAAACCTATGAAGAAAAACTAAAAAAGAAGCAAGGAATTAAAGAACAATTTCTCAAGATGGAAGTCAATCCTAAAAAAGAAAAGAAAAGAAAAGAAAAGTCCAACAACAAGAAAAGGCATTATATCTAAGGTAGAGGTCGAGATCGAGATCGAAGACAAGGTAGAGGTTAGGGTCGTGGACAAGGTTGGAATTTTAACAATAATAGCTCCAATTTTGAAAAAGGAGAAAGCTCAACCAGAGGACGAGATAGAGGCAATCCAAGATCGAGGTACAACAAATCTCAAGTACAATGTTATAATTGTCAAAAGTTTGGGCATTATACTTCAGAATGTAAAGTTCCCTAAGTATCAGAATTGATGAGAGAATGAATTATGCTGAAGAGAAGAATGGTGATGATGGTATGCTTTCACTGGCACACAATGCCATTAATAGGGATCGAGAAAATACATGATATCTTGACATGGGTGCTAATAATCACATGAGCAAAAACAAAAATATGTTCATGGAACTAAATTAATCTGTGAATGGCAATATTGCTTTTAGAGATTATTCAAAAGTTCTAATGAAGGGCAAAGGTAACATTTTTTTCATGCAAAAAATGGTAGCCATCAATTAATATCAAAGGTTTGTTATATGACCAGTATGAAAAGTAATATCCGCAGTTTAGGTCAACTCTTGGAAAAGGCTATGATATTTACATAAAAAATTATAGCCTTTTTCTAAGTGAAGACAAAGGAAACCTAATTACAAAGGTGAGAATGTCGAAGAATAGAATATTTCCTTTAAATATTCAAAATGATGTTGCAAAGTTTCTCAAAGCTAATCACAAAGATTCATCCTGATTTGGCATCTTTGATATGGGCATCTTAACTTTAGTGGACTAAAGCTACTATCAAAGAATAACATGGTGAAAAGCCTGCCTTTAATCAATCACCCTAATTAAGTTTGTGAAAGATGTTTACTTGGCAAGCAATTTAGAAAAAAATTTTCAAAGGGGTTAAGCTCAAAAGCTCAGAAGCCACTTGAGCTCATTCATACAGATGTTTGAGGTCCAATTAAACCAATCTCCCTTGGTAAAAGTAACTACTTCCTTCTCTTGATTGATGATTTTTCAAGGAAAACTTGGGTGCATTTTTCAAAGCAAAAGTCATAAGTTTTTTAAGCTTTCAAGAAATTCAAAGTTGCAATAGAGAAAAAAAGTGGACGCCAGATTAAAGCTATAAGATCTGATTGAGGTGGAGAGTTCACTTTTAAAGAAATCGTAAAGTTTTGTGAAGCAAATAGAATTAGCCATCCTTTGACAGTTCCAAGATCTTCCTAACAAAATGGTATTTCAGCAAGAAAGAACATAACCACTCTTGACATGGCAAGAAGTATGCTCAAGAGTAAAAGACCACCCAAAGAATTTTGGGGTGACGTTGTTGCATATGTAGTATACCTATGCAATATATCCTTAATAAGAAGTGTGTAGGGGTAAGACACCACAAGAAACATGCAGTGGAAGAAAGAATAATATTGACCATTTAAGAGTTTTTGGAAGAGTTTCCCATGTACATGTACTAGATGATAGAAGAGCCAAGCTGGATGACAAAAGTGAGAAGTTCATCTTCATCGACTATGACATTAATTCTAAAAACTACAAACTGTACAATCCAAACAACGAGAAGATCATGATCAGCCGAAATGTAATTTTTTATGGAGAAGGAGAATCGAATTTTGGCTCTTGTGTGGATGAATTCAACTTCTTTACTATTGAAGAAGAAGATGATAGATAGATAAAACAAATAGAAGAACAAGGAGAGCTAGCTAGTCCATCTATCTTACTAATATCAAACAAACATGGTGATTCACCACCATCTTGCTTACATGAAAGAACCAAAGAACGTACAAGGAGTCTTTAAGATCTCGATGAGGTAATTGAGAGGCTTGATAATCTCATTCTCTTTTGTCTTTTTGCTGAATGTGAACCAGTGAACTTCTATGAAGCTGGACAAGATAAGAAGTTGAGAAAAGTAATGGATAAAGAAATCAAAGCTATAATAAAAAATGACACTTAGGAACTTGCTATTTTTCCCAAAGGTTACAAGGCGATCAATGTCAAATGGGTATACTAAACGAAGAGAAATACGAAGGGAGAAATTGAAAGGCACAAGGCAAGGCTAGTTGTAAAAGGCTATAGTCAAAAGGCTGACATAGATTACGATAAGGTAATTGCTCATGTAGCCCAACTTGAAACTATCAGACTTATTATTTCTTTTGCTACTCAAAACAAATGGAATATTAATTAGTTTGATGTAAATTCTGCTTTCCTAAATAGATTTCTTCAATAAGAAGTCTACATTGAAGAATTGTTGTGCTATAAAGTGAAAGGGCATGAAGACAAAGTTCTAAAATTAATGAAGGCACTTTTTGGTTTAAAGCAACCTCCGAGAGCTTGGAACAACAAGATTGACAAGTACTTCAAAGAAAATGGCATCACCAAATGTCCCTATGCGCATGTTTCATATGTCAAGGTCAAATACAGAGATATTCTAATTGTGTGCTTGTACGTGGATGATCTTATCTTTAATGGAAGTAATCCAAGCTTATTTTGAGAGTTTAATGAATTAATGCCAAAATAATTTGATATGACAGAAATTGGGTTGATGGCATACTACTTGGTATTGAAGTCAAGTAACAAGAAGATGATATTTTTATTTCACAAGAAAGTTATGGAAACGAGATTCTTAAAAAGTTCAAGATGACTAATTGAAAGCCAAAAGCACACCAATGGAATGAAATGTCATGTTATTAAAGAATGACGAAGGGGAAAGAGTAGATCTAATACTTTTCAAGAGTTTGGTTAGAAGCTTGCACTATTTAACTTGTACAAGGCCTGACATTCTCTATATTGTTGGACTAGTTAGTTATCACATGAAAATGCAGACTATCACTCATTTCAAGGCCGCAAAGAGGATTCTTCGCTATTTAAAAGGCACAATCAACTTTCGCTTGCTGTACTCATATTCTAATGATTACAAGCTCGTTAGATATGGCGATAACGACTGGGGTGGCGACATAGATGATCGAAAGAGTACTAGTGATTTCGTGTTCTTCATGCATGGGAGATACTGTTTTCACATGGATGCTAAAGAAGCAACCAATTGTCACACTTTCCACCTATTAAGCTGGGTACGTAGTTGCCAAATGAAGTTTTTGTTATGCAATTTGACTCAGAAATTTGCTGAATGAGTTGGGTTTGCCACAAGAAGAGCTAACTGAGATTTATGTTGATAACAAATCAATAATTGCCCTATCCAAGAATTTAGTTTTTGATGATTGAAGCAAACACATAGATACTCACTACCATTTCACAAGGGGGTGTATTACAAGAAAACAATTACAAGTCAAGTATGTGAAATCATAGAGTCAAGTATATGAAATCATAGGATCAAGCAGCTGCTATCTTTCATGAGCCGCTTAATCAATAAGACTTTGTAAAATTTAGAAGTTTACTTGGTGTCACAGGATCAAGTTTAAGGGGGGTTGTTGGATCATAAACTTGATCCAATTTGAAGAAATCCAAGTCCACTTCATAGAAGTTTCTTGTGGTAGATAAAGTTGGTGTGGTTGGTGTAGTAGGCTTGGTAGGCAAGATTTGTTGTGGTAGGTTTGGTAAGTAGGATTTGTAGTGTTTAGATGTGTGGTTGAGATTAATGTAGTAGGTACAATGACATGTGGTTGTCATTGGTTTGTTTCATGTACAAATACCCGACCTCCCCTTTAGTTTATACATCAAGTGTAAGAAGAAGAAAGCAGAAGAAGCAAAACATAGCTTCTAAGAGTAATTTGTAAGAACGTGTGAATTGTTCTTGTAATGTTCTTGAGTTTTCTTTAATAAAATTTACGTTTTATTCTTCAAATTCTCCAACATGGTTTAACTGATTCTCTTCACAATTGATTATTTTTACAATGCAGCTAATAACAATTATTTTAAAAGTTTTAGTATTATCAAACTGGCCTTAAGTCCTATTTCTATTGGTGCTCTCATAAGGATGGGTAAATATAATTTTTTTTTAAAAAAAAAAGGAAGACAAAAATATTATTATTATGAAAGAGCGCGATTCCTCAAATTGTGAGGTTAATCGTAATTAGCGTTCAAGCAATTTATTGTATATCTGTGCATGCCAGTTATTTTTATCGCCAGATTCATGAGGAAAGACTCAAAAAGTTAGATGATTGTTTATTTTACCGAATGGTGTTTCATTGGATATGCACCAACAATCTGTGGCAAAGATTGAATCACGACTTTCTTATTGTTATAATCTCCATTTGTCAAGTCAATTCTGTATTTTGTACATATTCCTTGGAGTCATATAGGGACCAGCAGGGCAGCTGTCCCTTTTTCCACTTTTAAATCAAAAGCTCTCTCTACGTTCAACCAAAAAATTTTATTTGCCCCGAATAAAATCCAAATGGGAATATTAGAATTTAGAGCTAAGAGGACCTCTGCTTGTCATCCAAAGAAATCTTAAATATGCACACAAATAGAAGGGCGAGCGCACTAAGTGAAATATATATATATATATATATATATATTTATTTATTTATTTATTCTAGTAAGTTGGGATCTAAAACTCAGCCAAGAGCACCACTGCTTTCCATCCAAAGAAATCTTAAATATGCACACAAATAGAAGAGTAATACAAAGATAATTTTCACTTTTATTATTTATGACCACAAAAATTCAATTTATGATTATAAATATTGATTGACAGTGGTCGTCTCACAAGCTCCTAAACGCCTTTTCTTTTCTTTTTTTTAAATTTTTTTTAAACATATTTTTTTAAAAAAAATGTTATATGTAAATTTTCAATTAAAGCCTAATATACTACTAATATACTACTGAAGCACACTAAAGTATAAAATAAGAAATCAAAGAAAATACTTCCACATTTATTGGGAGACTCGAATCCTCTATCTCAAAATTAAGAGATGGAGGTAGCAACCAACTCAATTAAAGGTTTATTGATGGATAAAACATATCTTACAAAATAGGCAAAACAAATTGATTAAATAAATGATATGTAAATGGTGCATGTGATTTTCATGCAACGATCGACCTTCCCTCACTTAGCTCTTGCGAACTATAAATTCGAACTGTTATTTTTTGCACTCATCAACACACACTCAAACACAGAATGAAGGCTCCTTTTGTGCCAGCACTATTGTTCCTACTCCTTGCCTTTGCTACAAAACCTCTTGTGGGACGCCCGGACCCTTTGCTTGATATCAATGCCAACGAGGTCGAAGCAACCCAACACTACTATGTGGTCTCAGTATTCAATGGAGCAGGCGGCGGTGGCCTCAGCCTCTTCAAGAACAGAAACTGTCTCTGCCCTCTCGATGTTGTCCAACTAAATTTCGATATACTAAACGGAACCCCTTTAAGATTCGCAACGTATAACAACACTAGTATCATCCATGAAGCCACGGATCTGAACGTGAGATTCTCGGTACCGACTCCCTGCAATGAACTACCGCTGTGGAAAGTTGACGACTATGATGAATCAAGAGGAAAATAGTTTAAAACAACTGTTGGAGTTAAAGGAGACCCTGGAGCTCAAAGTTTGCAAAACTGGTTTAGGTTAGAGAGAATTGGAACAAATCCAGGTGAATAATGTGACACCTATGCATAATGACAAAATCATCCCCTTATCTTGTATTGAAGAATACTTTTGTATTAACTGATTTTGATAAAATTTTATTTTTATGTGTCGTTGCTCTTTCCAGTTATGTACAAGATTGTTCACTGTCCTTCCGTTTGCGAGTCTTGCGTATCTTTATACAATGATGTTGGGGTTGCTTATGATGATGCTCGCCGTTTGACGCTTACTGCTGGTAATGAGCGCGTGTTTGCTGTTGTTATACGCCCGGCATTCGTATCTTGAATACCCTTGTATTATTATTACGCTAAATAATGGACCAGGCTCCTTGACACTTATAAAATAAACAAAAAAGTCATTGCTAGCCAGCCTGCGTTCCTTTGAAATTAAGGAAACTTGTAACTCCATTCAATAAAAGTGGTGAATTTTCACTGTTTAATTAATCTCTTTAAGATTTAGTTATGAATGAAGAGTTGTAACCTGGACAGGCGAAAAAATTATTTGGAAAAGGATAAACGAGTACTTCAGTCAATGGTGATAACATTCATATACATGTGAAGCTGTGAAATCGAAGTTCTTTCAATGATAGGCTTAAGCATTACAATAGAAAAGTTGTGTCAAACAGCTTATTCAAATATCTATATAACTGACAATCATGGATCCTATCCTAAGCTACATTCTCCAAGACAATGAACGAAACCATGTAACACATTTCAATTGTCTTGAACCAAACCGTGAGATAGTTATCAATTGTCTTCATGCAAATAATTATGAGTAATCTCTTGCCAATTTTTTAGACCGTTTGTCAATGCATGTCACGTCAGAATGCCTCTAATCCTTAAGTAGGATTCATGGGAGAGTAAAATATATTTATAAGAATATAGTATTTGAGTCAGATTAATCTTAATTATATATCGAGATTTACCTTGCTTTTATTATTTTTATTTTAGTCCTTTTTGTTATTCTAGTATAGTTTGTAAATATAAATAGAAGTTTGGGAGCCTAACTTATACTCAAAAACTATCTTAAGAGTTGAGGTTTGCCTAAAGTTTATATTATTATCCTAGTAACTATTCTATGTGCAATAATATCCTCAACAAAATTAAGATTAAGATTATTCTAGTAGGATAAGAATTAAATATTTTAATAGGATAAGAATTAAATAACCTATAATATATAAATAAGGTTGTTATCCAAGTTATTTCCATTCCTTACAAGACTTTTATCTCATAGCAACATAATTCAAGACAACCAACAAAATGTGCAGTGGCTTTTTTTTGGTAGAGTGACTGTTGAGTCCCTCCTAGAATTTCGTTTTTATCATTTTATTTTCTGATAGATTCTTAATTACTCATTACACCCTAAATATTCAAACTGTGATTAAAAAAATACTATTGAATGATAAATGTTGCTTTAAACAAATAAAATAACTAGTTTTAATTTACAAAGATCTGAGATAACCAATTTGTAAGAAAATGACACATTTATTTTTGAACATGTGTTTTTAATGTTGCATTTTTAAAAGCGATGAAATAAATAATGCAAATCTGTCATGGATTAAAATAGTAAAAACAAGTTAAAAAAGGACTAGAATGTCTCATTTTCCTGTCTTTTTAAAAGAAATATTGAGTAGAGAAAATTGCAAACTGGTGACAATGGTTGTTTAAATCTTTACCATCTAGATTAAAAATAAAAAGAAATTCCTTACGTCTTGTCTCTTACAAATAAATAAATAATCTATACTATGCCACTGATTTCGTGGATGCCTTATCAAAAGCAACAGGCTTTACAAGACAATGAACAAAAAATTTTAACACATTTTGTGCTCCAATGTGTATTTTGCTAATGTTTGTTTGGTCCTTAGATTTTGATTCAAGTACTTGTTTAATCCTTATATTTTAAAAGTTACCTCAAGATATCTGTTAAATATGTTACACTTCTATCCTTACTTTTTCTTTGTTTTCATAATAATACCCTTGCAACAATATTTTTGGGATATTAATGAAAAAATACTAATTTATCAAATCAGCCTTAAAAGTAAAATAAAAATTAGTGAAATTTTTTCTATTATTATTTTGAATTTAGTATTAATTTTGTAAATTAATTTGTTTATAAGTAATTATTAGTAAGATTATTGTAAAAGTATTAGAATTTGCATGGAGTTGGCTAGCATTAATTAATTTATAAATAATAATTTGAAGATTGAAGCAAGGGCACCGAAAATACCAATTCTTTTAGAATGATATTTATTGGTTAATTTGTTAATTAACTTTTTTAATAGATAAATAAATCAGTTTCAAGAATATTATGGTAAGAGTATTATTGTAAACATAAATAATAAGCAAGGATAAGAGTATAACAAATTTAAGAGTAGGTGTGTATTAAAATATTTTTCAAAATATAAACGGAATTTCCGTCAAAATATAAAAATTAAATGAGCTTACCCATGCAATCTATCGATCATGTGCAAGAGCTTTAATGTACACTAAATATTGATTTGGACTTTATTATCACAACCCACAGAAAACTGCCCTAACTAATGACTCGCGTCTGCTAAGTAAATACGTACTCGGTTATTTTTACTTTTAGGCAGCAACAAACTTTACTTTTTTATAAAGATTGTTCCGATTAATTTTTTTAAAATTTTGCCTCAAAAAACAAAAGACCCATTTATTTTCGCATTATATAATGTTAATGATCTCAATTTCAATATTTCAAACTTGAAATTATTGGCGGATATGTTTAGGAGTGTGGACCATCATACGTGTTAAAAATCCAAGTTAGAAGCCGACAAACTTATAAATCAATTCTCGTACAAGAAGAATCAATCAATCAAACAATTGTAATAAGAAACTCATGATGAAATGCCCTTAAAATCTATATTCTATACCACAGAATCGGATGCTGCTTATATTCCATACTACAGAATCGGATGGTGCTTCATCGTTTAGTAAAATACAATCAACTGAGATTTGGCTGCATCACCTTTTCACAAGAAGCCACGGACTTACCATTGTCATATGAATTATCATAGTCTATTATTTATTTATTTGTTTTTGAAAAAAAGGTAGAAGGGGACATAGCTCAAATGAGTCAATATCCGCGCAATCAATGACTTAACTGGCTAGCACGTTTACTCTACTAATGGACCAAACATCACTCCTTTAATCTCTATCATTAAAATTATAAATAAGATAGACTGTGATACTTTCGCTGTTAATAAATTCTACTACTGATGTCTCTCTTAAAATGTAATGCTAGTTGAACCCCAAAATCATGTGATCTTTGTTTTGATACTGATTATTTATTTATTTTTTCAAATTTTTGTTTCTAGACTTTAATCTTGATCATTAACTAGAGGTCATAGCCTGGTCTTATGGTGGCTCGATTGGATCGGAATTGCTAATCCAGTCAGAAGTGGCCATTGATAAAAGCAAATGAAATTACAAATTATCAGCCTTAAGATTAGCAGAAGTGTAAAAATATCTCAAAGTTTAAAATTTCTCATTTTTCCACCTAAAGATTAAAAAAAAGAAAAAGAAGTTCATTTTTACACCATGCGAACAAAATTGGAATCTTTACTATTTTTTAAATATTAAAATGAAGAACCAGCTTGCTATTGGATTATAAACTTGATCCAATTTAAAGAAAACTAAGTCCACTTCATAGAAGTTTCTTGTGGTAGGTGAGGTTGGTGAAGTAGGTTTGGCAGGTAAGACTTGTGGTGGTAGGTTTGGTAGGTAGGGTTTGTGGTGTTGAGATGTGTAGTCGAGATTAATATAGTAGGTAGAATGATGTGTGGTTATGACTGGTTTGTTTTATATATAAATACCCCCTCTCTCTTTGGTTTATGTGTCAAGTCTAAGAAGAAGAAAGAATAAGAAGCAAAACAAAGCTTCTGAGAATCATTTGAGAGAGGGTATTAACTGTTTTTATAATGTTTTTTAGCTTTCTCCAATAAAATTAACATTTTAGTCTTCAAATTTTCTAACAAAATGGTATCAAAGCTAGTAATTGATGCTTTACATAGCAGTGTAGCATATTGAATTGAAAAGCTAGATGAGAGGAATGCGACGCCTCAAAAATCAACTTGATTAGAGTTAGAACGCACCCACAATCACTATCAGAAGTTTGGTATCCTGAAATTGAGTCAACTCACTGAGTTAAACCAAGTTGAACTGACTGAATGAGTCGAACCGTTGACTGTTGACTACTGTTGACCATTGACCAGAAGTTGACTAGAGTTCTTCCCAAAGTTTTTTTTATGTTTTGGACTCATCTATGCTTTCAGAATTTTTAAATTCTCACTTAATTTGAGAACTATGGCAAATAGTGGTATGATGACATTCCAAGCTACACAATTAAAGGGAAGCAAGTTTAACAACTAGAGTATCAAAATGAACACTCTATTAGGTGCACATGATGTATAGGAAATTGTGGAAAAAGGCTTTATTGTGCCAAAAAATGAGGCTACTTTAACAGCAACGCAAAAGGAGAATTTGAAAGATTTAAAGAAAAAAGAGAATATAGCAAAGTATCTCATCTTTCAATCATTAGATAAAGATTCTTTTGAAAAGATTACTACCACAATCTTCTCAAAGGAAGCATGGAAAAAGTTAGAGACCTCCTACAAAGGAGCAAAACAATTTAAAAAGGTTCGCTCTAAACATTATGAGAAGAATTTGAGTCCTTGCACATGAAGACATTCAAGTCAATTTTTGACTATTTTACTAGGTTTGTGACCATTTACAATGAATTAAAAAGAAATGGTGAGGAGTTAAAAGAGGTAAGGATCATTGAAGAGATACATCGATCAGTAGACTCGAAGTTTGATCATATTATTGTGACAATTGAGGAAACAAAAGATTTGGAGGCTATGACGATCAAACAACTTCAAAGAAGGTTGCAAGCCTATGAAGAAAAACTAAAAAAGAAGTAAGGAATTGAAGAACAACTTCTCAAGATTGAAGTCAATCTAAAAAGAGAGAGAAAAAAACTCTGACAACAAGAGAAAGCATTATGTCCAAGGTAGAGGTCAAGGTCGAGGACGAGATAGAGGTCATGGTCATGGAGAGGTTGGAATTTCAACAACAACAACTCCAATTCTGAGAGAGGAGAAAGCTCAACAGAGGACGAGGCAGAGGCAATTCAAGATCTAGGTACGACAAATCTCAAGTTCAATGCTATAATTGTCAAAAGTTTGGGTGTTATGCTTTTGAATGTAGAGCTTCAAGTACCAAAATTGATAAGAGAATGAATTATGTTGAAGAGAAGAATGGTAAAGATGGTACACTTTTATTGGCATGCAATGACACTAACGAGGGGTCAAGAAAGTACATGGCATCTTGATACAAGTGCTAGCAATCACATGAATGAAAACAGAAGCATGTTCGCGGAGCTAAATGAATTTGTGAATGGAAATATTGCTTTTAGAGATGATTCAAAAATATTAGTGAAGGGCAAAGATAGCATTTTTTTTTTGTGCAAAAGATGGTAGCCATCAATTAATTTCAAATGTTTATTATGTGACTAGTATGAAAAGCAACATCCTCAGTTTAGGCCTACTCTTGGAAAAAGGCTATGATATTCACTTAAAAGATTACAGTCTTTTTCTAAGTGATGACTAAGGAAACCTGATTATAAAGGCGAGAATATCAAAGAATAGACTGTTTCCTTCAAATATTCAAAATGATGTTGCAATGTTTCTCAATGCTTGTCATAAAGATCCATCCTAATTTGGCATCTTCGATATAGGCATCTCAACTTTGGTGGACTAGAGCTAGTATGAAAGAAAAACGTGGTAAAAGGCCTACCTTCAATCAATCATCCTAATCAAGTTTGTGAAGGATGTTTACTTAGCAAGTAGTTCAGAAAGAGTTTTCCAAATGAGTCAAGCTCAAGAGCTCAGAAGCCACTCGAGCTCATTCATGCAGATGTGTGCTGTCTTTCATTATCAATGTATGAATTGTCATCTTGTCAATATATTACAATATAATTAATTAATTATTGTCGTCAATAATTATTTATTAGACCATAGCTTTTGTCTTACATGTAAATAAGAATATATTCTCATCTTCTATGACTTTCGAATAGAATAGGACCAGTTTGATAATGTTATAACTTTTAAAATAATTGCTCAGAGCTCCGCTGTGAAAATAATCAAATGTAAAGAGAATTAGTAAAACGTTTGGTAGAATTTATTTTGAAAAGTACTATGAGTTTTTAAAGTAGTCGTATGTGTTAAATAAATCTTACTAGTTAAACTATTATAAGAATGTAATTGACAGAATTAGATATAATGTTGAATGAAATTCATTTAAACATATATGCATATAATATTTTTTATTGTATATATAATAATAGATAACTAAAGTGAAGATTTTATATTATTAATTTTATTTTTTTATTTTTTATCTCAATATAATTTCAATCATAATAATCTTTTTAAAGTTAAAGATTTCATTTCCTAATTAATAATGATAATTTTAGATTTTCATAATATATATGAGGATATATATGAAATTGTATTAGGTATAAAAGTAATGTTATACTTTTAAAAAACTACTCTTTCTTTGCAATTGAAAATCCATTGTAGGATGGGGTACTTTTGCCAAAAGTGATTTCTAAAAAAAATTTAACAAACACCAAAATTAGCTTTTAATTTTTTAAAATTACTTTTTAACCTTCCAAAACTAATCCCAAACGATTTCATATGTGAATAAAACAAAACAAATCAAAACAAAGAAGGTAAATAATTGTTCGCCATTTCTGGATCGCAATGTCATCGCACGTCAATGTATCAATGTCAAAAAAAATTTCGAGCAATACTAGCAAATTTACAGAAAATGACAGTGTGCAAACTCATTGTCTCATTCTAGGTAGAGTCACTAGACCACTTGCTTCATATATACGAGGTGAGTTGCATCCCATGAAAATTGGATAGTCTGGAGGTAGTTATGTGTAAAATGTTATGGTTTCATGTCCATGTAATTCAAAACTTTACAGTGGACCAATTTATGAAAGATAAAAAGAAGGGAAAGAAAAGAAAAATGAATTTTCCGAGTTTACTTCTTATAAGAGACTTGGCTATATTTGTTTTTAATTAATTTTTTTTATAAGATAAGGGGTTATACAAAGCCTAAATTTCTTGTTTAGTTCCCTTTTCCCCCTAAGATTCAAACTCGGTTGACCAATCAAATAAAATTGTTTTAAAAACCATTGGATCACATCTTTATCAATTTACAAAGGGTAAACACTTGTTTAGCCACTATATTTTGAGTTAATTACCTGTTTCGTTCTTATATTTTGAAAAATACCTCAAGACATTCTTATTGTTAAATATTTGACATTCTTGCCATTACTTTTTTCTTTATTTTTACAGTTCTTGGGGACATTAATGAAAAAAAATATTAATTTATCAAATTAACACTTAAAGCAAAATAAAGATTAATTAATTTTATAATTAACTTTTTTATAGATAAATTAATTAATGTCCTCAAGATTGCATTAAGAGTATTACTGTAAAAGTAAAGAAAATAAGGGCAACAGTATCACATATATTACAGTACAAATGTCTTGAGGTATGTTTTAAAATATAGAGACTAAATTATCAATCATGACACCTAAATTATGCACTTGTACACTAGTATCGACTATGGATGTATTGATTGTGGGATACGTGCTTCAGGGCATGCGTGTGGGGAATTCAATGGCGCTAGATCCTTTGGAGTTCATGTCCGCCGACCCAATTGAGTTTGGGGAGCTTGTCACTAGTCAAGGACTTAACGTTGAAGAGGGAACTAGGCAAACCCTGAACACTAGTTGGGAATTGGAGCTGTTCTCTTGATGAGCCTAAGGCAGGGCGAAACCAATTGATAATGTGCCAAATGTGCCAAATCATGACAACCAAATTATGCGCTTGTATGCCAGTACGACTATGGATGTATTGATTGTGGGAGACGTACTTCAGGGCATGAGTGTGGGGAAGTCAATGGCGCTAGATCCTTTGGAGTTCATGTAGGCCATCCCAGTTGAGTTTAGGGAGCTTGTCACTAGTCAAGGACTTAACGTTGAAAGGGAACTATGCCAACCCAGTACACTGGTTGGAATTGGAGCCGTTCCCTTGATGAACCTAAGACAGGGAGAAACCAATTGATAATGTGCCACTTTCACTAGGCTTACTCACGTAGTATTGGATGCGAGAGTACTGTAAAGGGTTGTAATCTCTCATCCTGTGACAAATGGTATCAGAGACACGCTTGCCATCTCTAAAAGCCCTCGTTGCGAGGTTACCAGTCGCTCTAATGCCACACCATAAGGTCCCCACGCTTTGGCGCAACCAAGGTCAATGAGCAGGATGAATACATAGGTTCTCACACCTCTAAGCATTTGAATCGAGCGAAACGGTATCTGTACGTGGGTCCTCTCCCTAGATCGAGGATGAGTAGGAAGGGAGTTCATGGGTGAGATTGTGCAAGGCGAACTTCATGCTTTTCACGTGGAAATGTACTCTTGCAATTGTATAATCTTCATGCAGGAGGACATGCACGGTCATGGTGGTCGGAGAATGTCATAGACCATAATTGTGACAGCCAAATTATGCGCTTGTACACCAAATTGACTATGGATGTGGTGATTATGGGAGACTTACTTTAGAGTGTGCACGTAGGGAATACGATGGCACTAGTCAAGGACTTAACGTGGAAAAGGGGACTAGGCCAACCTTACACATTGGTTGCAAACTACAGTCGTTCTCTTGATAAGCGCAAGGTAGGGTAAAACCAGTCGATATTGTGCCACTTCCACTAGGCTTACTATCGTAGTACATGATGTGGGAGTACCTCACGAGGTCACAATCTCTCGTCCTGTGACAAAATATGTACTTAACTCAAAATATAGGTCTTGTGACAAAACAAGCACTTAACTCAAAATATATGGAGTAAATAACTATTTATCAACTTAAAGAATAATAATATAATTGATAAGGCATTGATTCTTACCATATTTGCATTCTTACTAATTCAACTAATACAACTAATAGAAAGTGAGTAGGATTTTTTTATTGGATCGTTACCATTGCCACTTAGGGATAATAGAAATTTCGAAAACCCAATTAAGATTTGGGATTCCATACAGATGATATTTGGTCCATATTTTTTTAAGGTCAAATGTAGGTGGCTTGGAATTTGTTATTAATAATTTATCTAATTGATAATTTATGATCTTGTTTCCCTATTATTTTTAATTTTCATTTTATGTTAGTTTTTATTCAATTAGTTATATGTAAATTAGATATTTGGGACGACACTTGTGATAAAATCTACCACAACAAGAAAACTATTGTAATAATGCTTTTCACAACGTGCCTGAAGGGTGTTTTTGAAGGTAAACTTTTAGTAATTTTTAACAATGCATGATTTTAAAACATTGTTGAAAATCAAATTTTGGAACACACATAACACACAATGTTGCTGAATTCCTGTTGTTGTGCCTCTTTTTTTCTTTTAGTGATATTACAATAGAGAGGTGCGTATATATATATATATATATATATATATATATATATATATATTTGGGTGTTAAATGTTTGCTTTGATTATAAATTTTGGAATAATTAATATGACTAGAACCACAAGTGTTTCACAAAGTATTTCTGAGACTTTTTCTTTAAAACAAAAGTTATGTTATCAAAACTATTAGCTGACACACACGATTAATTATTTGATTTTTTTTTAATAAATTACATTAGAAAGTATAGTAAAGTACTAATAATAGATACCAATATGCCGCCGCGTAATCGAGTTGGTTAGCAGTGTAATTTGTCGTCCCTCACTTGTGCGGACTCGGGTTCGAGCCTTAGGGGTGGGAAGGGGGGTAAAAATTGATTTGGGCTTACCCACCCCTCTTTTCTTTTTAAAAAAAATAAAAATACCAATATGCCTCTCAGATCTGAAGACCAACCCAATCAAATAGATATACTCTCACACTCGAACAGAGTCGAATCCATGAACAAGAAGCTACCTACCAACTTAACAATTGGTTGACTATTATTTTTTTCTTGTTTAAAAACTATCCTGGTTGTTTCATCCAGCATTTCTTTTCAACAATTTGATCTAATAGAACAAAACATGCGCTATATCATTTCACAAGTAAATTTGTTGATGCATATCTTCAGTGTGTGGAACATCATACATGTTTAAAAATTTAAAGTTGGAATCTGCCGTATTCAAACTAATAATTCTTTGAAGTCGCTTTCCAAATCAATACTCCTATATCACAGAATGCAACATTTCTAGTTATCTGTTAGCTCTATATCTCGAGTCTTAATTTATTTCTTTAAAATAACTCTCTGGTCAATTCTTTTATTTTTTAATGGATGACACTTATGGAAAAAGAAAGAAAAGAAAACTTTGAAGTCTCAAATTATTTTGAGATCTATTTTAAAATTTTCTCTCTCTTTTTAATTTATGTATGATTTTTAGACATTTGCATTTAAATAGAAAAAGTAAATTTTTGTAGTTTGTATATGAATAACAAAATGTCTGAATGAAAAGTAAATATTTTATTCTAAAAATATTTCTATTAAATATTCTTATTTTCTAAACTATGAAACTTAATTTTTTTTTGTTTTGATTTAAAAGGACATAGATATCAAATAATTATGTTTAAGATATTTTTATTTATAAAAACACACAAAAAGCCACCAATATTCAGTTATTAAAAAAGAAAAGTAAACATGCCATTCAACATTTCTACTCAGACTTATTCAGATTTCAAAAAAATTCAAATCCATTCATATGCCAAACAAAAAAAAAAAAAACACTGCCTTAACTTTCTAGTTTCTAATAGCTCTCAACTTAACTACTCACCTTTAGAAATAGGCTTTTCGCGACGGATAAAAGTATACAACACCATCACAAATAGCAAATTGTGGTCTTTCAAACCCCTTTAGATTTTAATTTTTTTGTTAATTATTCCTTACATCCCTGACATAAAAACTATAACAGAAAATCACAACTTTTGGGTTATTTTACTTGGGATGTTAAAGCTAGAAAATTTTCATACTTATGGTGCATCATTATAGTTTTAATTACCCTCGGGCTATTAAAAATTTAGTGTTGATTTGATATGTAAACATTCTAAAAAAATTAATTTGAAAAGAAATAAAAAAGTTAATATTTAAACGTTAAAATTTTCAAAGAGTATAATTGTTTGAAAATTTTATTCCATTACAAATTAAATTAAAAGACTGCATAATTCACATTGATTTTCTCTCAAAAAAAGGTTTTGTCATCTATTTGAATTATCCAAATTTATTAGGGGTAAAATTGTCAAATTATGTAAAAATTTAAGAGAGAGAGGATGTGTTGAGGTATTTTAGAAAATTTAAGGATGTAATGTGCTAATGAACCAAACTATAGGGTTATAAAGGGCATTTACACTTTGACAATCAAAATTTTCAAACTACTTAGTGACATTTTATAAGCGTAGCAAACTTTAATAAATATTTAAATACTACGATCTAGATCTTTATTTTTAAATATTTGGGTGGCAAAT